>CM034148.1:300035246-300177746 GCA_019776745.2 Taxus chinensis | reverse complement strand
GGATGTCACTTCATCATTCCTCCATCCCCACACTCAATTCAACATACCAAGACCAAGAAAATAAATGTAGTTGCAAGGACTATGAAAAACCACATGGCTCACAAACTTGCACACCATGCTTTCAAAGGAAAAAATAAAATGAGGTAGAATGAAAGTGGAATAATTTTCTCTCTTTTACACTCGAAGATGGATAAACAAGTAAAAAATAAGATTCCCAACCCATAGGTAGGGTTGTTGGGTGAATTTAAGAGGGATGGGACAATCCTTTCTTGTCCCACAAGCTTCCAAAAAATACCCCCCAAGTCAAAATCCTAATTTTGAAGTTGGAGTGAAGTAAAGCACTCAAAAATCAAAATAAAATTTACTTTCAACAAGGACCACCAAATATCATCATAACTATTTGTCACATCCTTAATTTGGTTAACTAGAAATAAGAAGGGTTAAGCTTAATTAACACACATTTACAACATGCTAATAAAGTGAAAAATTTCCAAATTTTAAATACACAAAACATAAATAAGGCACATACAAAAATTAAAGAAAGGGACCCAATTCACCCCATGGCCACATATTTGAAGTCACCCCCCCATAGAAGACCTCCAACTAAACATGCAAAAAACCACACTAAAAAACATTACACAAGTTGTCAAATTTTTCATCATTTCTCAAAATTCGTCATCCTTCCGTGGTTGGTTCCCTATCCCCTTTGATGTATGTGATCAATGTCCTACCCACAAAAAAATACCTCTCTGGCCTTTTGGCCGTATTAATAACATCGAGACAATATGCATATAAGATCAATAATCATCATTCGAAATTAGTAATACTATTATCCATCAATATATCAAAATCTAACCCTAACACCCATGAGAGTATAATTCTACTCAACACATCCCAAAATATAATGTGTCAGTATAAAATCCACATCATGAATATCAACATATACTGAACGGTCTAACATTACTATCCAGTGCATTATAATAAAACATAAACATCATAATGTCAATAGTCCAAATATCAGTGAAATGTATCATCTATTGATCAATGTGTCATAATCAAAATATCTGAATATGAGTTCAATAGTATCAATATCAAGATGAAAAAGTGTCAAAAAAAATTGGGCACTACATCCCCATCCCTTTAGACTCGAATTCCTCCTTGAAGTCACTGTAATAGAGGAGGAAACTGGGCTCACAAAATAGTGGCATCCTCCCATGTGGATGTAGTCTCATCGTACCTATCCCATTGGACCTGCACCTAGTCATTCTCGCGGTCTCGAACGCCCAAGGTCTTCCACTCTATGATGTGCATAGGATCCACTTACACCTGCCCCTAATCCTACATGTGCAATATGATCCAATCAAAAACATGAGATGGATCTGTAATATATCTCAAAAGTACATATACATGAAATACATCATGCACGTGACACAAGTTGGGTGGAAATGCTCGACGATAGGAAAAATGACCGATACGCTCAAAAATTCGAAGGGACCCATAAATATAAGAGCTAACTTAGAACCTTTTCCATAATAGATAGGAATCTTATGATCTACATATTTATTCAGTCTATCCCGAGCCTCCTGTAGCCTATGTCGAATCAAGATAACTTTCTGCTCCATATCATGTACTAATGTTGATCGAAGAGAAACCTTGTCTTCCAATCTATCCCAACTCAATGGATTCCTATAGTCTTTACCATACAATTCCTAAAAATTATCCATGCCAATCAAACTCTAAAAAATTTTGTTGTAGAAAAAATCTAACAAATACAAGTACTCTTCCCACCTAGACTGATGGTCCATGACATACATTCACAACATATCCTCCAAGATCTGATTTGACTACTCTATCTATCCATTTGTCTTTGGGAGCTAAGTTGTGCTGAAGTTGATACTCATCCCAAGAACCTGTTGCATGATAGTCCAGAAGTGATAAGGTTACAAGGTATCGTGGTTGCAATTAATCTTCTATGAAATCCCTTGCAGTCTAACAATCTCATCAAGATATAATCACACTACTACACTAGTTGTATAGGTAGTCTTCACCAGATAAAAATGAGCCACTTTTGTCAATTTATCCACCGTGACCATTATGGCATCATTAGGGTATCTCGATGTTAGAAACCCTATGATGAAATCCATGGAAATGGTGTCCCATTTCCACTCTGGTATGGCTTGTGGGTAGAGAAGGCTAGCTGGATGTTGATGCTAGGCCTTCACTCTCCAACACTATAAACAACATGAGACAAACTGAGCTACATCTCTCCAAAGACCTCTCCAAGTTGTCTCAAAGTGGCATGTATCTTCTTCACCCCTAGATGGGCTAAATAAGGTGCATGATGAGCCTCTGCCAAAATATCCTTTCTCAAGCCTTCATCTCTAGGAACATAAATCTGACCTACGTGTCTAAGAAGACCATTTGCCTCTAATGAGAATCCATCAAACTTCCCCTCAAGGGGTATATGAGACTCAATATCTGATCTAGATGTAAGGTAGAAGTTTTCATGAGAAAGTTTCTGCAAAATCCTACTCCAAAAATCTGTACTCACTGAGGTATCCATAGTCACATGTCTTCATCTACTTAGGGTGTTTGAAACCACATTATCCTTCCCCTTCACATTCTCTATCTCCATGTCGTACTCACAAAGAAAATACATCCCATGGCACTCACGAGCGTTAAGATTGGGCTATGTGAAGAGGTGGCAAAGACTCAAGTGATCAGTCCGTATTATAAATGTTCATCTAAGAAGGAAATGTCTCCATTGAACCAAGGAATGCACATCTACTGTAAGATTAAGGTCATGAGTCAGATGATTAAGTTCATAATCCTTGAGTTTGTGAGACTCAAAAGCTACAACGCTGCCCTTCTATATCAACACACCTCATAGCCCTGTCAAAGAATCATATGTGCATATGAAGAACTCACGCTGAGGATCCAACATTGCAAAAATAGGTGTGGATGTAAGGAATTCCTTCAGTGTCTTGAATTCCTAATGAAATTTATCTGACAAGATGAAATTATTTCCTTTCCGCTGAAGGGAAGTGATGGGGTGTATAACCCAAGATAAGTCCTAAACAAATATCATGTAGTATCCTATAAACCCCATGATACTGCACACCTCAGTCACACTGGTAGGTGTTGGCCAATCCATACTGGACCTAATCTTGGAAGGATTGACTGTGATACCTTCCCCAAAAATTATGTGACCCAAATACTTCACCTTTGACTGAAAGAATGCACACTTCTCTAGGTTCTCATAAATCTTCTTCACATGAAGGAATTGAAGAACCTAACGAAGGTGCTCCTCATGTTCGTCATGCGTACATGAGTAGATAAAAATTTAATCAAGTAACATGAGGATAAAATGGTCTAAAAATGTCCTAAACACCATGTTCATCAAACTCATGAACACTACATGGGAATTCGTCTGACTAAATGACAAAACTGTAAAATCGTAATGGCCATATCTCATATGGAAATTTCTCCTACGAACATCTACCTCAGAAACCATCATCTGATGCTATTCGGACTTAATATCAATGTTAGAAAACATGGTGCCTCCCTTCAACTGATCAAACAAATCATCTATGCAAGGAAGGGTGCAACGATTCTTGATTGTTACTTTGTTAAACTGACAATAGTCCACACACAACCACAAGGATCTATCCTTCTTCTTTACAAATATCACTATTGCACCCAAGAGGATACACTGGGTTGGATTAGGCCTTTCCCGAGAAGGACCTCAAGATGCAACTTGAGCTCACATAGATAAGGTGAGTTCGTCCTTCATGTAGCATGCGAGATAGGTTCCCCTCCTGTAGCCAAGTCAATGTGGAAGTATATCTCACATGGGGGAGGCATCCCTTATAACTCACTAGGAAACACATCCAAAAACTCTTGCCAAATGGGGTGATTATCAAGTGAAGATTTATTAGCCTCATCCTCCTACATATCACTAATTGTAATAGCACACAACTGACAACCCTATCACGCACACCGCTTAAGCTTCATAGGGGAAATAGTGCAAATAGATATTGGTATCCTGACTCCAATAATCAATGACTCCACTCCAAAATAATCTACACAAGATATAGTCTTACTATAACAATCAAATCTAGCTCTATGTGTAGAAATCCAATCCATTCCCAAGATAACTCCATACGAACCCAAGGGAAGGATAAGAAAATCCAAAGTAGTAGTAAAGGGTCCTAGGTGAACTAAGCACTCCTTGACTAAGGATTCTACAAAGATCTTGGCTCTAGAATCCATCTCAACATCCCAACTAAATCCATTCCTAACTGCGAAAATGCTACAACGGTCTTTGAAATCATCTGACGAGCGTGAATAAAATAAAATAGGGATAGAAATAATACCAATGCTAGTTGTGGTATTTATCATCGTGCCCTAGTGCTCTTCATATAATTTCTCAACCTCTGCATATATCATGTGGCTCCTAGCCATGTCAACAACATTAGGCTCATAAATAGGTGCCTTACCCTAATTAACAGGGTTTTGAAGGCACTCTCTCCAATGATGTCCATGTACACCACATCAATAAAAAGTACCTGGTCCTCTCCACTGTGCAAATAGTCCTCCAGGTGGCCCATTAGTATGTGCTAAAGGATCTAATAACCCTGTTACAAACCTTTGTTGGTGTTGCGGTGGCCATACTACTACAGACTGCACTCGAGGTGGACAATGTGTCCTGTTGGTCCCCCTAGCTAGAGGTCCCATAATGCACCCTCTCTGAGTATCATGGCACTGTGGAAACCAAAAGGGAGGTTGAGTCTACTATTTCTGCTACTAAGGAGGTGGAGGAGGCTGGAAGGAAGACTATACTGAAGTGTGTCTGCCATGAGGAGGAGGAGTTGATGCCCTCAACCTACTACTACTGAATGTGGCTCCTCACTCTCTCACGAGCATGCTGAGTCTTCCCCCTGGTTTCCTCTCTAATATAGGCCTTCTCCACAGCCTCAGAAAGTGTCTGTGGGTAATGAATATGCACTTCCCCATACAAGTCCAAGTTTAGGCCACATATTAACCTGTGAACTCTGACCTTCCCATCTTGCATGTAGTATACATATTTAAGTAGTTATAGAAACCGTCCCTCATACTCTACTACCTTCATGGAGGCCTGTCGTAGATCGTGGAACATCGATCCGCTGTTGAATGAACCTCCTGGAAATATATCAACTCCTAAAATGCTCCTTGAAGAGCTCCCAGGTGACTTAATTTTAATCTACATGGAGCTTCTTCTCCTCAGTCCTCCACAAAACTCTGACTCCATCTCTAAGAAGGTGGATGGAAACATGAGTTTTCATCTTGCTAGAATAAGGGCATAACTTGAAGTAGATGATCAAGCTAACTAACCATGCCTCAGCCTAAAATCTACCTGTGTCTCCAGCACAATGAGATAGGTGTAACTTTAATATCTCTCTAATGTGATCTGTTAGCCTCTACTATCAGCCTCTAGGTCTCTCTGCATGATCAACTCTCTACCTAGGGATTTTATACCTATCTTTGTGCCTCACAGTTCTAATTTTGTGCTCCTTAGGAGGTAACTCATGCTTAAATGACTCCACGTGGGATTTCTCTGCCCTATCTTCAGTACGGTGACATGAAGGTGCACGAACCTCTACTAATGGCTCTTTTTCCTATCTGCTAGGTTGCCCTCCTAAAGACCCTCTGCATATAGTGGCATTAACATCCTGTAATGTCTAAAAAATATGGGTAAAAAAGCCGTTACCTCATGATCTGGGGGTGGTATGTCTAGATCCATGTGTAGGAACCCATGTCTAGTCCAAATAGGGGTTCAAAATTTGAGTCCAAATAGATTCCACAACTCATTATACTATCAACAGAGGTTGGGATTAAAGATATGATGGAGGAACATGTGTGTATAAAGAAAATATATGAGAATGACTAAATATCTACATTTTGAGTGGAGTGTACATGTTAGCACCATACTCAAAGATGTTTCTAATTTCTCTTCACAAAAATACGTAATGTAGATAAAAAATAAGTTCGTGAGGAATCAGACGAAGAAGAGTTCATAGGAAGATTCTTGCTTCATTTTTAAAATGGAAATTCATATTCTTTGTTTCCCTTCATCCTGTTTTGAACCTGATTTTCTTGATGAAACTTCCATAGAGGAGGACATCAAAGAGTATCATGCCACCCAAATATGTCCTCATACAAAATAAAAGGATGAATTTAATCTATAAAAATTCATAGTGGATGAAAATGAGGATGGATATGGTGAAATAATGGAAAAACCAATCATAATGGAAGAAGGTATTCCAAGTGAGTAAGATATTACAACTAAATTCCATGGTCCTACCTACTTCACATGTTTAGAACTTGATACACTTTTAGATGGTTGAAGAGATATACGAATAAAATCATTAGTCATTACAATGAATTAGGAATGGCATCAAGATTTGAAGTACGATGATTTAGAAGCAGTAGAACAAAGTTCCCATCAACTTCCAAACATGCTCAAGAATGAATAAAATGTGTCTACTATCTCCAATCTTGAAGTTAGATACAAAGAAGATGGGAATTATTGAAGGATCATGCCATGTCAAATAAGATACTTAGATGATTCTAAATCAAATTCCATGATGCTGAATTTCATACTCAATGTAGTCCATAAGGATGAGCTATTATATGCAAAAGTTCAAAAACAATGGCTATCAAATATAGATATAGAGAAACTAAACGAGGTTTTATTTCTTTCATCTCCTAATACTTTGAGGAATAGAGATGGAAATAATTTTTTTAATAATTTTTCAACTCTAATTAAATTTCATGTTCAATGCCAAATTAGTTACATGGTATCAATGTGTAAGAAAGGAAATCTACTTCTCCCTTCCTATATCAGGATTTGTTTAGCTTATCCTTTCTTTAGTTAGGATAGGTTATTTATATTTTTCTCTTCCTCCAAGTGTTTATGAACAGTGTTGTTGTGTTTGTTTCAATAAGTGGATGTAATCTTTTTGGATAGACTTAATAAGAATTATATATTTCCTCCAAGTGAATTTTCACACATTGTTAGTGTTGGTTTTTAGTAGGTGTTAAATATTTTTAGTCTCGAGATGAACGTTTTGGCCTTAGGAGTTATTGGTCAAGCTTATATGTAGGTTTGAGATTGGTTTTGATGTCCTTTAGGGAATACATTAGAGGATTATTTATGATTAATAAGAAATCAGACCAACAAAGTTTACAAAGATGTTAACCATTTTTTGTCATCATAGAGGAGGGGAATACAAAATATTATCAGGTTTTATATTTTTAATGCATGGGAAAATTTGCAAGCAATGATAAGTCATGGAACAAGATGGAAATAAGTTCTCATAATTAACATTGCCCATTTAAGGTTTCATTCAAGTTTTTTCATCTTTTAAAAAATCATGCATCACCCTATATGAGTTATTTTAGGGTCCTGATGGAGACGGGAGTGACATCAAACATCATAAACATACATTAATATAACAAGGACACAATCAAGTTTCAGAAGTTTGGAAATTGGTAAGTGTGTAAGAAGGTTGTAATTTTAGGATTGATCATTCAATCATTATTCCTAGTTTCAAATATCGGAAAAAGGTAAAAGCAATTTATTTTTAATTCCTTACGATTATATGCAATTCTATTAAACAAATGATTTTTCATATGTTTATTAAGTTATGCAATTGAAAGAAATGTAAGTGAAGCATCAAAAAAATCATTTCATAAAATAATAGTTTATATTCATAAGGAAAATTTTACATTTGTCCCCACACAAGCCATGGTATATAACTATGGAAGCAAACAATACAGATATATTGTAAACTAAAAACATAACGAAGAGAAGGGGACCTATCATTTCTTGAAAAATGAATACCTTTCCTCGAATTTGGAGCTCCAAGTTGTGCTATGTTACTAATTCAGTGGGACTGAAAGAGAGGTTAGTAATTTGTGTTAGAGATCAAGGTTACATAATATTCATTATATTATTAGGTTCAAATGTATGTGCTTTTTTTCAATAATGATGAATTTTCTGAAATGGAAGTACTAGAAGAAGGAAATATTTTTTCACCACTCTTAAAAAATGCATATAAAGGAAATAATTGTAGAAATGCTTATAGTTTCTCTGTGAAATTTGTTTATAGAAATATTTGCATCAAGATAAATAAAAAAAGTATGGATAATATTTAAGTATCATTCACTTTAAGCTATGTATGCATCGTTTAATAGTATTTTTTCAATATTTTCCAAGATTAACGAAAAGTATTGCAACATGAAGGAGCATCCCATTCAATATACCGAAAATAAAAAAATTTTAACTGCAGATCATGATAATAAAGTGGATATTTTTATCCCCATTCTCTCATTCATGTTAAACAATAAGAAAATACAGAGTATCAAAAAATCACTCTTGGTTTTATTTCTTCATGTCATGAAATTCATCTAAAATAAAGCATTGCACAGTTATCAATTACAAATATGAGTATTAAAATAAATATTTTTTTGATCATTTCAACAAAGTACTTACCTAGAAAAATTGTAAGTATATGTTTATAGTATATTTATAAACTATGTACACCATCAAAGTATAAGTTTATATTATATTTTTTAATTAATAATTATTTCTCATATTAAGAAATAAATTAATATAATTCAATAATGATAGCTATACAAATTTTAGAGACTTGTAAGACCCATATAAGAAATACTTCCATATTTTTGTTAGTGTACATCCCTTAAAATATAGGTACTTAGTGTGGATGTATAAACTTATAATTTTTTTTTTTTAATTTATAATTAATGAATACATATGCTAACAATGAAACTATGTGATGGCTCTTCTAGCTACCCTAATCCTAATGGGATGCATTTTTCTTCCTCTGGTGGCACTTCTTTGGTAGGGATTGGGATTGAAAACTAGATATAGAAAGATGGATGGATCGACCTAGACACGGAGAAAAGAGAGATGAATCTGGCACTAGGTTCTTCACATTCCCATGTGTAGACAGTTCTTGGTAGCACGAATGGTGGGACGTGGCATAAGGGAGGATTTTTTTTAGATGAATCTAATGGTGTCTCTACATCTGAGGCATGCTTTTGAAATCCTAGAAATGGCAGATTTTGTGCCTCTACTCTGATGGATGCGAATGTTAGGAAAGATTTCTATTCTGCTGCTAACCATATTTTTGATGCCACTATCCTGGGGAATGAGGTTGGGATTTATACTTATTTTAGGCTCAATCAGGATGAGAAGAAAAATATATCCTTCAATGAGATTGTGCAAAGAAACTTGTTGACAGTTTTTGCACTTGTGAAAAAATAGGCAACCCGAAACTTTTTTATGACGGATGGCATTGGTGAAGTGAACCTAACTAGGGTAATAAATTACAATATTATTATGTTTTTAGTTGTAGAAATTGATGATTACACATAATTTACAGATATGTGTGCTATTACAAAATGTAACAAATCACATATTCTACAATTCCATTTTGGTCTTCAGGAAGAGAACAAAAAATCCCTTAAGGACAGTTGTATCAGCTTGATGAAGACAAGAATTACAGAGTAAGTGGAATGTTGATTTTTGGAATAGAAAAACAGAGTTGTAGATTACAATAGTTGATAGTTCATTACTAAATTTCATGGTATTTTAAGATTCTTTATTTCATTATTAAATACATCCAATTATGTTATTGAGTTGTTTAGTTCGTTATACAATCCATACATAAAACTAAAATGTAGAAAGAAGTACACAACTTAGTTCCAAAATTTAATGTTTTATCTATAAGGAATTTAAATGTTTCTCACACAAGCCATGGGATATAACTCCAAATAAATTCATAACTACTTAAGTAGAAGGTACATGTGCATGAAAATAAAAGTAAAGGAGTGTGAAAAAACCCATTATTTCCTTGAGTTTATTTCATCTAAGTTGCTCCACTTCTAGCTCCAGCTTTACTTCATCTTCATCCTCGCTATCCGTATTGGCATTGCACCTGAGAAACAGAAGAAGAAGAATTGCAGTCATGAGCTCAATGTTTTGATCCATATTCCTATATTATCTAATTTCGTGTAGATGGATCTCCTAACATCAAGAGGTATAAGATACATGAAAGACAGATGCATAACTGATAAGAGAAGTATTCTACAACAACACATATGATTCCCAGAGTCATTTCAGAATATAAATATAAAAGAATAAAACTATGGAACTATTAGTGAAAAATTATAGCACCCCCCAGATGGCCTTGTTTTTTATGGGGCATCCGGTGTAACCTGCAAAACATTGGACTATCTGCCATGTTATGGGACTTGAGAGCTTGAGATGGAACTCCAGAGAAAGCTAGTTCTTACTTCTATAATACCTACCACAATCTACTCTAATGTAGGAAAACTATCTAATCCTAATATAACCTTCCAAGGAACCAGAGAGAGAGAGAGTATGAAAATAGAGCCTACACTAAAGTGGTGTTACACCAGAAAAGAAGGTTGTTGATCATCATCTCAGCTGTCTGAAGTGGAGAGGGGTGAACAATGGAGAGGGTGGACAAGATGAATCACAGAACAAAGATAAAGTTCACACAAAACACCACTTCAATCCCATTAAACACATCTCTCAAAACCTGCAATAGACATCAGAGATATGAACAAGAAGAGCCAACAAAATGCATCACGGTACATATTGTATTACTCCAAAAGTTCACAAAGTAAGTCATTAGCAGGAAAGGTGAAAGAGAATGCCATTTCAAAGAATAGAAAGGAATCTTAAGCTCCACATTTGACCCTAGGGAAGAAAGAGAGAGGGGGCAGGAAAAAAAAGCTGACCAACCCTTTATAATGAGAAAATTTATTACATTTTTAGATGAAGTGAAGAGAGGAGAAGAAGAGAAGGAGGAAAATCTGATCCGAAAGCTTAACCACCAACCATCAATGCCTAAAAATTCACCTGCAATGTGTCAAGTGTGGTTCTCCATGTCTATTTGGCGTGTTGGAGAAGGAAGGATGACAAATTGGATCAAATCTAGGTAATTAAAGCAATCAGATAATGTATTAATGGTATGAAAGATGTTTTCCAATTTCTTACCCACCTAACCTTGTCAAAATAAACATTTTAGGCATCCATGGCATAGAGGATGTCGAGATATTTCCAACGGTATAAAATTCCTAAAATTTTGATAACTAGATTGAAAGTTATGCCCATTTGAAATTCTACATCGAATCCATACAAAAATGGCAAAAATGCAATCTTTCACAAAACGGATACACAGGCTCGAAATTACAAAGTGCACATTTTGTAGAAAAAAGGAAAAAAAATTTAAATGTCCTGCATCCACGTAGGCCCGAAAATTCACTTTGGCCCAAAAAACCTCTTTGGGCTGAAAATTCACTTTTTCCCAAAAAGCTTCGCAAACCGAAAATTGAAATTTAGCTATTTGCGCAAAAATTGCAAAAGTGCAAAGTCCCCTGTAAGCATGCAAGCATGCAACTTCAAATTTTGTATTTGGAAAAAAAACCTCCTTAGGCTCTTGGGCCCAAACTTGTAAAATGTGCCATTCAGAAAAGTTGACAGATAGTCAAAGGATCCCACCGGCCTGTGCCCGAAATTGTAAACTTGACAAAAATTCTTCTGCAGGCCCGTGACTTCTCATTTTCCACTTAGCAAAATGAATCCTCCTCGGGCATGCAGGCCTGCAATTATAACTTGTTCCTTTTGTGAAAATTTCAAAATGCCAAAATATCTCTCGCCACCCCGCCGGTCTGCAATTTTCCCATTTGGTGAAAAGTCTTCCTAAGGCCCGCAGGCCTGCATTTGGCAAAAAATCCTTCCCAGACCTGCCGACCCGCAACTCGAAAAATATGAAGAGTTAGAAGGAATTCTTTATATTTTTGGAAAGGGGTATAAATTTTCTATCTGATGAAGATGCTTTTAGGAATGTTTAAGTACTTAGAATGTATTAAATATCAGATTGAAACAATAAAAGGGGGAAAATGGTGGATAGTTGACCAAAAATAACTGTGAGCTTATTTTGGATAACAGTTTGGTGACTCATAGGGGACATCTACCTGCTAGATGAAATGATCAGTGGCCTTGAAGTATCCATTGGGCATAGATTCAACATGATAAACACAAATCTGATCTGAAACTTTGAAAACTGATCCATGAGCCACTTGGAACACTTTTGGAATTGGAGCTGACCTCACCAAATGCTATTTCCAATGTACCGTGCAAGAGGCAAAAAACAAAAAAACACACTATTTACAAAACTGAAAGATCATACATACCCCAAGTGGAACATACAGAGTGTACACAAGTACTTCTTATGCTAAAAGTAAACCTACCTACTCCATGCTAACCGAAAGAAAATGGAACTCAAACAAATCCTACAACTAGAAGGGGGAAATAGCTTCCCTTTCTTACAATTGACAGCCATGCAAATTATTTGGCATTGAATATAGCTATCATTATGAGTGAAGAAATAAAAAGAGGTTGACTCTACACCCAAATCATTTGGGTATCAGGTGGAAAGAAGACAAATACATCTTTTAGTTTCTCTTTATTTGGATTGAAGAGGCATTGCAGTTGATCCTTGGTACTTTGATACTCACCCTCATGCTTAGAAGCAAACATGACTGGTTTTGGCTCTTCCCTTAGCTCTAATGAATCCAAGTACCTCATTGGGAAAGGTTTGATCCAATGGATGTGCTCTTTCCTCTTAAATTCAACTCCAAGAATGGATTCTTTCTGTAGATCTTCTTGAAAAAGGGGACTACTTGCATGTTGATTTTTAATTTTCATTGCTTCTGCAAGTAGTTGATCCCTTGCCTTGAGGACTAATATGTAATGTGTGTCATCATTGTTTCCTTCCTCCTCCTGTGAAGAACATGGAATATTGATATCTTCCAACCTTGGTTCCAAAGGACTGCTATGAAGTGTAGCCTATTGGACTTGAATGCCCTCCTTCATGACAACAAGATTATATTCTAGGAAGGTGGATGATGGAGGGGAAAATTATGTGATTTCCATGGGCTCCTCTCCATCAAATCAATCCTCCAAGTCAGATAGATGATTTGCCTCTTTTTTTCCTGGTGTCCTCTTGATATGAAACTTGATCACCATGGTTCCCCTCATCCTCAACCATGAAGTTTGAAATATGAAAGTATTCTTCAACATTAAAACTCCAACAGGATGAAGTGGGAGGAATAACTAAAGGTTCTTCTGTGGCCTTATTTGTGTTTAAAGCCTCTAAACCTGTATGGTTCTCCTCCATAGTCAAAATACACTCCTCTTCTTTTTTATTTGGAGTAGCTTCTTGTTCCATTTCTTGGACTGATTGTGAGGCTTGAATTAGGTCAACATTATATTCAAGTAGAGTGCCAACATGGGCACTGTACTCAGAGAAAATTGATTGTTGATCATCCTGCTCTAGTACTGCTACAAAATAAGCCTTAGCCACCACTGGATCTTCAACTTTGACCTCCTCTATAGGTTTAACCATCAAGGGAATCTTTGTTATCCCAAATTTTAGAGTCAAGCTCACTAACCTTTTGATATTTTCTTCTCTTTTTGGCTCTTCTTGATGTTTCTCTCCTCGACTTGTTTTTGGAAATTATTCCCTCTATGGAATTGGGAAGGCAAGAGGAGGAGTGGTTCGGCTCTCAACCAGTTTTGCAATTTTTTGTGGTGGTGAGGGAAGTGGAATTTCTTGTTTGCTTGGACGGAATGAATTTTTTGAAGAGAAAATGGAAGAAAAATGGAGATGGGATAGAAGATTAGAAGATGGAGAAAATGATTCCATAATAGAAGTAGTGGATGGGAAGCCTGGAAATTGAATCTCAGGTTGAGATGGTGTTGCTTAGGGAATAGAGACAAAATTAATAGATGATGGTGTAGGACTTACCCATTAAAAAGGTCTCCTAACACCAAGTTTGTAGGCCTCTATCTCCTTAGTCCATTGTGTAATTTGAGGCAACATTTCAACCATGAAGTCAAGTTTCTCATGAGGGTTGTAATGTCTTTGAAAAGAGCCTTCCCATGGAAAACTTGTCGTGCAACCAATTATGAAGGATTTCATCTGTGTTGTAGCCCTTGATTGAACCATTTTAACCTCCATTATTTGAATCTTCTCCAACAGATCAACATTCTCCATTTGACTACTGTCATGGTATGCATACCCTTGTTCTTGATAAGCTCCATAGGCAAACTAGTTTTGACACTACTCATATGGGTAAGCATAATGGTTATGAATCTTTTCATGATGTTGATCTGGAGGATTTGAGAAGTACGTTGGAGGTGGACTACACTACTGCAAGTGTGAATTACAAGATGGGAATGAAGTCATGATTGCACAAATTTATGGAATGGAAGAAAATGAAGATGTGGAAAGAAGAAAGGGTGGAAATGAATGAAAGGAAATTCTATAACTCGTAGAATGGGTTGTTGACCATATTGAGTCACCACATGTGCTTTGTATGTTCCTCCAAAGGCTGAAATTTTTAACAGGAACACACTAACATGCTAAAATGAAGTGGTAAGGTGCTTCGATCTCTGTCCCACTGGGTGTGCCAAAACTATTAGTGTAAAATAACAGCAACCCCAAATGTCCTGGTTTTGGATGGGTCATCTGGTGTAACTTGCGAGCTTTAGATGGACCTCTAGAGAAAGCTTGTTCTTTCTCCTAAACAACCTGCCAGAATCTACTCTAATGCAGAAAAGCTATCTAATCCTAATCAAACCTTCTAAGGATCTAGAGAGAAAGAGAGAGAGTATGAAAATAGACCCTAAACTAAAGTGGTCATACACTAGAAAAGAAGGTTTTTGATCATCATCTCAACTACCGGAAGTGGAGAGGGGTGAGTAATGGAGAGGATGGAAAAGATGCGTCACAGACCAAACCTAAAGTTCACAGAAAACACCACTTTAGACCCATTAAACATAGCTCCCAAAACCTCCAATAGACATCACAGATATGCACAATATAACCTGCAATGATGAGAGGCAAGAAGAGACAATAAAATGAGAAAATGATGCGAAAAATGCATCACGATACAAATTTTATTACTCCAGCAGTTCACACAATACATCATTAGCAGGTAAGGGGGAAGAGAATGCCATTAAAAAGGAAAGAAAGGAAGCTTAAGCTCTGCATTTTACCCTAAGGAAGAAAGAGGGAGGGGGAAGAAGAGAAAAAATGACCAACCCTTTACAATGAGCCAAGCTCTTACATTTATAGATGAAGTGAAGAGAGGAGAGAAGTGAAGGAGGAAAATCTGATCCGAAAGATCAACCACCAACCATTAATGCCTAAACATCTACTTGCAATCTAATAAGTGTGGTTCTCCACGTTTTTTCGGCATGTTGGAGAAGGAAGGATGGCATATCGGATCAAATCTAGATAGTTGAAGCAATCCGATCACATATTAATGGCATGAAAATACGTTTTCCAATTTCTTACCCACCTAACCTTGTCAACATCAACATTTCAAGCTTCCATGGCATAAAAGATGTTGAGAGATTTCCAACGTTATAAAATTTGTTTAATTTTGAGCACCAGATCGAAAGTTATGCCAATTTGAAATTCTGCATCGAATCCATACAAAAATGGTGAAAATGCAATATTTTACAAAATGGATCTGCGGGCCCGAAATTACAAACTGCACTTTTTGCAAAAAAAATAAAAAATTTCAAAACCTCTAGCAGCCCCGTAGGCCCAAAAATTAACTTTGGCCTAAAAAACCTCTACAGGGTGAAAATTCACTTTTGCCTAAAAAGCTTCATGGACCCAAAATTGAAATTGTGCTATTTGCGTAGAAATTGCAGAAGTGCAAAAGTTCCCCATAGTCCCGTAATCCCGCAACTTCACATTTTGCATTTGCTGAACAAACCTCCTTCGACTCACAGGCTGGCACTTGTAAACTACGCCATTCGTAAAATTTGAAAGATTTTCAAAGACTCCCACCGGCCCATGCCCTGAAATTGTAAACTTAGCAAAAATTTCTTCTCCAAGCCCATGACTTCTCGTTTTCCACTTAGGAAAATGAATCCTCCCTGGGCTTGTTGGATCGCAACTATAACTTGTGCCTTTTCAAAAAGTACAAAATGCAAAAATATCTCCCACCGCCCCACCGGATCACAATTTTCCCATTTGGCGAAAAGTCTTCCCCCATGCCCACATTTAGGAAAAAATCCTTTCCAGGCCCTCCAACCCACAACTCGCAAAATATGAAGATTTAGAAGGACTTCTTTATATTTTTAGAAAGGGGAAGAAATTTCCTATCAGATGTAGATGCTTTCAGGAATCGTTAAGTTCTTAGAATGTATGGAAAATAATATTGAAGTACTAAAAGGGTGAAAATGGTGGTTAGTTGACAAAAAAAAAGTGTGAGCTTATGTTGGATAAGAGGAACATGAGAGATGTAAAAAATCCTAATTATTTCTAACTAGTTTATCTAAATGTGCTGGTACATGTAAAAGAAAGAAATAAACATTAACTATTATGTTTCCATATAAAAAGTATTACATTCTGCAAGTTGAACCTGAAAAGTGCATTTATTTCATCTTCACACTGAAGGATGAATATATAAAGATATGGTTGAAGTAATGCATAAAAGAAATGCAAGTTTAGTACTACAGATTCTAACAAATGGAATGCATACAGAAGTGCAGATAATGATGTTGATCCAGCTTCAGATATTTAATATAATAATAACCTTAGTCATACTTTTAAAATAACTTGGGGAAAACAAATATTATACATTGCATAAGTCAACGTTATAGACTAAAGATATTATCAAAATATGATACAGAACCAAGGTACAATTTCTCAATTTTAGTGGTTAGCATGCTTCCATTTAAAATAATTCATTCAGTTTTGTCACAATGATCATTGTACAAATTCCAAAAGGCCACATTATTTTGAATCAAACCATCGAGTATAGTTTTTAGATGAAATAAACTACACTCTTGCGGTGTGGAAAATAAGATTGTAGTCTCATACTGTCCCTAGAGCCACCATTTTATCATCATCACAACTATAAATTTATATAGAAGGATTATTTTAAGGACATATTAATGAGAATGTACTTCATAAAAATGCATAAGGGGTGAGTTCAGTTGATTTAGAAGAAGAACCCAAGAATTTTTACATAGTTAAAACATCAAAGAATACATCTTGTGCTAATCAACTACAATTATCTCATATTGATCAAGTTACAAATGACAAAGATATCAAAGTTTGATCAAATTACATTCAAGTGTAAAGTATATATCAAAGTAAAAGTTTGCAAGGTACAACTGATAAAGATACAATCTGATTAATAAAGCTCAAAATTAATTATGCAATAAGCGTTAATAAAGTTTTAATGGAGTTGTGATTATATTGAGATCTGGATAAATTTTCAAGAAATAACAAGTTTGAAGAAAAGTATGAAGTACAAGAAAAAATACTTCAGATACTAGTTCGCAACAGGCATTACTTCATATCTACAAAAATTAAAGTAAAGAATGTACTTCATCAAAATGAATAAGGGGTGAGTTTAGTTGATTAAGAAGAAGAAGCCAAGAATTTCCAGATAGTTAAAACATCAAAGATCACATCCCATGTTGATCAACTACAATTACTTCATATTTATCAAGTTACAAATGAAAAATATATCAGAGTTTGATCAAATTACGTTCAAGTGCAAAGTATCTATCAAAGTACAGTTTGTAAGTTCTAAACAATAAAGATACAGTCTGATTGATAAATCTCAAAATGAATTATGCAATAAACATAAATCAAGTTTTAATGGAGTTGTGATTATAATGAGATTTATATAACTTTTCAAGAAACAACAAGTTGAAGCAAAGTACGAAGTACAAGAAGAAATGACTTCAGATACCGGTTCGCAATAGGTATTACTTCATATTTCCAAAAAGTAAAGTAATGAAAAGATTAAAGTCATCATAACAAATAAAAGTGATCATGAAGTTTTTATTCAAGGAAGAGATGGAAAGAAACATCAAATTTTCAAACTATAGTGATCACATTCCATTGAATGAATGAATACAAATATTGATACATGAACACTTTAAGTAATTCAGAAGCACATCCAGGATATGATATCAAGTATTAAAAACAAAGAGACAAATACAAAATTCAAGTATTGATCATCCTATACCATTTATATCTAAGTATCACGGTTTTCATCAAGACTACAACCATCAAATATAGCAACAGATGACAGACTGACAAGTACAATATCTTTCAAAGTAAATATTACTTCTAGGAGTTTATTTTTTTTAAAATCCAAGCTACAAAGCTTGAAATCAAAGGGAAATTTTTTTTTGTGACAAGTATTATTCATCAAACTTAAAGACACAGTTGAATTCTGAGTAAGGGAAAACGTTTGAAAACACAATTTTTTGAAGAACAAATCTCTGCAGGGTGTTCATCTTTTCAGAAAATAATATCAAATTTTCAAACAACTGATAGCTAATTTTTTTTTCAAGTTATATTATAAATATTTTAAAAGCAAGATATAGATGATCAAGAAAGTCTATCAATTATAAAATTGCAAAGATATAAGATCTAAAAATGGAAGATTAAAATCACACTTTCTCTACAACAATGCTAATTCTCAGAGCTTCAAATTTTAGATGCCATCTCAAGTTTTGCACAGTCAAAACTTTCACATTCAGATTTACAATTCTGTAGCACAAAGTACATTTAAGACGAATGCTTGGGTTACTAAATATCAGAGTTCAAATAACAAGGAAATACAAACTGTAGAAGACAAATCAGTATATAGTAAATAGTGCACAGGGAAACGACAGATGCCATGGTATAGATTTACAAGAAATTCCATGGAAACCTTGTTGCAACCCAATAGAAACATTAAAGTGAAACCCCATTCATGCCATCAGAACTCAGCTATACACATGGAGCATAATTAAAAATAATGGAAATTACTGAAAGAGCACAACATTCAGGCCATAATAGTCAAAACACCAGAGGAATAAGAAGATAACACATATGAATAAAATAAAAGAAAATGACTAGGTTCGAGTATAAAAGGGGAAGCAGAATAAAATTCAACATCCCAAGAATCTCAACATGGTTATTATTTTGTTTTCATTTTGGCTAGTGTGGAAGAACGCATAAACCACAGAAAATATTTAAAACACCAATGGTAAATAAGCAGGTTAAAACATAAGGGCACAAGCCCTAATGATTAAAAAACATAAATGGAGATACTAATCTCTAGGTCAACATGGAGAAACTATGAGTTACATGTCAAAAACATCAAAATGAGATAAGGGAAGTTTGAGTCCCATTAAAAAATGAAAACCTTGTTATTAATGCCTTCAACAATGAAGAAATTTACATAGGGGAGTGTCAACATCAACATGGCCAGCTAGGGATAAAATTACAAAGTTTCTTCTTCTAAAAATGGTGTTCAAATTTAGCCCAACACCTCCATCGTAAGCACAGTACAAGCTACAGAAGCAACAAATATCAAATCAAGAAACTCATCGTATTCAGATCGACATTGTCGAAATCCTTAGATTAAGTAAAATACAGAGTGAGAATGATGATCACAGAAGCTCTCCAAGCTCAACTTATCAATGGAAAAGCATGAAAATCCAAAGAAACCAAAAAATACATGTATAAGTGCATGGTGAAACCCAATATTTCAAATATTTACAAATGCTTTCTGATAGAGTTAAAGAAATCATCAAGGTTAAAACTAAAAAATTAAGAACTCACCCCCAAAGTGTTATTACGACCACAGATCTCAGAAGAACCGATATCGATATCTTGCAAAAATGACGGTCTCCCTCTTGTAGATCTTGAATAAACAACAAAAATGACAAAACGTGCAAGTAATCACAGAGACATATTCTTATGAGTTTAAAGAGAACCAATTTTAGTACAAAATGTAGCGCGAAACGTACACATTGAGCTTTAAATGAATTCCCATACCCAACTCGAGCTCAAAATAGAGATCAATGGTATCTAACACAACTAAATATCTTAGAAGCTTGCATAAATGTGTAGAAATAAAGGATCCAAGATTAGAAAAATAAATAACTAGCTCAAACAATAGCTCGAAAATGGAAAACATCTCCCAAATTCCTTGCAAAAAAATCATAAATAGAAAAAGTATGAAAATACACAAAAATATAGAGCCTCAGTAGATTTTAGAGTGTAGGAAATCAAGCTTCAAAAGAACACGATGATGGAATTCCAGAGAAAATTCACCATGGATTCACCCTCCAAAACAGATATTTCATTTAAATTAGAATTTTTAGGTTACAAATAAACAATTTCATCCAATTAACCTAGGGTAACCTAACTCAACTAGTGAGTTAAGAATAAAAGGTACCAAATAAACCATGCAAAAATCGACGGTGCTAGATGATAACCCGAGCTAACTAACAAATAGAATATCAATGGTGCTAGATCAACAAAGGAAAAAGATCAAATAGGTGAGGATCAATCATAAAGCCATGATCAATACAAGTCATATACTCAGAGGATCAACGATGAATAGAAGTCAAGTACAGATCAAATGAAAACTATTAAAATTTGCCAACTTAACAACAACCACCAAATGCATACGTGTTAACATTAGAGAAAACCCTAATTAGGATTGAGTTAGTCCACCAGTGAAAAAACAAGAAGGGTCAAGCCTTGTCAAATAGGGGACCATTTTTCAATTAAATTATTATGTTTGACTTTAGTCCAAATGTTAGTTCAAGCACTAGCCAAATATCAAATGATTATTATAACCGAAAACTATGCCTTGTGTCATATAATTCAAAGGGGTCAACATAGTATGGTCACAATGATTATGCAAACGGATACCGTGACCTCAATTTTAAGTAGAAGTGATAATTATAAAGGAACCAAATTATATGCCATGAAGTGGTTGGGGTAAAAAATAATCAATCAATGAAGTCCATGACCTTATGTAAAAGTGTTTCCATAGTCAACAGGAATGACTTATGATTATAAACCAAATTATATGTCATCAAATAGGGAACCAAGGAAATAGAATCAAACAAATATGTGCCAACTCCATCGATAAGTGATGATGAAAATACACCACAAAGGTCAACATCAACTATTTCATGGATCATGAAAAGATAGAACATATGTCAACATCAAAGCAAGTGGTCCCATCAGGATGAATGAATGGGTTAATATTTTCCAAAATATTACAAATAATAATTATTTTTCTCACACACAAAGATATTTATTTTGCATGTGCACGTAAGGGGCAATATTAAAGTGCTAATTTTACAATTGCAAGTGGATAAAATTGTAAGTGTCACATCAAGAACTAGAAGAAAGAAGTTGCATGCATTGGAGAAGACGTATTCACCGAGGAAAGCTTATTATTAGCCAAGTTATTCATCGAAACTTGTTAAAAATAGAAGAGTCAACTGTAGTTTGACTTGGATGTATTTTGTAATAAAGGCTATTAATGCCTCATTGTATTAGCATCTTATTTGTATTCCTTTATTTATTCATGATAAAGGATAAAAATAAGTGTTATGTTTGTGGAGCCTATTCTAATGCTAGAGTGTGGTACACCTTCTATGTGTTACACTCGGGTATTTTTATGGTGGCCCCACTCGCTGTTGAGCGGGTTAGGGGGGTTTGGGGGCGAAGCCCCTGAAGAAAATTTCCATGGGTGGTTTATTAACCCATGGGTAAAGGGTAACCGTTATGGGCTATTTTTGGGCCCATGGTTTTTCGGTACCCATTGCTTTGTAAAATCACTTCTTCAGCTACTCATAGGTTTATGGGATGGTTTGTTTTTGTCCATTGTTTGACACCCATGGTTTTGTAAAACTGCTTAAGTAGTTATCTATTTATATGGTCTTATGCATATGATAGAAATACAATCAAATGTATTGCATATGTGTTTTGAATTCGGGTGTGAATTCTGTAGATTTTGTTGAGCATAGCTCCAAACGGATCTGGGTATTTTATTGAGAGAGTGGAGGCTTGTAATAAAATTTGATCAAGTGATTCTTCATGGACGTAGCCCAAATTGGGTGAACCAAGTTAAATCTTGTCTCTTTGTGTTGTGTTATTTATTTTGAAATTTTATTTGAGGTCTGTAATATTTTTTGCATATTATTTTCTACTATTGCGATTATGTAAGGGATTATTCCACATATTTTATCTCTTATTTCCTAACAATAAGATGCATGGGTGAGTAAAATTTTAGCCTATTTTTAGGATGGATGACATGAATAAACTTTCTATATACTGTGTGAAATTGCAAGGCAAAAGGGAGGACTTTTTTGAAACAGGAGTGCTAAAGAAGATTTTCTCAATTTCTCCCTTTAAATGAGAATTGATTTCTTCCTTTCTAATTATTTACAGTCTTGTGTATACCTTACTATTTCTTATGAATGTCAAATTTGCTGATTAATCATCTTACCTTACTACAAATTTAGTAAGTTCTGCCTAATATTAGTGTGCATGTTTTTCTTGTTGTATTGTTGTGACCCATTCCCTCAATACACCAAGTGTTTTTCCTTGATATTTTTCTAAAAATATTTGGTTTTTGCATCCAAAATTAATTTTGAAATTGATTGTGCATATACTCAGTCAAAGACCTCAAAAAAATTTATGTATCACCCCGATTTTTTCAATTTGTTTAGAGTCATCTTTTTACCCTCAAAACCCCTAAAAATTAGTTTATGATATATCAAAAAGGAACCAGCCTTGATACAAGAGACTCACCTCAACAATAGGTATACCCCCAGACCTGAGGTGTTTCCATTGTATCTACGAAAGAGAGAGATCCACAACAATCTTAGAACACTTGCAGTCATCTATCTACATGGTTGACAATCGTGCAAGTAGCACAATTATGTCAAAAGTAATTCTAGAAATGTTGGGCCTATAGTACGAGCCTATAGAGAAAAGTGTGCTACACCTTGATGGAACAAATACTAACACTAGTGGTGTTATCAGATATCTAGAGGTAACATTACATGTTTTTCCAAATGTTTCTATTTTACAAGATGTTACTGTTGTGGATTTACCTCCTTACTTTGCCTTATGTTTATCAAGAGATTTCATAGCAAAGATATCAGGTTATATCTCTTCGGATTGGTCTTTTTTGCTTTTCACTACACATTATGGGACCAAGGTTACTATCAATTCTAAACCTTTGGAAACATTTCATATTGAACCTCATGCTTGGAATTCCTTAGATAAATATCCAGCCATAGACCAGTCATATTTTGATAATGAAACACTTTTTTCTACTTTAGAAGGTGTGTCTAACTTGTTTATGGATGAAAATAAAAATGAAGAACATGCTCATGATCCTTTCAAAGAAGTTAAAGAACATATTTTTGGAGTGTATTTCCTGTATGAAGAAAATACATCAATTTCTTTGTTGTCCAAAACAAAAAATGCAACGGAAGGGATTTGGAAACTGTTATCAAAAATTCACTCCTCAAGGTAATTTTGATAACATGCATCAAATTCTTCAGTCCTGAGCAAGTAGATTCATTCAAGACCGGAAATCATGTTTTTGGGGGGCCCTTTGGCTTCTCTCTAACTCTCTCATCCAAGAAGAAATCCCAACGAGTTAGAAAAATAGAAAAAATACAAAAAATAAGGTTACAAGACTGTTTTAAAGCATTTCGGGTCTTAAGGGTGTTGATCGTACCAGTGCGAGTCGTACCAAAGTTCGTCGTACCAAGGTTTTTTGTACCAAGGTTCGTCGTACCAAGCTTGGGGCCGAATTACAAAGAAAATTGGCTAAGTCAGACATTTTTGTCCTAGGTGGTTCACAGAACAGTTGGGACAAAAGTACGCGGGGGACGCAAAAAGCTGAAACAACCGAAGGGAATGAAAATCGTCAATTTTTTTTTTCTTCACGCGGTTTGGGACAGCCGGGAAAAATGTACGCATGGGATGAAAATCGGTCGATTTGCAGGAAGACGGTCCATTTCAGGCAGTTCGTATATTTTCATCCGGGATAGCCGGGACAATAGTACGGGTGGGATGCGAATCGGCCGATTTTCCGCAAGACAGTCCATTTCGGGCAGTTCGGAGATTTTCATCCGGGACAGTCGGGACAAAAGTACGCACGGGACGTGAAAACGTGAAAAGGCCACAAAAGGGAACAAGGAATCCTGAATCGACCGATGTGGGAGAATTCATTTGAGATAGCCAGTACAAAAGTACACTCAAGACGTAAAAATCTGAAACGGCCGAAGGCAAAGAAGAAAAGTCAACGTTTGACCCGTGAACTTCAAACGGCCATAACTTTTGACTCGGAGCTCTGATTTTCACTAAATTGGATTTTTTGGAACGAGCACGACGTCCTCTACGCCACAAAAATCTTAAAACAGTTGCAGTCATATATCTACAGGGTTTACAGTGGTGCAAGTATCACAATTATGCCAAAAGTAATTCTAGAAATGTTGGGCCTATAGTACGAGCCTATACATAAAAGTGTGCTAAACCTTGATGGAACAAATACTAACACTAGTGATGTTATCAGAGATCTAGAGGTAACATTACATTTTTTTCCAAATGTTTCTATTTTACAAGATGTTACTGTTGTGGATTTACCTTCTTACATTGCCTTAAGTTTATCAAGAGATTTCATAGCAAAGATACGAGGTTATCTCTCTTCAGATATGTCTTTTTTGCTTTTCACTACACATTATGGGACCAAGGTTACTATCAATTGTAAACCTTTGGAAAAATTTCATATTGAACCTCATGCTTTGAATGCCTTAGATAAATATGCAGCCATAGACCAGTTAGATTTTGATAATGAAAAACTTTTCTCTACTTTAGAAGGTGTGTCTAACTTGTTTATGGATGAAAAGAAAAATGAAGAACATGCTCATGATCCTTTCAAAGAAGTTAAAGAACATATTTTTGGAGTGTATTTCCTGTATGAAGAAAATACATCAATTCCTTTGTTGTCCAAAATAAAAAATGCAACGGAAGGGATTTGGAAACTGTTATCAAAAATTCACCCCTCAAGGTAATATTGATAACATGCATCAAATTCTTCAGTCCCGAGCAAGTAGATTGATTCAAGCCCCAAAATCATGTTTTTGGGGGCCCCCTCGGCTTCTCTCTAACTCTCTCATCCAAGAGGAAATCCCAATGAGTTAGAAAAATGGAAAGAATACAAAAAATAAGGTTGCAGGACTGTTTTAAAGCATTTCGGGTCTGAAGGGTGCGGATCGTACCAGGGCGGGTCGTACCGAGGTTCGTCGTACCAAGCTTAGGGCCAAAATACAAAGAAAATTGGTTAAGTCAGACATTTTTGTCATAGTGGGTTCGTGGAACAGTTGGGACAAAAGTACGCGGGGGACGCGAAAATCTGAAACAACCGAAGGGAATGAAAATCATCAAGTTTTTTTTTGTTTCATGTAGTTTGGGACAACCGGGACAAAAGTACGCATGGGACGTAAATCGACCGATTTGTTGCAATACGGTCCATTTCAGGCAGTTCAGATATTTTCATCCGGGACAGCCGGGACAATAGTACGCGTGGGATGAGAATCGGCTGATTTTCCACAAGACGGTCCATTTCGGGCAGTTCAAAGATTTTCGTCTGGGACAGTCGGGACAAAAGTTCACGCGGGATGTGAAAAGGTGAAAAGGCCACAATAGGGAACAAGGAATCCCGAATCGACCGATGCGGGAGAATTCATTTGAGACAGATGGTACAAAAGTATGCTCAAAACGCAAAAATCTGAAACGACTGAAGGCAAAGAAGAAAAGTCAACGTTTGACCCGTGAACTTCAAACGGCCATAACTTTTGACTCCGAGCTCTGATTTTCACTAAATTAGACTTTCTGGAATGAGAACAACGTCCTCTATGCCACAACAATATTAAAACACTTGCAGTCATATATCTACAGGGTTGACAATGGTGCAAGTATCACAATTATGCCAAAACTAATTCTAGAAATGTTGGGCCTATAGTACGAGCCTATACATAAAAGTGTGCTAAACCTTGATGGAACAAATACTAACACTAGTGCTGTTATCAGAGATCTGGAGGTAACATTACATTTTTTTCCAAATGTTTCTATTTTACAAGATGTTACTGTTGTGGATTTACCTCCTTACTTTGCCTTATGTTTATCAAGAGATTTCATAGCAAAGATACGAGGTTATCTCTCTTCAGATTTGTCTTTTTTGCTTTTCACTACACATTATGGGACCAAGGTTACTATCAATTCTAAATCTTTGGAAACATTTCATATTGAACCTCATGCTTCGAATGCCTTAGATAAATATGCAGCCATAGACCATTCAGATTTTGATAATGAAAAACTTTTTTCTACTTTAGAAGGTGTGTCTAACTTGTTTATGGATGAAAAGAAAAATGAAGAACATGCTCATGATCCTTTCAAAGAAGTTAAAGAACATATTTTTGGAGTGTATTTCCTATATGAAGAAAATACATCAATTCCTTTGTTGTCCAAAATAAAAAATGCAATGGAAGGGATTTGGAAACTGTTATCCAAAATTCACCCCTCAAGGTAATATTGATAACATGCATCAAATTCTTCAATCTCGAGCAAGTAGATTGATTCAAGGCCCAAAATCATGTTTTTGGGGCCCCCCTCGGCTTCTCTCTAACTCTCTCATCCAAGAGGAAATCCCAACGAATTAGAAAAATGGAAAGAATGCGAGAAAAAAGGTTGCATGACTGTTTTAAAGCATTTCGGGTTTGAAGGTTGCGGATCGTACCAGTGCGGGTTATACCGAGGTTTGTCGTACCAAGCTTGGGGCCGAAATACAAAGAAAATCAGTTAAGTCAGACATTTTTATCACAGGCGGTTCGTGGAACAGTTGGGACAAAAGTATGTGGGGGACGCGAAAATCTGAAACAACCGAATGGAATGAAAATCATCAAGTTTTTTTTTGTTTCGTGCGGTTTGGGACAGCCGGGACAAAAGTACGCATGGGACACAAATCGGCTGATTTACCGCAATACGGTCCATTTCAGGCAGTTCAGATATTTTCATCCGAGACAGCGGGGACAATAGTACGCGTGGGATGAGAATCGGCGGATTTTCCGCAAGACGGTCCATTTCGGGCAATTCGGAGATTTTCGTCCGGGACAGTCGGGACAAAAGATCATGCGGGACATGAAAAGGTGAAAAGGCCACAAAAGGGAACAAGGAATCCCGAATCGACCGATGCGGGAGAATTCATTTGAGACAGCCGGTACAAAAGTACGCTCAGGACGCAAAAATCTGAAACGGCCGAAGGCAAAGAAGAAAAGTCAATGTTTGACCCGTGAACTTCAAACGGCCATAACTTTTGACTCCGAGTTCTGATTTTCACTAAATTGGACTTTCTAGAATGAGCACGACGTCCTCTACGCCACAACAATCTTAAAACACTTACAGTCATATATCTATAGGGTTGACAATGGTGCAAGTATCACAATTATGCCAAAAGTAATTCTGAAATGTTGGGCCTATAGTACGACCCTATATAGAAAAGTGTGCTAAACCTTGATGGAACAAATACTAACACTAGTGCTGTTATCAGAGATTTGGAGGTAACATTCATTTTTTTCCAAATGTTTCTATTTTACAAGATGTTACTGTTGTGGATTTACCTCCTTACTTTGCCTTATGTTTATCAAGAGATTTCATAACAAAGATACGAGGTTATGTCTCTTCAGATTTGTCTTTTTTGCTTTTCACTACACATTATGGGACCAAGGTTACTATCAATTCTAAACCTTTGGAAACATTTCATATTGAACCTCATGCTTCGAATGCCTTAGATAAATATGCAGCCATAGACCAGTCAGATTTTGATAATGAAAAACTTTTTTCTACTTTAGAAGGTGTGTCTAACTTGTTTATGGATGAAAAGAAAAATGAAGAACATGCTCATGATCCTTTCAAAGAAGTTAAAGAACATATTTTTGGAGTGTATTTCCTGTATGAAGAAAATACATCAATTCCTTTGTTGTCCAAAATAAAAAATGCAACGGAAGGGATTTGGAAACTATTATCCAAAATTCACCCCTCAAGGTAATATTGATAACATGCATAAAATTCTTCAGTCTCGAGCAAGTAGATTTATTCAAGGCCCAAAATCATGTTTTTGGGGGCCCCCTCGGCTTCTCTCTAACTCTCTCATCCAAGAGGAAATCCCAACGAGTTAGAAAAATGGAAAGAATGCAAAAAAAAAGGTTGTAGGATTGTTTTAAAGCATTTCGGGTTTGAAGGTTGCGGATCGTACCAGTGCGGGTTATACCGAGGTTTGTCGTACCAAGCTTGGGGCCGAAATACAAAGAAAATCAGTTAAGTCAGACATTTTTATTATAGGCGGTTCATGGAATAGTTGGGACAAAAGTACGTGGGGGACACGAAAATCTGAAACAACTGAATGGAATGAAAATCATCAAGTTTTTTTTTGTTTCGTGCGGTTTGGGACAGCCCGGACAAAAGTACGCATGGGACACAAATCGGCCGATTTTCCGTAATACGGTCCATTTCAGGCAATTCGGATATTTTCATCCGGGACAACTGGGACAATAGTACGCGTGGGATGAGAATCGGCCGATTTTCCGCAAGACGGTCCATTTCGGGCAATTCGGAGATTTTCGTCCGTGACAGTCGGGACAAAAGTTCACGCGGGACATGAAAAGGTGAAAAGGCCACAAAAGGGAACAAGGAATCCTGAATCGACCGATGCGGGAGAATTCATTTGAGACAGCTGGTACAAAAGAACGCTCAGGACATAAAAATCTGAAACGGCCGAAGGCAAAGAAGAAAAGTCAATGTTTGACCCGTGAACTTCAAACGGCCATAACTTTTGACTCCGAGCTCAGATTTTCACTGAATTGGACTTTCTGGAATGAACACGACATCCTCTACGCCACAAAAATCTTAAAACACTTGCAGTCATATATCTACAGGGTTGACAATGGTGCAAGTATCACAATTATGCCAAAACTAATTCTAGAAATGTTGGGCCTATAGTACGAGCCTATACAGAAAAGTGTGCTAAACCTTGATTGAACAAATACTAACACTAGTGCTGTTATCAGAGATCTGGAGGTAACATTACATTTTTTTCCAAATGTTTCTATTTTACAAGATGTTACTGTTGTGGATTTACCTCCTTACTTTGCCTTATGTTTATCAAGAGATTTCATAGCAAAAATACGAGGTTATCTCTCTTCAGATTTGTCTTTTTTGCTTTTCACTACACATTATGGGACCAAGGTTACTATCAATTCTAAACCTTTGGAAACATTTCATATTGAACCTCATGCTTCGAATGCCTTAGATAAATATGCAGCCATAGACCAGTCAGATTTTGATAATGAAAAACTTTTTTCTACTTTAGAAGGTGTGTCTAACTTGTTTATGGATGAAAAGAAAAATGAAGAACATGCTCATGATCCTTTCAAAGAAGTTAAAGAACATATTTTTGGAGTGTATTTCCTGTATGAAGAAAATACATCAATTCCTTTGTTGTCCAAAATAAAAAATGCAACGGAAGGGATTTGGAAACTATTATCCAAAATTCACCCCTCAAGGTAATATTGATAACATGCATGAAATTCTTTAGTCCCGAGCAAGTAGATTGATTCAAGGCCCAAAATCATGTTTTTTGGGGCCCCCTCGGCTTCTCTCTAACTCTCTCATCCAAGAGGAAATCCCAACGAGTTAGAAAATTGGAAAGAATGTAAAAAATAAGGTTGCATGACTGTTTTAAAACATTTCGGGTTTGAAGGTTGCAGATCGTAGCAGTGCGGGTTGTACCGAGGTTTGTCGTACCAAGCTTGGGGCCGAAATACAAAGAAAATCGGTCAAGTAAGACATTTTTATCACAGGCAGTTCGTGGAACAGTTGGGACAAAAGTACATGGGAGACGCGAAAATCTGAAACAACCGAATGGAATGAAAATCATCAAGTTTTTTTTTGTTTCATGCGGTTTGGGACAGCCGGGACAAAAGTACGCATGGGACACAAATCGGCCGATTTTCCGCAATACGGTCCATTTCAGGCAGTTTGGATATTTTCATCCGGGACAGCCGAGATAATAGTACGCGTGGGATGTGAATCGGCTGATTTTCCACAAGACGGTCAATTTCGCGCAGTTCGGAGATTTTCGTCCGGGACAGTCAGGACAAAAGTACGCGCGGGACACGAAAAGGTGAAAAGGCCATAAAAGGGAACAAGGAATCCCAAATCGGCCGATGCGGGAGAATTCATTTGAGACAGCCAGTACAAAAGTACGCGCAGGACGCGAAAATCTGAAACGGCCGAAGGCAAAGAAGAAAAGTCAACGTTTGACCCGTGAACTTCAAACGGCCATAACTTTTGACTCCGAGCTCCGATTTTCACAAAATTGGACTTTCTGGAATGAGTACAATGTCCTCTACACCAAAAAAATATTAGAAAACTTGCATTCATATATGTATAGGGCTGAAAATGGTGCAATTAGAACAATTATGCCAAAAGTAATTCTAGAAATGTTGGGCCTACAGTACGAGCCTATACAAAAAAGTGTGCTAAACCTTGATGGAACAAATACTAACACTAGTGATGTTATCAGAGATCTGGAGGTAACATTACATGTTTTTCCAAATGTTTCTATTTTACAAGATGTTACTGTTCTAGATTTACCTCCTTACTTTGTCTTATGTTTATTAAGAGATTTCATATCAAAGATACGAGGTTATCTCTGTTCAGATTGGTCTTTTTTGCTTTTCACTACACATTATGGGACCAACATTACTATCAATTCTAAACCTTTGGAAACATTTCATATTGAACCTCATGCTTCGAATGCCTTAGCTAAATATGCAGCCATAGATCAGTCAGATTTTGATAATGAAATACTTTTTTCTACTTTAGAAGGTGTGTCTAACTTGTTTATGGATGAAAAGAAAAATGAAGAACATGCTTATGATCCTTTCAAAGAAGTTAAAGAACATATTTTTGGAGTGTATTTCCTATATGAAGAAAAGACATCAATTCCTTTGTTTTCCAAAACAAAAAATGCAATGGAAGGGATTTGGAAACTGTTATCCAAAATTCACCCCTCAAGGTAATTTTGATAGCATGCATCAAATTCTTCAGTCCTGAGCAAGTAGATTGATTCAAGGCCCAAAATCATGTTTTTGCGGGGCCCCTCGGATTCTCTCTAACTCTCTCATCTAAGAAGAAATCCCAACGTGTGCAGGATTGTTTTAAAGCAAAAAATACGGTTGCAGGATTATTTTAAAGCTTTTTGGTTTTGAAGGGTGCAGATCGTACCAGTGCAGGTCGTACCGAGGTTCATCGTACCAAGCTTGGGGCTGAAATACAAAGAAAATCAGCTAAGTTGGACATTTTTGTCCCAGGCGGTCCGCAGAACAGTTGGGACAAAAGTACGCGGGGGACGCGAAAATCCAAAACAACCGAAGGGAATGAAAATCATCATGTTTTTTTTGTTTTTACGGTTTGGGATAGCTGGGACAAATGTACGCGTGGGACGCGAATCGGCTGATTTTCCGCAACACGGTCAATTTCAAGTAGTTCGGAGATTTTCGTCTAGGACAGCCGGGACAAAAGTACGCGTGGGACGCGAATCGACCGGTTTTCCGCAAGACGGTCCATTTCGGGGAGTTCGGAGATTTTCGTCTAGGAACAAGGAAGCCTGAATCATCTGATGCGGGAGAATTCATTTGAGATAGCCGGGACAAAAGTACGCGACGGACGCAAAAAGCTGAAACAGCCGAAGGCAAAGAAGAAAAGTCAACGTTTGACCCGTGAAATTCAAACGGCCATAACTTTTGACTCCGAGCTCCGATTTTCAAAAAAATTGACTTTCTGGAACACTTACATTCACATATATACAGGATTTAAAATGGTGCAAGTAGCACAATTATGCCAAAAGTAATTCTAGAAATGTTGGGCCTATAGTACGAGCCTATAGAGAAAAGTGTGCTACACCTTGATGGAACAAATACTAACACTAGTAGTGTTATCAGAGATCTGAAGGTAACATTAATTTTTTTTCCAAATGTTTCTATTTTACAAGATGTTACTGTTGTGGATTTACCTCCTTACTTTGCCTTATGTTTATCAAGAGATTTCATAGCAAAGATACAAGGTTATCTCTCTTCAGATTGGTCGTTTTTACTCTTCACTACACATTATGGGACCAACGTTACTATCAATTCTAAACCTTTGGAAACATTTCATATTGAACCTCATGCTTCGAATGCCTTAGCTAAATATGCAGCCACAGACCAGTCAGATTTTGATAATGAAACACTTTTTTCTACTTTAGAAGGTGTGTCTAACTTGTTTATGGATGAAAAGAAAAATGAAGAACATGCTCATGATCCTTTCAAAGAAGTTAAAGAACATATTTTTGGAGTGTATTTCCTATATGAAGAAAATACATCAATTCCTTTGTTGTCCAAAACAAAAATGCAATGGAAGGGATTTGGAAACTGTTATCCAAAATTCACCCCTCAAGGTAATTTTGATAACATGCATCAAATTCTTCAGTCCCGAGCAAGTAGATTGATTCAAGGCCAGAAATCATTATTTTGGGGGCCCCAACGACTTCTCTCTAACTCTCTCATCCAAGAAGAAATCCTAACGAGTTAGAAAAATAGAAAAAAATGCAAAAAATAAGGTTACAGGACTGTTTTAAAGCATCTCGGGTCTGAAGGGTGCGGATTGTACAAGTTCGGGTCGTACCAAGGTTTATCGTACCAAGCTTGGGGCCGAAATACAAAGAAAATTGGCTAATTCAGACATTTTTGTCCCAGGAAGTCCGTGGAACAGTTGGGACAAAAGTATGCGGGGGACGCGAAAAGCCGAAACAACCGAAGGGAATGAAAATCGTCAATTTTTTTTTGTTTCGTGCGGTTTGGGACAGCCGGGACAAAAGTACGCGTGGGACGTAAATCGGCCGATTTTTCGCAAGACTGTCCATTTCAGGAAGTTCGGAGATTTTCACCTGGGACAGCCGGGACAATAGTACGAGTGGGATGCGAATCGGCTGATTTTCCGCAAGACGGTCCATTTCGGGCAGTTTGGAGATTTTCGTCCGGGACAGTCGGGACAAAAGTACGTGCGGGACGCAAAAAGGTGAAAAGGGCACAAAAGGGAACAAGGAATCCAGAATTGGCTGATGCGGGAGAATTCATTTGAGACAGCCGGTACAAAAGTACACGCAGGATGCGAAAATCTGAAATGGACGAAGGCGAAGAAGAAAAGTCAACGTTTGACCCGTGAACTTCAAACGACCATAACTTTTGACTCCGAGCTCTGATTTCCACAAAATTGGATTTTATGGAATGAGCACGACGTCCTCTATGCCACAATTATCTTAGAACACTTGTATTCATATATCTATAGGGTTGACAATTGTGTAAGTATCATAATTATGCCAAAAGTAATTCCAGAAATGTTGGGCCTATAGTACGACCCTATACATAATAGTGTCCTAAACCTTGATGGAACAAATACTAACACTAGTACTGCTATAAGAGATCTGGAGGTAACATTACATGTTTTCCCAAATTTTTCTATTTTACAAGATGTTACTGTTGTGGATTTACCTCCTTACTTTGCCTTATGTTTATCAAGATATTTCATAGCAAAGATACGAGGTTATCTCTCTTCAGATTGGTCTTTTTTGCTTTTCACTACACATTATGGGACCAAGGTTACTATCAATTCTAAACCTTTGGAAAAATTTCATATTGAACCTCATGCTTCGAATGCCTTAGCTAAATATGTAGCCATAGACCATTCAGATTTTGATAATGAAACACTTTTTTATACTTTAGAAGGTGTGTCTAACTTGTTTATGGATGAAAAAAAAAATGAAGAACATGCTCATGATCCTTTCAAAGAAGTTAAAGAACATATTTTTGGAGTGTATTTCATGTATGAAGAAAATACATCAATTCCTTTGCTGTCCAAAACACAAAATGCAATGGAAGGGATTTGGAAACTGTTATCCAAAATTCAACCCTCAAGGTAATTTTGATAACATGCATCAAATTATTCAGTCCCGAGCAACTAGATTGATTCAAGGCCAGAAATAGTGTTTTTGGGGGCCCCCTCAGCTTCTCTCTAACTCTCTCATCCAAGAAGAAAACCCAATGAGTTAGAAAAATAGAAAAAATGCAAAAAATAAGGTTGCAGGACTGTTTTAAAGCTTTTTTGGTCTGAAGGATGCAGATTGTATCAATGCGGGTCGTACCGAGGTTCATCGTACCAAGCTTGGGGCCGAAATACAAAGAAAATCAGCTAAGTCATACATTTGTGTTCCAGGCGGTCTACGGAACAGATGGGACAAAAACATGCGGGGGACAAGAAAATCTGAAACAACCGAAGGGAATGAAAATCGTCAAGTTTTTTTTGTTTTGCGCGGTTTGGGACAGTCGGAACAAAAGTACGCGTGGGACACAAATCATCTGATATGCCGTAACACGGTCCATTTCGGGCAGTTCAGAGATTTTCATCTGGGACAGTCGGGACAAAAGTACGCATGGGACACCAATCAGTCCATTTTCCACAAGACGGTCCAGTTTAGGCAGTTCGGAAATTTTCGTTTGAGGCAGTCGGGACAAAAGTACGTGCGGGACGCGAAAAGGTGAAAAGGCCGCAAAAGGGAACAAGGAATCCCGAATCGGCTGATGTGGGAGAATTCATTTGGGACCACCGGGAAAAATGTACACGCTTGACGCGAAAAGCCGAAACGGCTGAAGGCAAAGAAGAAAAGTCAACGTTTGACCCGTGAACTTCAAACGGCCATAACTTTTGACTCTGAGCTCCGATTTTCACTAAATTAGAATTTCTAGAATGAGCACGATGTCCTCTACACCGAAAATATCTTAGAACACTTGCATTCATCTATCTATGGGGTTGAAAATGGTGCAAGTAGAACAATTATTCCAAAAGTAATTCTAGAAATGTTGGGCCTATAGTACGAGCCTATAGAGAAAAGTGTGCTACACCTTGATGGAACAAATAGTAACACTAGTGGTGTTATCAGAGATCTGGAGGTAACATTACATGTTTGTCCAAATGTTTCTATTTTACAAGATGTTACTGTTGTGGATTTACCTCCTTACTTTGCCTTATGTTTATCAAGAGATTTCATAACAAAGATACGAGGTTAGCTTTCTTCAGATTGGTCTTTTTTTCTTTTCACTACACATTATGGGACCAACATTACTATCAATTCTAAACCTTTGGAAACATTTCATATTGAACCTCATGCTTCAAATTCCTTAGTTAAATATGCAGCCATAGACCAGTCAGATTTTGATTATCAAACACTTTTTTCTACTTTAGAAGATGTGTCTAACTTGTTTATGGATGAAAATAAAAATGAAGAACATGCTCATGATCCTTTCAAAGAAGTTAAAGAACATATTTTTGGAGTGTATTTCCTGTATGAAGAAAATACATCAATTCCTTTATTGTCCAAAACAAAAAATTCAATGGAAGGGATTTGGAAACTGTTATCCAAAATTCACCCCTCAAGGTAATTTTGATAACATGCATCAAATTCTTCAGTCCCAGTGCGGGTCGTACCGAGGTTCATTGTAACAAGCTTGGGGCCGAAATACAAAGAAAATTGACTAAGTTGAACATTGTTTTCCCAGGCGGTCTGTGGAACAGTTGGGACAAAATTACACGGGGGACGCGAAAAGCCAAAACAACCGAAGGGAATGAAAATCGTCAAGTTTTTTTTGTTTCAAACTGTTTGGGACAGCTGGGACAAAAGTATGCATGGGATGCGAATCAGCTGATTTGTCGCAAGACGGTCCATTTTAGGTTGTCTGGAGATTTTTGTCTTGTACAGCCAGGACAAAAGTACATGTGTGACGTGAATCGACTGATTTTCTGCAAGACGGTCCATTTCGTGTAGTTCGGAGATTTTCGTCCAGAACAGTCGGGACAAAAGTACGCGTAGGACGCGTGGGACGCGAAAAGGTGAAAAGGCTGTAAAAGGGAACAAGGAATCCTTAATTAGCCGATGTAGGAGAATTCATTTGGGACAGCCGGGACAAAAGTACGCGTGGGACGTGAAAAGTCAAAACGGCAGAAGGCAAAGAAGAAAAGTCAACGTTTGACCCGTGAACTTCAAACGGCCATAATTTTGACTCCGAGCTCTGATTTTTACAAAATTGGACTTTCTAGAATGAGCACGACGTCCTCTAAGCCACAAAAATATTAGAACACTTGCATTCATATATCTACAGGGTTGACAAATGTGCAAGTAGAACAATTATGCCAAAAGTAATTCTAGAAATGTTGGGCCTACAGTACGAGCCTACAGAGAAAAGTGTGGTACACCTTGATGGAACAAATACTAATACTAGTGGTGTTATCAGAGATCTGGAGGTAACATTACATGTTTGTCCAAATGTTTCTATTTTACAAGATCTTACTGTTGTGGATTTACTTCGTTACTTTGCCTTATGTCTATCAAGAGATTTCATAGCAAAGATACGAGGTTATCTCTCTTCAGATTGGTCTTTTTGTCTTTTCACTACACATTATGGGACCACTTGGTTACTATCAATTCTAAACCTTTGGAAACATTTCATATTGAACCTCATGCTTTGAATGCCTTAGCTAAATATGCAGCCATAGACTAGTCATATTTTGATAATGAAATTCTTTTTTCTACTTTAGAAGGTGTGTCTAACTTGTTTATGGATGAAAAGAAAAATGAAGAACATGCTCATGATCCTTTCAAACAAGTTAAAGAACATATTTTTGGAGTGTATTTCCTATATGAAGAAAATATATCAATTCCTTTGTTGTCCAAAACAAAAAATGCAACGGCAGGGATTTAGAAACTGTTATCCAAAATTCACCCCTCAAGGTAATTTTGATAACATGCATCAAATTCTTCAGTCTCGAGCAAGTAGATTGATTCAAGGCCTGAAATCATGTTTTTGGGGGGCCCCTCGGCTTCTCTCTAACTCTCTCATCCAAGAAGAAATCCCAACGAGTTATAAAAATAGAAAAAATGCAAAAAATAAGGTTGTAGGAATTTTTTAAAGCATTTCGGGTCTGAAGGGTGCCGATCGTAACAGTGCGGGTCGTACTGAGGTTCGTCGTACCTAGATTGGGGTTGAAATATAAAGAAAATTGGCTAAGTCAAACATTTTTGTCCCAGGCGGTCCGCGGAATAGTTGGGACAAAAGTACACGAGGGACGCTAAAAGCAGAAATAACCAAAAGGAATGAAAATCGCCATTTTTTTTTTGTTTCGCGCGGTTTGGGACAGCCAGGACAAAAGTACACGTGGGACGCGAATCGACTGATTTTCCGCAAGATAGTCCATTTCAGACAGTTCAGAGATTTTCGTCCGAGACAGTCGGGACAAAAGTACGCGGGGGACACGAAAAGTTTAAGAGGCCACAAAAGGGAACAAGGAAGCCTGAATCGGTCGATGCGGGAGAATTCATTTGAGACAGCTAGGACAAAAGTATGTGCGGGACATGAAAAGCCAAAACGGCCGAAGGCATAGAAGAAAAGTCAATGTTTGATCTGTGAACTTCAAACGACCATAACTTTTGACTCCGAGCTCCGATTTTCACAAAATTAGACTTTATGGAATGAGTACGAAGTCCTCTAGGCCACAAAATTCTTACAACATTTTCATTCATCTATCTATTGGGTTGAAAATGGTGCAAGTAGCACAATTATGCCAAAAGTAATTCTAGAAATGTTGGGACTATAGTACAAGCCTATAGAGAAAAGTGTGCTAAACCTTAATGGAACAAATACTAACACTAGTGGTGTTATCAGAGATCTGGAGGTAACATTACATGTTTGTCCAAATTTTTCTATTTTACAAGATGTTACTGTTGTGGATTTACCTCCTTACTTTGCCTTAGATTTATCAAGAGATTTCATAGCAAAGATACGAGGTTATCTCTCTTCAGATTGGACTTTTTTACTATTCACTACACATTATGGGACCAAGGTTACTATCAATTCTAAACCTTTGGAAACATTTCATATTTAACCTCATGCTTCGAATGCCTTAGATAAATATGCAGCCATAGACCAGTCATATTTTGATAAGTCTAACTTGTTTATGGATGAAAAGAAAATTGAAGAACATGCTCATGATCCTTTCAAAGAAGTTAAAGAACATATTTTTGGAGTGTATTTCCTGTATGAAGAAAATACATCAATTCCTTTGTTGTCCAAAACAAAAAATGCAACAGAAGGGATTTGGAAACTGTTATCCAAAATTCACCCCTCAAGGTAATTTTGATAACATGCATCAAATTCTTCAGTCCCGAGCAAGTAGATTGATTCAAGCCCTGAAACTGTGTTTTTAGGGGGGCCCTCGGCTTCTCTCTAACTCTCTCATCTAAGAAGAAATCCCAACGAGTTATAAAAATAGATAAAATGCAAAAAATAATGTTGCAAGAGTGTTTTAAATAATTTCGGGTCTGAAGGGTGTGGATCGTACCAGTGCGGATCGTACTGAGGTTCATCGTACCAAGATTGGGGCCGAAATAAAAACAAAATCGGCTAAGTCAGACATTTTTGTCCCAGGCGGTCCTCAAAAAAGTTGGGATAAAAGTACGCGGGGGACGCGAAAAGCCAAAACAACCGAAGGGAATGACAATCGTCAAGTTTTTTTGTTTCACGTGCTTTGGGAAAGCCAGGACAAAACTACGCGTGGGACGTGATTCGGTCGATTTGCTGCAAGACGGTCCATTCCGGGCAGTTCAGATATTTCCGTCGGGGATAGCTGGGACAAAAGTATGCGCGGGACATGAAAAGATGAAAAGGCTGCAAAAGGGAACAAGGAAGCCCGAATCAGCTGATGCGGGAGAATTCATTTGGGACAGTAGGGACAAAAGTACGCGCAGGACGCGAAATGCCGAAACGGCCGAAGGCAAAGAAGAAAAGTAAACGTTTGACCCGTGAACTTAGAACGGCCATAACTTTTGACTCCGAGCTCCGATTTTAACAAAATTAAATTTTATGGAATGAGCATGACGTCCTCTACGCAAAAAAAAATCTTATAAAACTTGCAGTCATCATTCTATAGGGTTGAAAATTGTGCAAGTAGCACAATTATGCCAAAAGTAATTCTAGAAAAGTTGGGCTTATAGTACGAGCCTATAGAAAAAAGTGTGCTTCACCTTGATGGAACAAATACTAACACTAGTGGTGTTATCAGAGATCTGGAGGTAACATTACATGTTTGTCTAAATGTTTCTATTTTACAAGATGTTACTGTTGTGGATTTACCTCCTTACTTTGCCTTATGTTTATCAAGAGATTTCATAGCAAAGATATGAGGTTATCTCTCTTCAGATTGGTCTTTTTTGCTTTTCACTACACATTATGGGTCCAAGGTTACTATCAATTCTAAACCTTTGGAAACATTTCATATTGAACCTCATGCTTCGAATGCCTTAGCTCAATATGCAGCTATAGACAAGTCAGATTTTGATAATGAAACATTTTTTTCTACTTTAGGAGGTGTGTCTAACTTGTTTATGGATGAAAAGAAAAATGAAGAACATGCTCATGATCCTTTCAAAGAAGTTAAAGAACATATTTTTGTAGTGTATTTCCTGTATGAAGAAAGGACATCAATTCCTTTGTTGTCCAAAACAAAAACTGATACGGAAGGGATTTGGAAATTGTTATCCAAAATTCACCCCTCAAGGTAATTTTGATAACATGCATCAAATTCTTCAGTCCCGAGCAATTAGATTGATTCAAGGCCCGAAATCTTGTTTTTGGGGGCCCTCTCGGCTTCTCTCTAACTCTCTCATCTAAGATGAAATCCCAACGAGTTAGAAAAATAGAAAAAATGCAAAAAATAAGGTTACAGGACTGTTTTAAAGTATTTCAGGTCTGAAGGGTGCGGATCGTACCAAGGTTGGGGCTGAAATACAAATAAAATTGGCTAAGTCGGAAATTTTTTGTCGCAGGAAGTCCGCAGAACAGTTGGGAAAAAAGTACGCGGGGGACGCGAAAAGCCGAAACAACCGAAGGGAATGAAAATCATCAAGTTTTTTTTTTTCGCGCGGTTTGGGACATCTGGGACAAAAGTATGCATGGGACGCGGATCATCCGATTTGCCACAAGACATTTTATTTTGGGTAGTCCGGAGATTTTTGTCTGAGATAGTAGGGACAAAAGTACACGCGGGACGCGAGAAGGTGAAAAGGCCTCAAAAGGGAAAAAGGCAGACTGAATCATCCGATGTGGGAGAATTCATTTTCGACAGCCGAGACAAAAGTATGCGCGGGATACGAAAAGCCGAAATGGGCGGAGGCAAAGAAAAAAAGTCAACGTTTGACCCATGAACTTCAAATGGCCATAACTTTTGACTTCGAGCTCCGATTTTCACAAAATTAGACTTTCTGGAATGAGCGCGATGTCCTCTATGCCAAACAAATCTTAGAACACTTGTAGTCATCTAGCTATAGGGTTTAAAATTGTACAAGTAGCACAATTATGCCAAAAGTAATTCTAGAAATGTTGGGCCTATAGAACAAGCCTATAGAGAAAAGTGTGCTACACCTTGATGGAAAAAATACTAACACTGGTGGTGTTATTAGAGATCTGGAGGTAACATTACATGTCTGTCCAAATTTTTCTATTTTACAAGATGTTACTGTTGTGGATTTACATCCTTACTTTGCCTTACGTTTATCAAGAGATTTCATAGCAAAGATATGAGGTTATCTCTCTTCAGATTGGTCTTTTTTTCTTTTCACTACACATTATGGGTCCAAGGTTACTATCAATTCTAAACCTTTGGAAACATTTCATATTGAACCTCATGCTTCGAATGCCTTAGCTAAATATGCAGCTATAGACAAGTCAGATTTTGATAATGAAACATTTTTTTCTACTTTAGGAGGTGTGTCTAACTTGTTTATGGATGAAAATAAAAATGAAGAACATGCTCATGATCCTTTTAAAGAAGTTAAAGAACATATTTTTGGAGTGTATTTCCTGTATGAAGAAAGGACATCAATTCCTTTGTTGTCCAAAACAAAAAATGCAATGGAAGGGATTTGGAAATTGTTATCCAAAATTCACCCATCAAGGTAATTTTGATAACATGCATCAAGTTCTTCAATCCCGAGCAAGTAGATTGATTCAAGGCCCGAAATCTTGTTTTTGGAGGCCCTCTCGGCTTCTCTCTAACTCTCTCATCCAAGAAGAAATCCCACCGAGTTAGAAAAATAGAAAAAATGCAAAAAATAAGGTTGCAGGACTGTTTTAAAGTATTTCAGGTCTGAAGGGTGCGGATCATACCAATGCGGGTCGTACCAAGGTTCGTCGTACCAAGGTTGGGGCTGAAATATAAATAAAATCGGCTAAGTCGGACAATTTTTGTCGCAGGCAGTCCGCAGAACAGTTGGGAAAAAAGTACGCGGTGGACGCGAAAAGCTGAAACAACCGAAGGGAATGAAAATCGTCAATTTTTTTTCGTTTCGCGCGGTTTGGGACATCTAGGACAAAAGTATGCATGGGACGCGAATCGACCAATTTGCCACAAGACAGTCTATTTTGGGTAGTCCTAAGATTTTTGTCTGAGATAGTAGTGACAAAAGTACGCGCGGGACACGAAAAGGTGAAAAGGCCTCAAAAGGGAATGTAAGGAAGACCAAATCGTCCGATGCGGGAGAATTCATTTTGGAAAACCGGGACAAAAGTACGCGCGGGACGCGAAAAGCCAAAATGGGCGAAGGCAAAGAAAAAAAGTCAACGTTTGACCCGTGAACTTCAAATGGCCATAACTTTTGACTCCGAGCTCCGATTTTCACAAAATTAGACTTTCTGGAATGAGCACGAAGTCCTCTATGCAACAAAAATATTAGAACACTTGTAGTCATCTATCTACAGGGTTGACAATGGTGCAAGTAGCGCAATTATGCCAAAAGTAATTCTAGAAATGTTGGGCCTATAGTACGAGCCTATAGAGAAAAGTGTGCTACACCTTGATGGAAAAAATACTAACACTAGTGGTTTTATCAGAGATCTAGAGGTAACATTCCATGTTTGTCCAAATTTTTCTATTTCACAAGATGTTACTGTTGTGGATTTACCTCCTTATTTTGCCTTATGTTTATCAAGAGATTTCATTGCAAATATATGAGGTTATCTCTCTTCAGATTGGTCTTTTTTTCTTTTCGCTACACATTATGGGACCAAAGTTACTATCAATTATAAACCTTTAGAAACATTTCATATTGAACCTCATGCTTCGAATGCCTTGGCTAAATATGCAGCCATAAACCAGTCAGATTTTGATAATGATAACACTTTTTTCTACTTTAGAAGGTGTGTCTAACTTGTTTATGGATGAAAAGAAAAATGAATAACATGCTGATGATCCTTTCAAAGAAGTTAAAGAAATTTTTTTTGAAGTGTAATTCCTATATGAAGAAAATAAATCAATTCCTTTGTTGTCCAAAACAAAAAATGTAACGGAAGGGATTTTGAAATTGTTATCCAAAATTCACCCCTCAAGGTAATTTTGATAACATGTATAAAAATATCTTCATTTCCAAGCAAGTAGATTGATTCAAGGCCTGAAATCGTGTTTTTTAGGGGCCCCGTCGGCTTCTCTCTAACTCTCTCATCCAAGAAGAAATCCCAACGAGTTAGAAAAATAGAAAAAATGAAAAAATAAGGTTGGAGGACTGTTTTAAAGAATTTCGGGTCTGAAGGGTGCAGATCATACCAGTTCGGGTCGTACCGAGATTTGTTGTACCAAGCTTGTGGCCGAAATACTAAGAAAATTGGTTAAGTAAGACATTTTTGTCGTAGACGGTTCGTGGAACAGTTGGGACAAAAGTACGCCGGGGACGCGAAAATCTGAAACAACCGAAGGGAATGAAAATCATCAAGTTTTTTTTTTGCTTCGTGCGGTTTGGGACAGCCGGGACAAAAGTACGCATGGGACGCAAATCGACCGATTTTCCGCAATATGGTCCATTTTAGGAAGTTCGGATATTTTCATCCGGAACAGCCGGAACAATAGTACGTGTGGGATGCGAATCGGCCGATTTTCTGCAAGACGGTCCATTTCGGGCAGTTCGGAGATTTTTCGTCCGGGACAGTCGGGACAAAAGTACGCGAGGGACGTGAAAAGGTAAAATGGTCGTAAAAGGGAACAATGAAGCCCGAATTAGATGATGCGGGATAATTCATTTGGAAAAGCTGAGACAAAATTACGCGCAAGACACGAAAAGTAAAAACGGTTGAAGGCAAAGAAAAAAGTCAACATTTGACCCATAAACTTCAAACGGCCATAACTTTTGACTCCGAGCTCCGATTTTCAAAAAATTGGATTTTCTGGAATGAGCACGACATCCTCTATGCAAAAGTAGTATTAGGACACTTGTAGTAATCTATCTACAGGGTTGAAAATGGTGCAAGTAGCACAAATATGCCAAAAGTAATTCTAGAAATGTTGGGCCTATAGTACGAGCCTATAGAGAAAAGTGTGCTACACCTTGATGGAAAAAATACTAAGACTAGTGGTGTTATCAGAGATCTAGAGGTAACATTACATGTTTTTCCAAATTTTTCTATTTCACAAGATGTTACTGTTGTGGATTTACCTCCTTATTTTGCCTTATGTTTATTCAGAGATTTCATAGCGAATATACGAGGTTATCTCTCTTCATATTGGTCTTTTTTGCTTTTCACTACACATTATGGGACCAAGGTTACTATCAATTCTAAAGCTTTGGAAACATTTCATATTGAACCTCATGCTTTGAATGCCTTAGCTAAATATGCAGCCATAGATTAGTCAGATTTTGATAATGAAAAACTTTTTTCTACTTTAGAAGGTGTGTCTAACTTGTTTATGGATGAAAAGAAAAATGAAGAACATTCTCATGATCCTTTCAAAGAAGTTAAAGAACATATTTTTGGAGTGTATTTCCTGTATGAAGAAAATACATCAATACTTTGTTGTCCAAAACAAAAAATGTCGGAAGGGATTTGGAAACTGTTAATGAAAACATTTATAGGGTCCCTTTCAAAAATAAGGGGCCTCATAAATACTGCTAACTTTATATTCGTATATGCTCTATAAGAAACTAGATTGATACATCAATACAGCAAAGATCATGTTTAGTTGGGGCCCCCCTCGGCTTCTAATGAAAACGTCTCTCATCCAAGAGGAAATCCCAAAAAGTTAGAAAAAGAAGAGGTATTGTAAAAAATAACGTTGCTAGGACTTTATATTCTTATATGCATCTATAAGAACCTACAAAAATACGGATCAATACAACAAACACGTGTCGTACCGTTGGAATTTTAATCGAACCAAGCATTTATAGGGTCCCTTTCAAAAATAAGGGGCCTCATAAATACTGCTAACTTTATATTCGTATATGCTCTATTATAAGAACCTAGACAATACAACAATACAACAAACACATGTTTAGTTGGAATTTTAATGAAAACTTTTATAGGGTCCCTTTCAAAAGTTTTTTTTGTTTCGTGCGCAGTTTGGGACAGCCGAGGACAAAAGTACACGTGTGGGATTGCAAATCGGCCGATTTGCTTAATATGCTCTATAAGGCACCTAGAAAATTTTCATCAACAGCAACAAACACATGTTTACGCGTGGAATTTTAATGAAAACGTTTATGGGGTCCCTTTCAAAACGGTCAATTTCGAGGCAGTTGTAAATATTCGCTAACGGGATATTCTTATATAATCTATAAGAAGCTAGAAAATACCTCAACACAACAATCACAAGTTTAGTTCGAATTTTAATGAAAACGTTTATAGGGTCCCTTTCAAAAATAAGTGGTATTGTAAATATTGCTAACTTTATGTTCTTATTTGCTCTATAAGAACCTAGAAAATACATCAATACAGACAAAGTCACATCGTTTGACCAGTTGGACTTTTAAGGAAAACGTTTATAGGGTCCCTTTCAAAAATAAGCCGTATTGTAAATATTGCTAACTTTATATTCTTATATGCTCTATAAGAAACTAGAAAATAAATCACCACAACAAACACATGTTTAGTTGGAATTTTAATGAAAACGTTTATAGGGTCCCTTTCAAAAATAAGAGGTATTGTAAATATTGCTAGCTTTATATTCTTATACAAAAGTAAGCTAGAAAATACATCAACACTAGTAAATGGTTGTTGGAATAATGAAAACGTTTATAGGGTCCCTATACAGGTATTGTAAAGAATTAGCTAAATATTCTTATATACTCTATAAGAACAGAAAATACATTAATACACATGACATGTTAGTTGGAATTTTAATGAAAACGTTTTATAGGGTCCCTTTTGAAAATAAGTTAGGTATTGTAAATATTACTACCTTTATATGTCTTATATGCTCTATAAGAAATTTCTAGAAAATACATTAATACAACAATCACATGTTTAGTTGGAATTTTAACTGAAAATGTTTATAGGGTTCCTTTCAAAATTAATAGGTATTGTAAATATTGCTAACTTTATATTCTTCTATGCTATATAAGAACCTAGAAAATACATCAATACAACAAACACATGTTTAGTTCGAATTTTAATGAAAATGTTTATAGGGTTCCTTTCAAAATTTAGAGGTATCTGTAAATAGTAGCTAACTTTATATTCTTATATGCTCTATATGAAGAACCTATGAAAATACATCAATACAACAAACACATGTTTAGTTCGAATTTCCTGTATGAAAAATACATCAATACAACAAACACATGTTTAGTTCGAATTTTAATGAAAATGTTTATAGGGTCCCTTTCAAAAATAAGAGGTTCTGTAAATATAGCTAACTTTATATTCTTATATGCTCTATATGAACCTAAAAAATACATCAATACAACAAACACATGTTTAGTTGGAATTTTAATGAAAAATTTTATAGGTCCCTTTCAAACATAAGAGGCATTGAAAATATTGCTAACTTTACATTCTTATATGCCCTATAAGAACCTACAAAATACATCAATACAACAAACACATGTTTAGTTCGGATTTTAATGAAAACGTTTATAGGGTTCCTTTCAAAATTAAGAGCTATTGTAAATATTGCTTACTTTATATTCTTATCTTCTCTATAAGAACCTAGAAAATACATCAATACAACAAACACATGTTTAGTTGGAATTTTAATGAAAATGTTTTTAGGGTCCCCTTCAAAAACAAGAGGTATTGTAAATATTACTAACTTTATATTCTTATGTGCTCTATAAAAACCTAGAAGATACATCAACACAACAAACACATGTTTAGTTGGAATTTTAATGAAAACTTTTATAGGGTCCCTATTAAAAAATATGAGGTATTGTACATATTGCTAACTTTATATTCTTATATGCTCCATAAGAACCTAGAAAATACATCAATACAACAAACAAGTGTTTGGTTGGAATTTTAATGAAAATGTTTATAGGTTCCCTTTCAAAAATAAGAGGTATTGTAAATATTACTAACTTTATATTCTTATATGCTTTATAAGAACCTACAAAATACACCAACACAACAAACACACGTTTAGTTGGAATTTTAATGAAAACGTTTATAGGGTCCCTTTCAAAAATAAGAGGTATTGTAAATATTGCTAACGTTATATTCTTATATGCTCTATAAGAACCTAGAAAATACATCAATACAACAAACACACGTTTATTTGGAATTTTAACGAAAACATTTATATGGTCCCTTTCAAAAATAAGTGGTGTTGTAAATATTGCTAACTTTATGTTCTTATATGCTCTATAAGAACATAGAAAATACATCAATACAAAAAACACATGTTTAAAAATACATCAACACAACAAACACATGTTGGAATTTTAATGAAAACGTTTATATGGTCCCTTTCAAAAATAAGACATTGTAAATATTGCTAACTTTATATTCTTATATGAAATATAAGAACCCAAAAAATACATCAACACAACAAACACATGTTTAGTTGGAATTTTAATGAAAATTTTTATAGGTCCCTTTCAAAAATAAGAGGCATTGTAAATATTGCTAACTTTACATTCTTATATGCTCTATAAGAACCTACAAAATACATCAATACAACAAACACATGTTTAGTTCGGATTTTAATGAAAACGTTTATAGGGATCCTTTCAAAATTAAGAGGTATTGTAAATATTGCTTACTTTATATTCTTATCTTCTCTATAAGAACGTAGAAAATACATCAATACAACAAACACATGTTTAGTTGGAATTTTAATGAAAATGTTTTTAGAGTCCCCTTCAAAAACAAGAGGTATTGTAAATATTACTAACTTTATATTCTTATGTGCTCTATAAAAACCTAGAAAATACATCAACACAACAAACACATGTTTAGTTGGAATTTTAATGAAAACGTTTATAGGGTCCCTTTCAAAAATATGAGGTATTGTAAATATTGCTAACTTTATATTCTTATATGCTCTATAAGAACCTAGAAAATACATCAATACAACAAACACATGTTTAGTTGGAATTTTAATGAAAATGTTTATAGGGTCCCTTTCAAAAATAAGAGGTATTGTAAATATTACTAACTTTATATTCTTATATGCTCTATAAGAACCTACAAAATACACCAACACAAGAAACACATGTTTAGTTGGAATTTTAATGAAAACGTTTATAGGGTCCCATTTAAAAATAAAAGGTATTGTAAATATTGCTAACTTTATATTCTTATATGCTCTATAAGAACCTAGAAAATACATCAATACAACAAACACATGTTTATTTGGAATTTTAATGAAAACATTTATATGGTCCCTTTCAAAAATCAGTGGTGTTGTAAATATTGCTAACTTTATGTTCTATATGCTCTATAAGAACCTAGAAAATACATCAATACAACAAACACATGTTTAGTTGGAATTTTAATGAAAACATTTATATCGTCCCTTTCAAAAATAAGACATTGTAAATATTGGTAAATTTATATTCTTATATGAATATAAGAACTCAAAAAATACATCAACACAACAAACACATGTTTAGTTGGAATTTTAATGAAAAGGTTTATAGGGTCCCTTTCAAAAATAAGTGGTATATCGAATGACGTTTGACACAATGGTGAAGATGTTGGCTCTTAATGAGCCAACCAGGGTTCAATTCTCGCTGCAAGCGAAATCAAGAGATACTATTAATAAGGGATGAGGCCGGGATCGTGCCCTGGGTGGAATTTTGCGGAATGGATACCCCTAAGTCATTAGCAACTAAGCCTAGGAATTTGTCCACCTAACCCGTGCAGTTATTTTAGATTCAATCAAAAAAATAAAATAAGAGGTATTGTAAATATTGCTAACTTTATATTCTTATATAATCTATAAGAATTAGCTAGAAAATACATCAACACAACAATCACATGTTTAGTTGGAATTTTAATGAAAACATTTACAGGGTCCCTTTCAAAAATAAGAGGTATTCTAAATATTGCTAACTTTATATTCTTATATACTCTATAAGAAGCTAGAAAATACATTAATATAACAATCACATGTTTAGTTGGAATTTTAATGAAAATGTTTATAGGGTCCCTTTAAAAATTAATAGGTATTGTAAATATATCTAACTTTATATTCTTATATTCTTTATAACAACCTACAAAATTCATCAACACAACAAACCTCTGTTTAGTTTGAATTTTACTGAAAACGTTTATAGGGTTCCTTTCAAAATTAAGAGCTATTCTACATATTGCTAACTTTATATTCTTATATTCTATATAAGAACCTAGAAAATACATCAATACAACAAACACATATACAACAAACACATGTTTAGTTCGAATTTTATTGAAAACATTTATAGGGTCAATTTCAAGAATAAGAGATTTTGTAACTATAGCTAACTTTATATTCTTATATGCTCTATAAGAACCTAAAAAATACATCAATACAACAAAAACATGTTTAGCTGGAATTTTAAAGAAAAAGTTTATAGGGTCCCTTTCAAAAATAAGAGGTATTGTAAATATTTCTAACTTTACATTCTTATATGCTCTATAAGAACCTAGAAAATACATCAATACAACAAACACATGTTTAGTTAGAATTTTCATGAAAACGTTTATAGGGTTCCTTTCAAAATTAAGAGATATTGTAAATATTGCTAACTTTATATTCTTAACTTCTCTATAAGAATCTAGAAAATACATCATTACAACAAACACATGTTTAGTTGGAATTTTAATGAAAACGTTTATAGGTTCCCTTTCAAAAATAAGAGGTATTGTAAATATTGCTAAATTTATATTCTTATGTGCTCTATAAGAACCTAGAAAATACGTCAACACAACAAACACAGGTTTAGTTGGAATTTTAATGAAAACATTTATGGGGTCCCTTTCAAAAATAAGAGGTATTGTAAATATTGCTAACTTTATATTCTTATATGCTCTATAAGAACCTACAAAATACATCAATACAACAAACACATGTTTAGTTGGAATTTTAATGAAAACGTTTATAGGGTCCCTTTCAAAAAAAAGAGGTATTGTAAATATTACTAACTTTATATTCTTATATTCTCTATAAGAACCTACAAAATACATAAACACAACAAACACATGTTTAGTTGGAATTTTAATAAAAACGTTTATGGGGTACCTTTCAAAAATAAGAGGTATTGTAAATATTGCTAACTTTATATTCTTATATACTCTATAAGAACCTAGAAAATACATCAATACAACAATTGCATGTTTAGTTGTACTTTTAGTGAAAAAATTTAATTCTTATATGCTCTATAAGAACTTATGGGAAAATACATCAATACAACAAAGACATGTTTAGTTGGAATTTTAATGAAAACGTTTATAGGGTCCCTTTCAAAAATAAGAGGTATTGTAAATATTACTAACTTTATATTCTTATATGCTCTATAAGAACCTAGAAAATACATCAACACAACAAACACATGTCTAGTTGAAATTTTAATGAAAATGTTTATAGGGTCCCTTTCAAAAATAAGAGGTATTGTAAATATTGCTAACTTTATATTCTTCTATACTCTATAAGAACCTAGAAAATACATCAATTCCTTTATTGTCCAAAACAAAAAATGCAATGGAAGGGATTTGGAAACTGTTATCCAAAATTCACCCCTCAAGGTAATTTTGATAACATGCATCAAATTCTTCAGTCCCAGTGCGGGTCGTACCGAGGTTCGTCATACCAAGCTTGGGGCCGAAATCCAAAGAAAATCGGCTAAGTCGAATATTTTTTTCCCAGGTGGTCTTCGGAACAGTTGGGACAAAATTAAACGGGGGACTCGAAAAGCCAAAAGAACCGAAGGGAATGAAAATCGTCAAGTTTTTTTTGTTTCAAACTGTTTGGGACAACTGGGAAAAAAGTATGCATGGGATGCGAATCGGTCGATTTGCCGCAAGACGGTCCATTTTAGGCAGTCTGGAGATTTTTGTCTGGTATAGCCGGGACAAAAGTACATGTGTGACGTGAATTGACTGATTTTCTGCAAGATGGTCCATTTCGGGTAGTTCGGAGATTTTCGTCTAAAAGTACATGTGTGAGGTGAATCGACTGATTTTAGAAACTGTTATCCAAAATTCACCCCTCAAGGTAATTTTGATAACATGCATCAAATTCTTCAGTCTCGAGCAAGTAGATTGATTCAAGGCCTGAAATCATGTTTTTGGGGGGCCCCTCGGCTTCTCTCTAACTCTCTCATCCAAGAAGAAATCCCAACAAGTTATAAAAATAGAAAAAATGCAAAAAATAAGGTTGTAGGACTTTTTTAAAGCATTTCGGGTCTGAAGGGTGCGGATCGTACCAGTGCGGGTCGTACTGAGGTTCGTCGTACCAAGATTGGGGCTGAAATATAAAGAAAATTGGCTAAGTCAAACATTTTTGTCCCAGGCGGTCCGTGGAATAGTTGGGACAAAAGTACGCGGGGGACGCGAAAAGCAGAAACAACCGAAGGGAATGAAAATCGCCAAGTTTTTTTTGTTTCACGCGGTTTGGGACAGCCGGGACAAAAGTATGCGTGGGACGTGAATCGACCGATTTTCCGCAAGACGGTCCATTTCGGAAAGTTCAGAGATTTTCGTCCGAGACAGTCGGGACAAAAGTACGCGGGGGACGCGAAAAGGTTAAAAGGTCACAAAAGGGAACAAGGAAGCCTGAATCGGTCGATGCGGGAGAATTCGTTTGAGATAGCTAGGACAAAAGTACGTGCGGGACGCGAAAAGCCAAAACGGCCGAAGGCATAGAAGAAAAGTCAATGTTTGACCCGTGAACTTCAAACGGCCATAACTTCTGACTCTGAGCTCCGATTTTCACAAAATTGGACTTTATGGAATGAGCACGAAGTCCTCTAGGCCAAAAAAATCTTAGAACATTTTTGGTCAGCTATCTATTGGGTTGAAAATGGTGCAAGTAGCACAATTATGCCAAAAGTAATTCTACAAATGTTGGGCCTATAGTACAAGCCTATAGAGAAAAGTGTGCTACACCTTAATGGAACAAATACTAACACTAGTGGTGTTATCAGAGATCTGGAGGTAACATTACATGTTTGTCCAAATTTTTCTATTTTACAAGATGTTACTATTGTGGATTTACCTCCTTACTTTGCCTTAGATTTATCAAGAGATTTCATAGCAAAGATACGAGGTTATCTCTCTTCAGATTGGTCTTTTTTACTATTCACTACACATTATGGGACCAAGGTTACTATCAATTCTAAACCTTTGGAAACATTTCATATTGAACCTCATGCTTCGAATGCCTTAGATAAATATGCAGCCATAGACCAGTCATATTTTGATAATGAAACACTTTTTTCTACTTTAGAAGGTGTGTCTAACTTGTTTATGGATGAAAAGAAAATTGAAGAACATGCTCATGATCCTTTCAAAGAAGTTAAAGAACATATTTTTGGAGTGTATTTCCTGTATGAAGAAAATACATCAATTCCTTTGTTGTCCAAAACAAAAAATGCAAAGGAAAGGATTTGGAAACTGTTATCCAAAATTCACCCCTCAAGGTAATTTTGATAACATGCATCAAATTCTTCAGTCCCGAGCAAGTAGATTGATTCAAGGCCCGAAATTGTGTTTTTGGGGGAGCCCTCGGCTTCTCTCTAACTCTCTCATCCAAGAAGAAATCCCAACAAGTTAGAAAAATAGATAAAATGCAAACAATAATGTTACAAGATTGTTTTAAAGCAGTTCGGATCTGAAGGGTGTGGATCGTACCAGTGCGGATCGTACTAAGGTTCATCGTACCAAGATTGTGGCAGAAATACAAAAAAAATCGGCTAAGTCGGACATTTTTGTCCCAGGCGGTCCTCAGAAAATGTGGGACAAAAGTACGCGGGGGACGCGAAAAGCCAAAACAACCAAAGGGAATGACAATCGTCAAGTTTTTTTGTTTCACGTGCTTTGCGACAGCCAGGACAAAACTACGCGTGGGACGTGAATCGGTCGATTTGCTGCAAGACGGTCCATTCCGGGCAGTTCGGATATTTCCGTCGACGATAGGTGGGACAAAAGTATGTGCGGGACATGAAAAGGTGAAAAGGCTGCAAAAGGGAACAAGGAAGCCCGAATCGGCTGATGCGGGATAATTCATTTGGGACAGGTGGGACGAAAGTACGCGCGGGACGCGAAATGCCGAAACGGCCGAAGGCAAAGAAGAAAAGTAAACGTTTGACCCGTGAACTTAGAACGGCCATAACTTTTGACTCTGATCTCCGATTTTAATAAAATTGAATTTTATGGAATGAGCACGACGTCCTCTACGCAAAAAAAAATCTTATAAAACTTGCAGTCATCATTCTATAGGGTTTAAAATTGTGCAAGTAGCACAATTATGCCAAAAGTAATTCTAGAAAAGTTGGGCCTATAGTACGAGCCTATAGAAAAAAGTGTGCTTCACCTTGATGGAACAAATACTAACACTAGTGGTGTTATCAGAGATCTGGAGGTAACATTAAATGTGTGTCAAAATGTTTCTATTTTACAAGATGTTACTGTTGTGGATTTACCTCCTTACTTTGCCTTATGTTTATCAAGAGATTTCAGAGAAAAGATATGAGGTTATCTCTCGTCAGATTGGTCTTTTTTTCTTTTCACTACACATTATGGGACCGAGGTTACCATTAATTCTAAACCTTTTGAAACATTTCATATTGAACCTCATCCTTCGAATGCCTTAGGTAAATATGCAGCCATAGACCAATCAGATTTTGATAATAAAACACTTTTTTCTACTTTAGAAGGTATGTCTAAGTTGTTTATGGATGAAAAGAAAAATGAAGAACATGCTCATGATCCTTTCAAAGAAGTTAAAGAACATATTTTTGGAGTGTATTTCCTATATGAAGAAAGGACATCAATTCCTTTGTTGTCCAAAACAAAAAATGCAACAGAAGGGATTTGGAAATTACTATCCAAAATTCACCCCTCAAGGTAATTTTGATAACATGCATCAAATTCTTCAGTCCCGACCAAGTAGATTGATTCAAGGCCCGAAATCTTGTTTTTGGGGGCCCTCTCGGCTTCTCTCTAACTCTCTCATCTAAGAAGAAATCCCAACGAGTTAGAAAAATAGAAAAAATGTAAAAAATAAGGTTACAGGACTGTTTTAAAGTATTTCAAGTCTGAAGGGTGTGGATCGTACCAAGGATGGGGCTGAAATACAAATAAAATTGGCTAAGTCGGACATTTTTTGTCACAGGCAGTCCGAAAAACAGTTGGGAAAAAAGTACGTGGGGGACGTGAAAAGCCGAAACAACCGAAGGGAATGAAAATCATCAAGTTTTTTTTTTTTTCACGCGGTTTGGGACATCTGGGACAAAAGTATGCATGGGACGTGAATCGGCCGATTTGCCACAAGACAGTCTATTTTGGGTAGTCCAGAGATTTTTGTCTGAGATAGTAGGGAAAAAAGTACGCGCGGGACGTGAAAAGGTGAAAAGGCCTCAAAAGGGAACAAGGAAGACCGACTTGTCCGATGCAGGAGAATTCATTTTGGACAGCCGGGACAAAAGTACGCGCGGGACGCGAAAAGCTGAAACGGGCGAAGGCAAAGATAAAAAGTTAACGTTTGACCCGTGAACTTCAAATGGCCATAACTTTTGACTCCGAGCTCCGATTTCCACAAAATTAGACTTTCTAGAATGAGCACGATGTCCTCTATGCAAAAAAAATCTTAGAACACTTGTATTCATCTAGCTATAGGGTTTAAAATTTTGCAAGTAGCACAATTATGCCAAAAGTAATTCTAGAAATGTTAGGCCTATAGTACGAGCCTATAGAGAAAAGTGTGCTACACCTTGATGGAACAAATACTAACACTAGTGGTGTTATCAGAGATCTGGAGGTAACATTACATGTCTATCAAAAAATTTCTATTTTACAAGATGTTACTGTTGTGGATTTACCTCCTTACTTTGCCTTATGTTTATCAAGAGATTTCATCGTAAAGATATGAGGTTATCTCTCTTCAGATTGGTCTTTTTTGCTTTTCACTACACATTATGGGACCAAGGTTACTATCAATTCTAAACCTTTGGAAACATTTCATATTGAACCTCATGCTTCGAATGCCTTAGCTCAATATGCAGCTATAGACAAGTCAGATTTTGATAATGAAACATTTTTTTCTACTTTAGGAGGTGTGTCTAACTTGTTTATGGATGAAAATAAAAATGAAGAACATGCTCATGATCCTTTCAAAGAAGTTAAAGAACATATTTTTGGAGTGTATTACCTATATGAGGAAAGGACATCAATTCCTTTGTTGTCCAAAACAAAAACTGATACGGAAGGGATTTGGAAATTGTTATCCAAAATTCACCCCTCAAGGTAATATTGATAACATGCATGAAATTCTTTAGTCCCGAGCAAGTAGATTGATTCAAGGCCCGAAATCTTGTTTTTGGGGGGCCTCTCGGCTTCTCTCTAACTCTCTCATCCAAGAAGAAATGTCAACGAGTTAGAAAAATAGAAAAAATGCAAAAAATAAGGTTGTAGGACTGTTTTAAAGTATTTTAGGTCTAAAGGGTGCGGATCGTACCAGTGCGAGTCGTACCAAGGTTCGTCGTACCAAGGTTGGGGCTGAAATACAAATAAAATCGGCTAAGTCAGACATTTTTTGTCGCAGACAGTCCACAGAACAGTTGGGAAAAAAGTACGCAGCGGACGCGAAAAGCCGAAAAAACCGAAGGGAATGAAAATCATCAAGTTTTTTTTGTTTCGCGCGGTTTGGGACATCTGAGACAAAAGTATGCATGGGACGTGAATCGGCCGATTTGCCACAAGACAGTCTATTTTGGGTAGTCCAGAGATTTTTGTCTGAGATAGTAGTGACAAAAGTACGCGTGGGACGCGAAAAGGTGAAAAGGCCTCAAAAGGGAACAAGAAAGACCGAATCGTCCGATGCAGGAGAATTCATTTTTGACAGGCGGGACAAAAGTACGCGTGGGATGCGAAAAGCCAAAACGGGCGAAGGCAAAGAAAAGAAGTCAACGTTTGACCCGTGAACTTCAAATGGCTATAACTTTTGACTCCGAGCTCCGATTTTCACAAAATTAGACTTTCTGGAATGAGCACGACGTCCCCTATGCAACAAAAATATTAGAACACTAGTAGTCATCTAGCTATAGGGTTTAAAATTGTGCAAGTAGCACAATTATGCCAAAAGTAATTCTAGAAATGTTGGGCCTATAGTACGAGCCTATAGAGAAAAGTGTGCTACACCTTGATGGAACAAATACTAACACTAGTGGTGTTATCAGAGATCTGGAGGTAACATTACATGTCTGTCCAAATTTTTCTATTTTACAAGATGTTTTTGTTGTGGATTTACCTCCTTACTTTGCCTTATATTTATCAAGAGATTTCATAGCAAAGATATGAGGTTATCTCTCTTCAAATTGGTCTTTTTTGCTTTTCACTACACATTATGGGTCCAAGGTTACTATAAATTCTAAACCTTTGGAAACATTTCATATTGAACCTCATGCTTCGAATGCCTTAGCTCAATATGCAGCTATAGACAAGTCAGATTTTGATAATGAAACATTTTTTTCTACTTTAGGAGGTGTGTCTAACTTGTTTATGGATGAAAATAAAAATGAAGAACATGCTCATGATCCTTTCAAAGAAGTTAAAGAACATATTTTTGTAGTGTATTTCCTGTATGAAGAAAGGACATCAATTCCTTTGTTGTCCAAAACAAAAACTGATACGGAAGGGATTTGGAAATTGTTATCCAAAATTCACCCCTCAAGGTAATTTTGATAACATGCATCAAATTCTTCAGTCCCGAGCAAGTAGATTGATTCAAGGCCCGAAATCTTGTTTTTGGGGGGCCTCTCGGCTTCTCTCTAACTCTCTCATTCAAGAAGAAATCCCAACGAGTTAGAAAAATAGAAAAAATGCAAAAAATAAGGTTGTAGGACTGTTTTGAAGTATTTCAGGTCTAAAGGGTGCGGATCGTACCAGTGCGGGTCGTACCGAGATTCGTCGTACCAAGCTTGGGGCCGAAATACAAAGAAAATTAGCTAAGTTGGAAATTTTTGTCCCAGGCGGTCCGTGGAATAGTTGGGACAAAAGTACGTGGGGGACTCGAAAATCTGAAACAACCGAAGGGAATGAAAATCGTCAAGTTTTTTTTTTTTTTGCACGGTTTGGGATAGACGGGACAAAAGTATGTGTGGGATACTTATCAGCCAATTTTCCACAAGATGTTCCTTTTTGGGAAATCTAGAGATTTTCATCCGGGACAGCCGTGACAAAAGTACACGTGGGACGCGAATCAGGGGATTTTCTGCAAGACTTTCCATTTCAGGGAGTTCGGAGATTTTTCGTCTGGGACAGTCGGAACAAAAGTACGTGCGGGATGCGAAAAGGTGAAAAGGCCGCAAAAGGGAACAAGGAAGCCCAAATCGGCTGATGCGGGAGAATTCATTTGGGAAAGTTGCGACAAAAGTATGCGTGGGACGGGAAAAGCTGAAACGGCCGAAGGCAAAGAAGAAAACTCAATGTTTGACCCATGAACTTGAAACGGCCATAACTTTTGACTCCGAGCTCTGATTTTCACAAAATTAGACTTTCTGGAATCACCATGACATCCTCTACGCCAATTTTTTTTTATAAAACTTGTATTAATCTATCTATAGGGTTGAAAATGGTGCAAGTAACACAATTATGCCAAAAGTAATTTTAGAAATGTCGGGCCTATAGTACGAGCCTATAGAGAAAAGTGTGCTACACCTTGATGGAACAAATAATAACACTATTGGTGTAATCAGAGATCTAGAGGTAGCATTACATGTTTTTCCAAATGTTTCTATTTTACAAGATGTTTTTGTTGTGGATTTACCTCCTTACTTTGCCTTATGTTTATCAAGAGATTTCATAGCAGAGATACGAGGTTATCTCTCTTCAGATTGGTCTATTTTTGCTTTTCACTACACATTATGGGACCAAGGTTACCATTAATTCTAAACCTTTTGAAACATTTCATATTGAACCTCATGCTTCGAATGCCTTAGCTAAATATGTAGCCATAGACCATTCAGATTTTGATAATGAAACACTTTTTTATACTTTAGAAGGTGTGTCTAACTTGTTTATGGATGAAAATAAAAATGAAGAACATGCTCATGATCCTTTCAAATAAGTTAAAGAACATATTTTTGGAGTGTATTTCCTGTATGAAGAAAATACATCAATTATTTTGTTGTCCAAAACAAAAAATGCAATGGAAGGGATTTGGAAACTGTTATCCAAAATTCACCCCTCAATGTAATTTTGATAACATGCATCAAATTCTTCAGTCCCGAGCAAGTAGATTCATTCAAGGCCCAAAATCATGTTTTTGGGAGCCCCCTCGGCTTCTCTCTAACTCTCTCATCCAAGAAGAAATCTCAACGAGTTAGAAAAATAGAAAAAATGCAAAAAATAAGATTACAGGATTGTTTTAAAGCATTTCGGGTTTGAATGGTGCGGATCGTACCAGTGTGGGTCATACTGAGGTTCGTCGTACCAAGCTTGGGTCCGAAATACAAAGAAAATTGGCTAAGTAAGACTTTTTTGTCCCAGGCGGTCCATGGAACAGTTGCGACAAAAGTACGCGTGGGACGTGAAAAGCCGAAACAACCGAAGGGAATGAAAATTGTCAAGTTTTTTTTGTTTCGTGCGGTTTGGGACAGCTCGGACAAAAGTACGCTTGGGACGCGAATCGGCCTATTTGCCACAAGATGGTCCATTTCGTGCAGTCCGGAGATTTTTTTCTGGGACTGCCAGGACAAAATTACACTTGTGATGCGAATCGGCTGATTTTCCGCAACACGGTCCATTTCAGGGAGTTCGGAGATTTTCGTCTGGGACAGTCGGAACAAAAGTACAAGCGGGACGTGGAAAGGTGAAAAGGCCGCAAAAGGGAACAAGTAAGCCTGAATCGGCCGATGTGGGAGAATTCATTTCGGATAGCTGGGACAAAATTATGCGTGGGACGCGAAAAGCCGAAATGGCCGAAGGTAAAGAAGAAAAGTCAATGTTTGACCTGTGAACTTTAAACGGCCATAAATTTTGACTCCGAGCTCCGATTTTCACAAAAAAATGACTTTCTTGAACGAGCATGACGTCCTCTATGCCAAAACAATCTTAGAACAATTGCAGTCATCTATCTATAGGGTTGAAAATGGTGCAATTAGCACAATTATGCCAAAAGTAATTCAAGAAATGGTTGGCCTATAGTAGAAGCCTATAGAGAAAAGTGTGCTACACCTTGATGGAAAAAAAACTAACACTAGTGGTGTTATCAGAGATCTAGAGGTAACATTAAATGTTTGTCCAAATGTTTCTATTTTACAAGATGTTACTTTTGTGGATTTACCCCCTTACTTTGCCTTATGTTTATCAAGAGATTTCATAACAAAGATACGAGGTTATCTCTCTTCAGATTGGTCTTTTTTGCTTTTCACTACACATTATGGGACCAAGGTTACTATCAATTCTAAACCTTTGGAAACATTTCATATTGAACCTCATGCTTCAAATGCCTTAGCTAAATATGCAGCCATAGACCAGTCAGATTTTGATAATGAAACACTTTTTTCTACTTTAGAAGGTGTGTCTTACTTGTTTATGGATGAAAAGAAAAATGAATAACATGCTCATGATCCTTTCAAAGAAGTTAAAGAACATATTTTTGGAGTGTATTTCCTGTATGAAGAAAATACATCAATTCCTTTGTTGTCCAAAAACAAAAATGCAACAGAAGGGATTTTGAAATTGTTATCCAAAATTCACCCCTCAAGGTAATTTTGATAACATGCATAAAAATTCTTCAGTCCCGAGAAAGTAGATTGATTCAAGGCCTGAAATAATGTTTTTGGGGCCCCCCTTGGCTTCTCTCTAAATATCTCATCCAAGAAGAAATCGCAACGAGTTAGAAAAATAAAAAAAATGTAAAAAATAAGGTTACAGGACTATTTTAAAGTATTTCGGGTCTGAAGGGTGCAGATCGTACCAGTGTAGGTCGTACCGAGGTTCGTCGTACCAAGCTTGGGGCCAAAATACAAAGAAAGGCTAAGTCAGACATTTTTGTCCCAGGCGGTCCACGGAACAATTGGAACAAAAGTACGTGGGGGACGCGAAAATCCAAAACAACAGAAGGGAATGAAAATTGTCAAGTTTTTTTTGTTTCACGCGGTTTGGGACAGCTAGGAAAAAAGTACGCGTGGGACGTAAATTAGCCGATTTGCCGCAAGACAGTCCATTTTGGGCAGAACTCGGAGATTTTCGTCCGGGACAGTGGGGACAAAAGTACGCGAGGGACGCGAAAAGGAAAAAAGGTCGTAAAAGGGAACAAGGAAGCCTGAATCGGCTGATGCAGGAGAATTCATTTGGAACAGCCGAGACAAAAGTACACGTGGGACACGAAAATCTGAAACGGTTGAAGGATAAGCAGAAAAGTCAACGTTTGACCCATGAACTTCAAACGGCCATAACTTTTGACTCCGATCTCCGAATTTCAAAAAAATTGACTTTCTGGAACGAGCACGACGTCCTCTACGCAAAAAAATATTAGAACACTTGCAGTCATCTATCTATAGGGTTGAAAATGGTGCAAGTAGCACAATTATGCAAAAAGTTATTCTAGAAATGTTGGGCCTATAGTACGAGCCTATACAGAAAAGTGTGCTACACCTTCATGGAAAAAATACTAACACTAGTGGTGTTATCAGAGATCTGGAGGTAACATTACATGTTTGTCCAAATGTTTCTATTTTACAGATGTTACTTTTGTGGATTTACCCCCTTACTTTGCCTTATGTTTATCAAGAGATTTCATAACAAAGATACGAGGTTATCTCTCTTCAGATTGGTCTTTTTTGCTTTTCACTACACATTATGGGACCAAGGTTACTATCAATTCTAAACCTTTGGAAACATTTCATATTGAACCTCATGCTTCAAATGCCTTAGCTAAATATGCAGCCATAGACCAGTCAGATTTTGATAATGAAACACTTTTTTCTACTTTAGAAGGTGTGTCTTAACTTGTTTATGGATGAAAAGAAAAATGAATAACATGCTCATGATCCTTTCAAAGAAGTTAAAGAACATATTTTTGGAGTGTAATTCCTATATGAAGAAAATACATCAATTCCTTTGTTGTCCAAAACAAAAATGCAACAGAAGGGATTTTGAAATTGTTATCCAAAATTCACCCCTCAAGGTAATTTTGATAACATGCATAAAAATTCTTCAGTCCCGAGCAAGTAGATTGATTCAAGGCCTGAAATAATGTTTTTGGGGCCCCCCCTTGGCTTCTCTCTAAATATCTCATCCAAGAAGAAATCGCAACGAGTTAGAAAAATAAAAAAAATGTAAAAAATAAGGTTACAGGACTATTTTAAAGTATTTCGGGTCTGAAGGGTGCAGATCGTACCAGTTGTAGGTCGTACCGAGGTTCGTCGTACCAAGCTTGGGGCCAAAATACAAAGAAAGGCTAAGTCAGACATTTTTTGTCCCAGGCGGTCCACGGAACAATTGGAACAAAAGTACGTGGGGGACGCGAAAATCCAAAACAACAGAAGGGAATGAAAATTGTCAAGTTTTTTTTGTTTCACGCGGTTTGGGACAGCTAGGAAAAAGTACGCGTGGGACGTAATTAGCCGATTTGCCGCAAGACAGTCCATTTTGGGCAGAACTCGGAGATTTTCGTCCGGGACAGTGGGGACAAAAGTACGCGAGGGACGCGAAAAGGAAAAAAGGTCGTAAAAGGGAACAAGGAAGCCCTGAATCAGCCGATAAGGGAGAATTCATTTGGAACAGCCGAGACAAAAGTACGCGTGGGACACGAAAAGCCGAAACGGTTGAAGGACAAGCAGAAAAGTCAATGTTTGACCCATGAACTTCAAACGGCCATAACTTTTGACTCCGAGCTCCGAATTTCAAAAAAATTGACTTTCTGGAACGAGCACGACATCCTCTACACAAAAAAAATATTAGAACACTTGCAGTCATCTATCTACAGGTTTGACAATGGTGCAAGTAGCGCAATTATGCCAAAAGTAATTCTAGAAATGTTGGGCCTATAGTACGAGCCTATAGAGAAAAGTGTGCTACACCTTGATGGAAAAAATAGGAAAAATAGTGGTGTTATCAGAGAAATAGACGTTTAAGGCACTCCATGTTAGACTCCAAATGTTTCTATTTGGCTACGAAGATGTTACTGTTAGAAGATTTACCTCCTGACTTTGCCTTATGAAAAATCAAGATTTCAGGGTTGCAAAAATGGCCCATGAGTTTGAAAACAACTCTTCAGATTGCTCTTTTGGTGAGCTAAAATGCGCTACACATTATGAGACTAAAGCATAGAGATCAAGTATGAACCTTTAGGGATGAACGATTTCATTTTAATAGCTCAGTGAGTTAGGACATTAGCTTTCCGAGCTATGTATGCAGCCATGAAGTGACCAGTCAAAGAGGGGTGAGTAATGATAGGGAGCTCTGTGGGACAATTCTGAGGCTTGAGTCATAGGTGTAGTCTCACCTGTTTATGGATGAAAAGAAAAATGAATAGCATGCTCGGGTGAGCCTTTCAAAGAAGTTAAAGAACATTGGGTTGTCTCGGAGGGGTATATTTCCTGTATGAAGTCAATAAATCAATTCGTTTGTTGTCCAAGTAGAATTCATGAATAACTTAAGGGATGGTGGAATTGTTATCCAAAATTCAGCCCTCAAGGAAAGCTTGATAACATGCATAAGATATCATGTAGCATTTCCAAGCGGGTGTGATTGAGTGGGAAAGCCTGAAGATGTCGTGATGTTCATGGGGGCAAGAATGAATTCTCTCTAGATGTCTCATCCAAGATTTGAAATCCCAACAAGTTAGAAAAATGGTGCGAAATGTGAAAAATAGGGTTGCAGGATCCAGGTCATAGCGCATTTCGGAGTCTGAAGTGTGCGAGTCATCTTGACGTGAAGTGATTGGTGAGGTGGTTATCAGCATAACTGAGGTGTCAGGTGGCTCGTTCAGTCATAGCGAGTCGGAGGGCATGTTTGTGGGAGATAAAATGGACTAATTGGATCAATGAGTTATGAGGTTGATGTTAAAATTTGAAATAACCGAAGGATGACATGAATTTTGGGGAGTTCGGGTGAGTTGCACACGCATTGGGACATGTCAGGAAAAAACTGAAGTCGTGGGAGTGTTTAGAATTTTTGGCCGATTTTCCGTATCAGAGATCAGGTCCATTTCGGGCAGTTCGGATGATTTGGTGTGGGGGACAGTCTTTACAATCTTACGCGATGGACGCGTAATGGCTCAAAAGGGGTGGTCCCAGGGAACAAGGAAGGTTTCATGTCTTCAGCTGATGCAGGGACTATATTACATTTTGGGACAGGTTGGATAGGTGGAAAGTCACTCATCGAGGTGATGTAAGCCAAGCAAAAACGGTCTAGAAGGTGAAGAAAAAAAGTGAACGTTTGACCTGAGTAAACTTCAAGCGAGCCATGAAATTTTGATTCTGAGCTCTGATTTCCAAGGCATTGGACTTTGAGAGGTTGATCATGCAAGTACTACGTGGTTTTACGCACCAAGCAGTCTTCAGGGTCACTTGTACTCATCATAAGGCTACAGTGAGTTTACAATGGACGCAAGCTTGCACAAATAGGCCAGAGGAGTAATTCTAGAAATGCTGAGGGCTGATTGTACGAGCCTATGGAGTGAAGTCTGCTGCACCTAGGTTGGAATCAATGGTAATACATACATGGAATAGTGGTGAGTTACTCACGATAGCAACAAGTATGTGAGCATTACATGTTTTTCACAAGAAAGGTAGATTTGAGAAGATGTTACTGCTTGGTGGATATTTCCTCGATGACTTTAGCCTGATGATTATTTCAGAGTTTTAGACTTCAGCAAATATACAGGGGTTGGAGAGTGTGTAGCATGATGAGGTGAGTTTTGAATTTTGACTACTCATGATGAGCCCAAGCTTACTATCAATTCTAGTAACCTTTGGAAACATTTCATATTGAACCTCAGGCTTCGAATTCATTGGAGTTAAATATGCAGCCATAGATTAGTCAGATTTTCATACATTGGGAAACTTTGCAATGTCCAATGTAGATGGTGAGTTTAAATTCTAGTCATGGCTCAAAAGCCAATTCAGAGGTCATTCTCATGATCCTTTCACAAGTCAACGGCTTAACAGAACATTTCATGTTTTGGGATTTGGGATCATTACAGTATCAGAGGGATATACATCATCATAAGTTTGTTGTCCAAAATGACAAATGCAACGGAAGGGATTTGGAGACTCTAATATCCAAAATTCATCCCTCAAGGTAATTTTGATAACATGCATCAAATTCTTCAGTCCCGAGCAAGTATATTGATTCAAGGCCCAAAATCATGTTTTCGGGGGCCCCCTCGGCTTCTCTCTAACTCTCTCATCCAAGAAGAAATCCCAAAAAGTTAGAAACATAGAAAAAATGTAAAAAATAACGTTGTAGGACTGTTTTAAAGCATTTCGGGTCTGAAGGGTGCGGATTGTACCAGTGTGGGTCATAGTGAGGTTTGTCGTACCAAGCATGGGGCTGAGATACAAAGAAAATTGGATAAGTCAAACATTTTTTTCCCAGGTGGTCTGTGGAACAGTTGGGAAAAAAGTAAGGGGGGGCCGTGAAAATTCGAAACAACAGAAGGGAATGAAAATTGTCAAGTTTTTTTGTTTCACACAGTTTGGGACAGCGAGGACAAAAGTACGCGTGGGATGCGAATCGGTCGATTTGCCACAAGACGGTCCATCTCGGGTAGACCAGAGATTTTTTTCTAGGACAGAAGGGAAAAAATTACGCGTTGGACGTGAATCGGCTGATTTTCCACAAGACGGCCCATTTCGGGCAGTTTAGAGATTTTCGTCTAGGACAGTCGGGACAAAAGTACATGCGGGACGCGCGGGATGCTAAAAGACAAAAAAGCCACAAAAGGGAACAAGGAAGCCTGAATCAGACGATGTGGGAGAATTCATTTGGGACAGCCGGGACAAAATTACGCGCAAGACGCGAAAAGCTGAAACGACCGAAGGCAAAAAAGAAAAGTCAATGTTTGACCCGTGAACTTCAAACGGCCATAACTTTTGACTCCTAGCTCCGATTTTCACAAAATTAGACTTTCTGGAATGAAAAAGACGTCCTCTATGCCACAAAAATATTAGAACACTTGTAGTAATCTATCTACAGGGTTAAAAATGGCGCAAGTAGCACAAATTTGCCAAAAGTAATTCTAGAAAAGTTGGTCCTATAGTACGAGCCTATAGAGAAAAGTGTGCTACACCTTGATGGAAAAAATACTAAGACTAGTGGTGTTATCGGAGATCTAGAGGTAACATTACATGTTTTTCAAAATGTTTCTATTTCACAAGATGTTACTATTGTGGATTTACCTCCTTACTTTGCCTTATGTTTATCAAGAGATTTCATAGCAGAGATACGAGGTTATCTCTCTTCAGATTGGTCTGTTTTTCTTTTCACTACACATTATGGGACCAAGGTTTCTATAAATTCTAAACCTTTGGAAACATTTCATATTGAACCTCATGCTTCGAATGCCTTAGCTAAATATGCAGCCATAGACCAGTCAGATTTTTATAATGAAACACTTTATTCTACTTTAGAAGGTGTGTCTAACTTGTTTATGGATGAAAAGAAAAATGAAGAACATGCTCATTATCCTTTCAAAGAAGTTAAAGAACATATTTTTGGAGTGTATTTCCTGTATGAAGAAAATACATCAATTCCTTCGTTTTCCAAAACAAAAAATGCAACGAAAGGGATTTGGAAACTGTTATCCAAAATTCACCCCTCAAGGTAATTTTGATAACATGCAACAAATTCTTCAGTCCCGAGCAAGTAGATTGATTCAAGGCCCAAAATCATGTTTTTGGGGGCCCCCTTGGCTTCTCTCTAACTCTCTCATCCAAGAAGAAATCCCAACGAGTTAGAAAAATAGAAAAAATGCAAAAAATAAGGTTGCAGGACTGTTTTAAAGAATTTCGGGTCTGAAGGGTGTGGATCGTACCAGTGCGGGTCGTATCGAGGTTCGTCATACCAAGCTTGGGGCCTAATTACAAAGAAAATTGGCTAATTTGGACATTTTTTCCGAGGCGGTCAGCGGAAAAGTTGGGACAAAAGTACGCGGGGGACATGAAAATCTGAAACAACCAAAGGGAATGTAAATCATCAAGTTTCTTTTGTTTCACGTGGTTTGGGATAGCCGGGACAAAAGTACTCGTGGGACGTGAATCAGACAATTTTCCGCAAGATGGTCCATTTCAGGCAGTTCAGAGATTTTCGTCCGGGATAGCCAGGAAAAAAGTACGCATGGGACACGAATCGGCTGGTTTTCCGCAAGACGGTCCATTTCGGGCAGATCGGAGATTTTTGTCCGGGACAGTCGGGACAAAAGTATGCGCGGGATGCGAAAAGGTGAAAAGGCCGCAAAAGGGAACAAGGAAGCCCGAATCGGCCGATGTGGAATAATTCATTTGGGACAACCGGGATAAAAGTACGTGCGGGACGTGAAAAGCCAAAACGGCCGAAGGCAAAGAAGAAAAGTCAACATTTGACCCGTGAACTTCAAACGGCCATAACTTTTGACTTTGAGCTCCAATTTTTACAAAATAGGACTTTTTGGGTTGAGCACGACTTCCTCTACACCACAAAAATCTTAAAACACTTGCAATCATCTATCTACAGGGTTGAAAATTATGCAAGTAGCAGAATTATGCCAAATGTAATTCTATAAATGTTGGGCCTATATTACGAGCCTATAGAGAAAAGTGTGCTACACCTTGATGGAACAAATACTAACACTAGTGGTGTTATCAGAGATCTGGAGGTAACATTACATGTTTGTCCAAATGTTTCTATGTTACAAGATGTTACTGTTGTGGATTTACCTCCTTACTTTGCCTTATGTTTATCGAGAGATTTCATAGCAAAGATACGAGGTTATCTCTCTTTATATTGGTCTTTTTTTCTTTTCACTTCACATTATGGGACCAAGGTTACTATCAATTCTAAAACTTTGGAAACATTTCATATTGAACCTCATGCTTCGAATTCCTTAGCTAAATATGTAGCCATAGACCAGTCAGATTTTGATTTCTTATTTTTAATGAGGGTAGATATATTTAAATAAAAGAAACATATTTGGCTCCAGTCAGTTAATGCTCATTCCCGTCAAATGACAGAAAATGCCTGCCAGACCCAAAATAGCTGTCCGCACTCAGAAGGCCATAACTTTTGCATTTCTCTTTGAAATCACAAAAAATTGGTACCATCGGAATCGTGCCTCCGAGTCCAACTCACAGTTATCAATAAATTCTTTATTTGATGAGAAATATGTGGAGATTTTGTATAAAACGTGGCCGGGTTCATAACAGTGTTTTATTTGGTGGTTGGGAGTGCAATTAAGAGGCATGGTCATCATTCTTTCTCTGATGCAGTACCTGGGATTGTATGGGGAGCCTTTTACAAGTAGTATACAATAATTTTACTCCATTTAATGCCTCTTACAAGTGGTTGAAGGATAGATTTCAGGATTTTCATTTTTCCCTCTCTCTCTCTTATCATTTTTTCTATAAATTGAAGTGTTGGGCTCATTGTAAAAAGGAGGGAGTTTTCAGGTAGCAAAGCTCTATCAAAATTGCTTTGTGAAGCCAATGTACTGCAGGCCCTTATTGTGGACTCCTTGTATGGTGATCCGGGCCCTTTTTTTTTGTAACCGATTGAACTGTGCATATCAGGAAGAAATAAAATATAAGTTTGTGGATGCATCTTCCCCTGATGTGTTTTCTTGCATTATTCTTGCCCCTTCAACCTTGATTCCAAGAATATTTTTTCTATTATTGTGTTCTTGCAGGGATCCATTATCATTGTGTATGTTTGAGATATTTTTGTGAATGCATTTTACTAGATTATGGAGAACTGTCATCGCCCATTCTAGCGTGTGCTTTGCTTCTGTATCTCACACATTTGAAGACTGATTTCACACCCTCCTTTTCTGGTGTATCACCATTGTAGTGTAGGCTTTCATTTTAAGCATTCTCTCTCCCTTGTCCCTTGGAAATTTAGATTAGAATAGTTAGTTTCCCCTGCATTAGAGTAGATTTTGACAGGTAGTTTAGGAGAAAAAACTAGCTTTCTATGGAGGCCTATCTCAAGTAGCAAGTCCCACAACTTGGAGATAGCACCCATGTTATCCAATCACACCGTGAGTTCAAGTATATGCACTTGTATAAATGCAGAGGGGTGCTGTGATTTGGTGATAACAGAAACTTCATTTTGATGGAGCTAAAAACAAGAAAGGACATGGAGTAGGTTTGATGCTCACTTCCCCCGTAAATGAAAGGTATTTCTCATCTTTTAGTCTCCAATTTTCATGTACTTGTAATGTAGTTGAATACGAAGCATTACTTCATAGATTACTTTGGGACAGAAAGAGGTATATTAGTATGGTACATATTTTTGGTGATTCTAAGTTAGCTATCAATCAAGTAAGAAAATTAAATGTTTGTAATAATCCATTAATGAATTCTTATAAACATAAATTTTCAGACTTAATGGAAGATTTTGATGCTATTAATATCAAGTCCATTCCAAGAATAGAAAATAAGCATGCAAATAGACTTGAAATAGTTGGCACTAGCTTTGATGTACTAGAACATATTGAAAAATAGAAAGGTACAACCACATATTAAAATAATTATTAGACCTTCAGTGCCTGAAAATGAAGAAAATTGGCAGGTTTGCGAAGATAATAAATAAATTTTTAGATTTTTACAACAAGAAGCTAAATATTCTGTAGTAAATCAGAAAAAAAATGTAGCATTTCTATGGTGACCAAGTTGTTTAGTTGAAGACAAATAAGTTACCTCAAGGATTGGTCACTCTAGAATACATTTTCAGTTCTGATGATCATTTAGGAAAGGAAAAAGATATGCTTTCAACTTATGTAGATAAGTATAAAGAAATCTTTGTGGATGATGAAAATAAGCTACTTATTGGAAATGTTTGTTCTTTAGCTGAAAAATATCTTTTATCAAATTATGTAAAGAATTTAGAGATTTTTTTGCCTCTAAGTACCAAGAATTAGAGATGGTTTGATCCAATTTTAGCTCAGCATACAATAGAGTTACAACCAAATTCCAAGCCATTTAGGCAGAAGAAAAGGTCTGTAAATCTAAAAATTGATCTATTTATGAGAAAAGAGTTATCTAAGTTAATTGAATCAAGTAATATTTTTCCAGTTAAGCATTTAAGTTGGGTAGCTAATCTTGTTCCTGTTCGGAAAAATAATGGATAAATTAGGCAATGTTTATATTTCAAATACCTTAATAAAGCTTCAATAAAATACCATTATCCTCTACCAAATATGGATCATATTTTGAGAATAGTTTTTGGTTCAGAAAAATTATCTCCTTTAGATGGCTACATTAGATACAATCAGATCATTGTGTGTGAGGAAGATAGATAGAAAACAACCTTTACCACTAAATGGGGCACTTATGATTATAAAATAATGTATTTCGGTATTTCCAATGCCGTTGCAACGTTTCAACGTGCAATGGATATGGATTTTCAAATTTTATTGAATAAATGCATATTGGTTTACTTCAATGATGTCACCATTTTTCAAAGAATTATGATGAACATCTAATGCATTTAAGGCATTCTTTTCAACTTTTCAAATAGTTCAGAATATCTTTGAATATGAAAAACTCCATTTTTTAAGTACATCAAGGTAAATTGTTGGGTCATATTGTCTTTAAACAAGGTTTAGCAATCGATCCCTTCATAATTGAAGCTATTTCAAGGTTATCTCTACCCCACCATAGGAAATCATTGCAGATTTTTCTTGAGAAAATAATTTTTTTAGAATATTTGTTCCATATTTTACAGCATTAGTCAAACCTTTGACAGCCATGTTAAAGAAAGAGAATACTTTCTATTGGACCAGCGAAGGGAAAAAAGGATTTGAGGCCTTAAATTCAACCATTTCACAAGCTCCTTCTCTTTTAAATCCAAATTTTGATAATGATTTTATAATGTATGCATTTGCAGGAGCTAAGACTATTTCAACTATCTTAACTCAGATGAATGTCAAAAATATTGAGCAGCCCATTGCTTTCTTTGGAAAGAGTCTACATGACTATGAAACAAGGTACACTTTTCTTGAAAAGAAAGTATTCTCTATTTTTAGAGGATTAAATAATTTAAAGTACAAGTTTTCAAATAACAAGATTCAAGTCTTAGTTTCTCACCCAAGTGTGAAAGCATTCATGCTGAATAAATTGAATGAAAAAAGATCTAGCTAGATTATGAAGGTTACAGAATACAATGTTGACATTCACTTTACAAAAATAGTAAGGTGAAAAGGTTTATGTGAACACCTGGTTGCTGATATGAAAAAACAACAAGCTGTAGAATCAGAAGATCTAGAATAGAATGCTGAAGTTATGTATCAATAGTCAAATACCTTGGTACAACAAGAAAATCAACCCCCTTAACTTAGCCAAGAAGTTTAGGAATCAAGATGGATGACTGAATTGGTTATCTACCTGCAACATGGTGTTTTTATGGAAGGTATGGATAAGAATAAAGGAAGGTACTTCAGATTACAAGTTGTACCTTATGTTTCATTGATGTCTTGTTATTCGAAAGAGATATACATGGAATTTTTCTACGATGTGTTGATTATGATAGAATTCAACAATTGTTATCTGAATTTCATGAAGAACCTATAAGAGGTCACTTTTCATCACGTACTACAACTTTAAAAATTATGAAAGTTGGTTACTATTGGCCCAATATATTTAAAAACTGCTTCAAATGGATCAAAAAGTGTAAAAAAAATGTTTTATTTGTTGGAAAACAACATTTAGCTTTGCTGCCCCTGCAACATATTTCAATGGACCAACCATTTATGTAGTGGGGTCTTGACTTCATTGGCATGATAAATCCACCTTCGTCACAAGGAAACAAGTGGATTTCTACTGCTACACATTACTTTACATGTTGGACTGAAGAAATAGGTTTGAAAGAGTATAATGAGACTTCAATTCTTTCATTTTATGAGGGAATAGTTTTCTGATTTGTGTTCCAGTGACTATCATTTTAGATAATTATTTAGTGTTTCTTAGTCCAAAAGTAACAGATTGGGATATCAAGTAAATAATTTATTTAAGTACATCATCTAATTATTACCCACAAGGTAATGGATTAGCTGAAATTACTAACAAGAATCTTTTGAGGATCGTCAGAAGAACACTGAAAGACAGCCAAAGATATTGCCATCTCATGTTGAATTCAAAAATTTGGGATGATATATTTACCCCTAAAATATCAGTTGGTAATTCACCGTACACAATTTTTTATGGAAGAGAGGCAAGAATGCCCATCTCAGTTGAGTTTCATGCACTAGATTTGTTGCATCAGATGAAATTGCTTAACAATGAACCACTGCAGGTTTGTTATGTAGAATTAATGGAGTTACATGAGCTTAGAGATCAAGCTCATCTGAAAATAGAAAATAATAAATAACAGATAAAGAGAACCTTTGATAAGAAATCCAAGTTTGGAGTTTTCAATGAAGGAGAGATTGTGTTGAAATGGGATGTTGGTCGTGCAAAGCCAAGAAACCACAAAAATTTTGATACAATCTAGAATGGTCCTTATATGATTTCATCTTGTAAAGAACAAAATGCATTTCATATTTCAAGGCTGAATGGAGAATAACTTCCCATTCCTGTGAATGGTATGTTTCTCAAACCCTGTTATTGAAAATCCTATAGTGTCTATTTACAGTAGGATTTCCCTTTCAATAACTGTTGTTGATGTGTAATCACAACACCCCTAAAGGTTTATAACTTGATGGGTTGAAACTATCAGTTTGATTGCGTAATATGGAGATTTTCCCAAATTTTGGGAATTTTCAATCGGGAAAGCTCTCCGGATGAAGGTTGGTTCCTATTCCTTTGTTCATATGAACACATTCAAATTATAGAGGATCTGTCCAAAAATCTACTCTAACTTTCCAAGGAGACAGGGTTAAGGAGATGCAAGAAAATAAACCTAAACTAATAAAGGTGATGCACCAAAGGAATGTTGGACACTTGCTTTGCCATTAAACACAAACCATTTAAACATGATAGAACACCATGCACATATAACTAGAACTGTAATGAAAGATAATATGAAGGAAATGAACAAAAAAGAGGGTTGAAATCATCCATAGACTTAATTTTTATTGTTCCACCAATTGATACAGTACACTACAATGGCCAAGAGGACATATTTGCATTACAATTTTGATAGGAGGTTCTAACTCCACAAATCCACTTGCAGAAAAGAAGAGGAGGGAGGGTGCAAATTTTTTTTTTCCAACTTTTAGTAAAATGCCGCTCCTTAAAATATATAGGAAGAATGAGAGGGAGATAAAAAAAATTCAAATTTTTAATCCAACCACCCAAAAAATGCATTTAATTCATCTGCAACAATATTGATGGGTTCTATTGCAAAACCCATGCCTCCATGTACCATTCCTTGTTGGGCAAGAAAGGAAGCCCATACCTCATTATGGTGGTAGGTGAGAAACCTCAGACCTTAAAAAAATGATGAATTGTATTTCTTCATTTTTACTAACTTATTCTCATGAATTTTAGTTAGGTAGAGGACCTTGTGATCTTTCTGATAAGTCCTTTCTTGTATAAATCCGAGCTCCTAGTCAAAAGTTATGGCCATCTGAAGGTCAAGGCATCACTACCAAATATGGTAGGTGGCTAGCTCTGTCCTTTTCATAATTTGAAAAACATGTCACCTTTGAAATCCTAAAATTCAGACTTTCAGACATTTCCATTTTGGAAGTCGAGTTACTGTTCACTGCTCAAAATGTCCTCAGAGATCCAAAAGTCTAAAACGCGAAAGTCTGATAGTCCAAAATTTCACACTTTCGGGTTTTGGAGTTTCAGACATTAAGTTGTTTTTTTTTCTATTTGGGGATCGAGAGTTCTGAAACTCCAAACTATGAAAACCTAAAAGTCAGAAATTTCAGACTTCTAGATTTTGGAGTTTCAGAATTTTTTTTGTGATTTTCCACTTTTCTCACCAAAGACTTCGAAATGCCGAATCCTGAAATCCTGAAAGTCCAAAGTCTAAAATTTTAGAATTTTGGACTTCAATTTTTTGGACATTTTATTGCTTCTCAGCTGCGCACACTTCCCAAAAATCCCAAAATCCTGAAAGTCTAAATTTTGGACTTTGCTACTTCATTTCTGGCACGATTCCTGAGATCCTCAAAATCCTGAAATCCCAAAAGTCTAAATTTCAGACTTTTGGACTTCCGGATTTCAAAATTTGAAGGCAATTTTCCCAACTTCACACTTGAGAGTTCTAAAACCTTGAAATCTGAAATTATGAAATTCACACTTTCAGGGTTTTGGTTTTTGGACATTGATTTCTCATTTTTTCCCTGTTTTTACTCTGAAGTGCCAAAACATATAAAGTCTAAAAACTTTGATATTTTCTCCCATCTTCTTCCTCTTAGGATCTGATGTTCCTTGATGTTCTCTTAGCCACCTTTCTTGACCTTACATTTCATTGACGATCCCGTCTACAACCTAATTTTTGGAATTGAATGTGAGCTATCAGGATTGAACTGCCCTTTACATTTTCCCTATGCAAGGTCATGTTTGATCGATTTTTCCCGATGGGAAAATTTTGTTAGCAAGTGTTTCATGCATATTGCATATTTTTTAATTCAATAAGTGAATTTATGCATGTTATCTGGTTTACGAGATCCTTTTCCAATTTTAGTTTGTTTTGGAAGGTTTGGACCTTTAGAAAGGCAAATTTTTGTCCGAATAGAAAGAACAAGGAACTGTTCTATAAGCTAGCAAGAAGCTTTCCCTATAGGATATCTTGAAATGTTGACAATTTTTACACTTGTGCAAAAATGGGCAACGCAAAAATTCATTACAATGGATGGCATTGGTGAAGTGAACCTAACTAGGGAAATACATTACAATATTATTCTATTTTCAGTTTTAGTAATTGATGATTACATTTAATTTTTAGTTATGTGTGTTGTTACGAAATGTAACAAATCACATAGTCTGCAATTCCATGTTGGTCTTCAACAAGAGAAAACAAAAGCCCCTTAGGAAAAATGTATCATCTTGATGAAGGCCATAATCACAGAGTAAGTGGAATGTTAATTTTTTGGAGCAACAAAAAGAGTTACAGATTGCAGTAGTTGAGAGTTCATTACTAAAGTTTCAGATATTTTAAGCTTCTTTTCTTCATGATTAAATACATTCAATCATGTTATTGACTTGTTTAGTTCATTATACAATCCATACATAAAAATGAAATGTAGAAAGAATTACAAAAATCGGTTCTAGAATTTAATGTTTTATCCATAAGGAATTTAAACATTTCCCACACAAGTCGTGGGATGTAAGTCCAAAGAAATTCATAACTACTGAAGTAGAAGGTACATGTGCATGAAAATAAAATTAAATGTGTCTGAAAAAACCTATCATTTACTTGAGTTTCTTTCATCTCCATTGCTCCACATCCAACTCTAGATTTACTTCATCTTCATCCTCACTATCCACATTGGAATTCTATCTGAGAAACCAAATAAGAAGACTATCAGTCACATGCTCAAGGTTTTGATCCATATTCATGTACTATATAATTTCATGCAGATTGATCTCCTGACATCAGGAGGTATAAGATACATGAAAGAAATATGCATAACTAATAAGATAAGTATCATAAAATATCATATATCATTCCCAGAGTCATTTCAAAAAAGAAAGATAAAATAAGAAAAATATGGAACTTGAGATAGGCCAAAAATCCTAATGATTTCTAACTATTTTATCTAAATGTGAAGGTACAGGTAAAAGAAGGAAATAAAAATTAATTGTTGTGTTTGCATATCAAAAGTATTACATTCTACAAATCGAACCAGACAAGTGCATTTATTTTATGTTCAGAATTAAGGATGAATATACAAAGATATGGTTGAACTAATCCATAAAATAAATTCAAGTTTAGTACTTCAGATTCAAAAAAATGGAAGGCATAAATAAGTGAAGATAATGATGTTGATCCAGCTTCAGAGATTTAGTAGAATAACAAACTGAATCATACTTTAAAAATATCTTGGGGAAAATAAAGATTGTATATTGCATAATTCAAGGATACAGACTTAAGACATTATCAAAATATGTCATAGAACGAAGGTACAGTTGCTCAATTTAAGTGGTTAGTATGCTTCCATATAAAATAATTAATTTAGTTCAGTCATAATGATCAAAGTAAAAATTCAAAAAGGGAACATTCTTTTGAATCAAACCATCAATTACAATTTTTAGATGAAATAAAGTACACTCTTGCGATGCGTAAAATAATATTTTAGTCTCATACTATCCCTAGAGCAACTATTTTATCATCATCACAGCTAGAAATTTACAAAGAAGTATTTTGAGGACATATTAATGAGAATGTACTTAATCAAAATGCATAAGGGGTGAGTTTAGTTGATTCTGAAGAAGAAGCCAAGAATTTCCAAATAGTTAAAACATCAAAGAATACATCCTGCGTTGATCAACTACAATTATGTCATATTTATCAAGTTGCAAATGACAAAGAGATCATATTTTGATCAATTTATTGTGAAGTGAAAAGTATCTATTAAAGTATAGGTTGCAAGTTACAATGATAAAGATACATTCTGATTATTAAAGATCAAAATGAATTATGTAATAAGCATGAATCAAGTTTTAATGGAGTTGTGATTATAATGAGATTTGGATAAATTTTGAAGAAATAACAAGTTGAAGCAAAGTATGAAGTAAAAGAATAAATCACTTCAGATACCATTTCACAACAAACATTACTTCATATTTCCATAAAGTAAAGTAATGAAAAGATCAAAGTCGTCACAACAAATAAAGGTGATCAGGTAGTTGTTATTCAAGACAGATATGGAAAGAACAATCATGTTGTCAAACTACAATGATCACATTCCGTTGAATGAAAGAATACAAATATTGATACATGATCACTTTAAGTAAATTCAGAGCACATCCAGGCTATGATATCAACTAATCAAACTAAAGAAACATATACAAAATTAAAGTATAGATCATCCTCTACCATTTATATCCGAGTATCACAGTTTTTATCAAGACTACAACCATCAAATACAACAACAAATGATAGACTTACAGGGACAATATCTTTCAAAGTAAATATTACTTCCAGCAGGTTTTTTTTTTAAATACAAGCTACAAATATTGAAACACAAGGGAAAAATTTTTCGGTTACAACTATTATTGATCCAACTTAAATACAAAGTTGCAGTTGGAGTAAGTGAAAATTTCTCGAAATACAAATTTTTTAAGAACAATTCTCTGCAGGGCGTTCATCTTTTTCAGAAAATAATATCAAAAGTTCAATCAAGTGACAAGTACAATTTTTTTGAAAATATATTATAATTACTTTAAAATAAATATATAGATGATCAAGCAAGTCTATCAACTATCAAGTTGTGAAGGTACAAGATCTAAAAATGGATGATTATAATCATACTTTCTCCACAACAATCATAATTCTCAGAACTTCAAATTTCAGATGCCAACATATGTTTTGCATAGTCCAAGCTTTCACAGTCAGATTTACAATTCCTTAGCACAAAGAACATTTAAGATGAATGCTTTGGTTACTAAATATCAGAATTTGTATAATGAGGCAATACAGACTGTAGAAGAAAAATCAATATAAAGTAAATATTACATAGGGAAATGAGAGATGTCGTGGTATAGATTTACAAGAAAATACATGGAAACATTGTTGCAAACCAAAAGAAACATTACAGTGAAACCCCAGTAATGCCATCAGAACTCATCTCAACACATGGAACCCAATTACAAATAATGGAAATTACTGAAAGAACACAACATTCAACACCAGAGGAATAAAAAGATAACACATATAAATTAAATCTAATAAAATTACCAGGTTCAAGTTTAAAAGGGGAAGAAGAACAAGATTAAACTTCCCAGGAATCTCAACATGGTTTTTCTTTCATTTTCATGATGGCTAGTGAGGATGAATGCATAAACCACAGAAAATATTGAAAACACCAATGGAGAATAAGCAGGTCAAAACATAAGGGCATAATCCCTTATGATTAAAAAATGTAAATGGAGATACTCACCTTAAGTTCAACATGGAGAAACTCTGAGTTACATCTCAACAACAAAAAAATGAGCTAAGGGAAGTTTGAGGCCTATTAAAAAATAAAAACTTTGTTCTCTACGCATTCAACATTGAAGAAATTTACACAGGGGAGTGTCAACATCAACACGGCCAGCTAGAGTTAACATCAAAAAGTTTCTTCTTCTAATAATGGTGTTTAAATTTATCCCAACACCTCCATCATAAGGACGGTACAAGCTATAGAAGCGAAAAATCTCGGAGAAGGAAACTCACCGTATTCAGAATGAAATTGTCAAAATCCTCAGATTGAGTAAAATACAGAGTCATCATAACGATCACAGAAGCTCTCCCAGCTCATCTTATCAATGGAAAAACATGAAAATACAAATAAATAAGAAAATACAGGTATCAATGCATGGTGAAACCTAATATTTCAACTATTTACAAATGATTTCTAATAGACTTGAAGAAATAATCAAGGTTAAAACTACAAAATGAAGAAATCACCCCCAAAGTATGATTACGACCATGGATCTCTGAACAACTGAGCTCGACATCTTACAAAAATGGTGGTCTCCCTCTTGTAGAGCTCGAATAAAGAGAAAGAATGAAAAAACGTGTAAGTAATCACAGATATAGATTCATATAAGTTCACAGAGAACCACTTTAAGTACAAAAGGTAGCACAAAAATTTCATAGTGAGATTCAAATGAATTCCCATACCCAACTCGAGATCGAAACAAATATCAATGGCAGCCAACAAATCTAAATATCTCAAAAGCTTGTAGAAATGCATAGTAATACAGGAGCCAAGATCAGAAAAATACAGAACTAGCTCAAATCAAAGCTCGAAAATGGAAAACATCTCCAAAATTCCTTGCAAAAAACTTAGAAATGGAAAAAGTATGCAAATACAAAAAAATATAAAACCTCACTAGATTTCAAAGTGCAGGAAATCAAGCTTGAAAATAACATGATGATGGCAGTCTGGAGAAAATTCTGTAGGGATTCACCCTCCAAAATAGAGATTGCATTAAAATGATCATTTTTAGGTTACAAATAAACACTTTCACCCAATTAACCTAGGGTAACCTAACTCAACTAGTGAGTTAAGAATCAAAGGTAGTAAATCAATCCTTCAAAAATTGACGGTACCAGATGATAACTCAAGCCAACTACCAAACAGAAGGTCAACGATGCGAGATCAACAAAGGACAAAGATCAAATAGCCAAAGATCAAGCAAAAATCCACAATGAATACAATTCAAATACTCATAGGATCAACAACGAACATAAGACAAGTACAAATCAAATTGAAAATATTCAAAATTACCGACTTAACCATAGTCACCAAATGCATACATGTTAACATCAAAGAAACCCCTAATTAGGGTTGAATTAGTCCACCACCGAAAAAAAATAATGGTCGAGCCTCGTGGAAGAGAGGACCATTTTTCAATTAAATGATTATGTTTGACTTTAGTCCAAACCTTAGTTCGAACACTGACCAAATATCAAATGATTATTATAACCAAAAACTATGACTTGTGCCATATAATTCAATGGGGTCAACATAGTATGGTCACGATGATTATACAAAAGGGTCCCGTGACCTCATTTTCAAGGTGCAATGATTATTATAAAGGAACCAAATTATATGTCATGAAGTGGTCAGGGTAGCAAATAAACAATTAGTGATTATTATATGTGTCATGGAAAATGAAGTCTATGACCTTATGTAAAAGGGTGTCCATGGTCAAAATGAAGGACTTATGATTATAAACCAAATTATATGCCATAAAATATGTAACCAAGGAACTCGAATCAAACAAATGTGTGATAACTCCATGGACAAGTGATGGTGAAACATACACCACAAAGGTCATCATCAACTATCACATGGATCATGAAAAGACAGAACAAATGTCAACATCAGAACAAGTGGTCCCCTCAAGATGAATACATGGGTTAATATTTTCCCAAATATTACAAATAAAAATTATTTTTCTCACACACAAAGAGATTTATTTTGCATGTGCACCCAAGGGGTAGTATTAAAGTGCTAATTTTACAATTTAAAGTGTATCAAATTGTAAGTGTCACATCAAGCACTAGACGAAAGAAGTTACATGCATTGGAGAGGACTTACTCATCAAGCAAAGCTTATTATTAGCCAAGTTATTCATCTAACCTTGTTAATAATAGAATAGTCAACTACAGTTTGAGTCCTGGGATGCATTTTGTAACCAAGGCTATTAATTCCTTATTGTATTAGCATGTTATTTTTATTCCTTTATTTATTCATGATAAAGGATAAAAATAAGTTGCATGGGTGAGTACAATTTTATCCTATTTTTAGGATGGATGGGATGAATAAAATTTCTATATATTGTGTGCAATTGTAAGTCACAAGGGAGGATTTTTTTGATACAATAGTGTTGAGGCAAATTTTGCCAGTTTTTCCCTTTAAATGAGAATTTATTTATACCTTTCCAATTATTTGCAGTGTTGTATATACCTTATTATTTCTTGTGAATTTCAAATTCCCTGATTAATCATCTTACCTTGCTGAAATTTTTGTAATTTCTGCATAATATTAGTGTGTATGTTTTTCTTGTTGTATTGTTATGACCCATTCCCTCAATACACCAAGTGTTTTGTCTTGATATTCTGCTGAAAACTATTGGTTTGTGCATCCAAAATCCATTCTCAAATTGATTGTGCATGTACTCATTTAAAGCCCTAAAAAAAATTTGTGTATCATCCTAGTTTTTTCAATTCATTAACAGTCATATTTTTACCCTCAAAAACCCTAAAATTTATTTTAGGATACATCAAAAAGGAACCTACCTTGATACCATAGACTCACCTCAACAATAGGTATACCCATAGACCTTAGGTGTTTGCATTATATATACGAAAGAGAAAGATACAAAGCAAGGTTAGAACACCTGTAGTCATCTCTCTACAAGGTGCACTTCCAAGAGATAATAGTTTTTGGCACTCCTGGTTGGACCATGAATCAAATATGCAAGAAAATTACAACAATTTACAGTAGAAGGAGAGTCACTTTTGTATCAACAAGCTACATCAATTTTTTCTAAAGATTGAAAGATTTTTTTTGGTGACTTCACAAGGCTGAATGTAGACCAGTTTTGTAGCATGTTCCATGCGTAAAGTGACTACAAGATCATCGTTAAGAGGAATTCATTACAAGTTCATTTCTTTACCTTTGAATTCTATAAGATGAAGAAGTGTTGGGAATTTCTTACTTTATAATAGGCCTGATTTTTGTAACCATCCTTCCAATCTTCCTTCATCTCGTATTAATCTCTTTGTTGAGATCCCAGTTTTTCCAATGGTTATTTAACCACCTAGGAATTTATGACCTTTAATAATGACATCCCTTTACTAATTCATGTTTATCATAATATCCCTAATGCTTCCATGAAAAGTTTAGCTTAATTCACTTGTCAAAATAAGATTAATCCTACAGAACACATCAAATATGTTGCAACCCTATATGTAGTCCATAATGTAACACATGAATATGTTACCCTGAGACTTTTAGTTGCATCCTTTAAATGGAAAGCCTTGAAATGTTATAGAACCTTAGAAATCTGAAGCATAAGAATGTGTGATGAGTTAGGCGAGAAATTTCTAAAACAATTTCAAGATCATTCTTATTATTTATCCCTTATAGAGAAACTATCTTTAATTAAAGGAGTCCCTCATGTATTTATGGCCATTTTAAATATCCATTTTGCTAGAACTTGGTAAATAATTCTATCTAGTGTCAAGCCTCAAGCTGACCATCCTTTTCTTTATCATCTTAGAGCTTCAAAAAGTGATATTTCAACTATGATTCAGTCTATGTGAGGTGACACTCTCCCAATATCTTATGATATTTCTATAAAGGCTGAATACAGTCTTATTCAAGCCAAAAAAATTAGCACCAAGGACTTCAATGCCTCTTGTAGCATATTTGACAACTATCCCACAGCCTATTACCACTTTGGAACTCACCATTACATCCCCATCAAATGATATGTTTAAATATTTGCAGACTATGGGAAATAAGATAACATCAATTGAAAATAGACTAGCATTTCCTAGCAAGCCCTATCAAGATTATTATCAACAAAACCAGCAGAATAGGCAGTCTTATCAGCAAAATTAGAATTATAGACAGCCATATCAGCCAAGGACATTTGACCCGAAGGCCCATGTTTCATCTATTGATTTAGTCCCAGAAGAATTGTGTCAAGCTTGTAATCAGCCTCATTTAGCTGCTTATTAACTAAATGCATTCTTTAATATAATCCTTGTTACGCAAAATCAACCTGAAGCATTGTTCATGCCTCAAATGGAGGGTGGTAAGCAAGAAGATCATGTTCAGAAAGCACCGTAATAGAACTTATTCAGTTTTAGAGAAGATGATTTTCTTCCAGTTACTATTAGGGCCCAATAAAAGGCTCAGGAGAGTCAAAAGCATCAAAAAAGACTTTTTCTACATATAATGACTAATAAAACCTTAGGTACAAACCAAAAATTAATAAATAACACATATTTACCTAAAACGACAACATGTGTTTCATTTGGTAAAGAATAGAAAGAATAGTTACAACCTGATCCACGAAGATTTTTTATACCTTAGATATCAAGAGCAGCTAAGGCAAAGTCAGATTTTGCTAAAGCATATTCAAAAACTGTGGAAGATTTCTCTAAAATAGTTGCTACTTTTAACATTGTTGAGGTAATGAAAAATTAAAACATTATTATTCAATTGTGGGATGCTTTAAGTATTCAAGGAAAACAATATTTACTTGCTCAAGAGCTTGCTAAGTTATAGATTTCTTCAGAAATAACAGAAAAAGAAGCTCAAAGTGCAGATATGATGCTTGGTACAGTTGAACAAGATCATGTTAAATATGTTAAATGGATGGTACAAAATTTTCTAAATGCCCATGATATTAAAAAACCTCCACCTTTATATTTATCTTTATTTATTAGAGGCCATCTTGTTTATAACTGCATGGTTCATAGTGGTACAAGTAGCATAGTTATGCCAAAAGAATTTACAGAAAAGTTGGGCCTATAGTACAAGCCTACAGAGAAATGCATGTTACAACTTGATGGATCAGTTACTAACATTGTTGGTGTTATCAATGATCTGGAGGTAACATTACATGCATGTCCAAATGTTTCAGCTTCCTGCAGTCAACAAAATCAGGGAAAAGATGGCCTCTATGGTTTTTGATCCTATTTGGAACACTTCTAAGCCTATGTCTTAAACAAAATCAACCCCTTTAGTCATGTTTGGAGCTGAGGTTGTGGAATATAAATCTTGTTACAAAAAAATGGCCTGATATGCAGATTCAACAACTTATGTCTAGGTTTTCCCTCTTTACATGATTCGATGTCAAACCATTCGAGGCCTCTCAGGGAAGGTAGGGTTGATATTTACCCTTCCTTGCATTTTTTCTTTCAGTGGTTTATTGAGAAAACCTAATATAAAAATATGAACTTTGGAAAATTTTAGGAGTTCTAATCCCATTTTCTTCTTATGAAACCTGGTTACCATTGTTCAATCTAGTTTCTGATACTTTCCACATCAAGACGGTGTGGATTCGTATGCCTTATCTACCCATCAAATTTTGGTAGGAATGTTGCTTGACCTCCATAGGTAAAACTTTAGGAAAATGTTTGGCTATTGTTCTAGAGATAGAGGAATTTGAGCACACTACTTTTTCCTAAACTTTTGTTGATATGGAAAGTTGTGTATTTTTTCCAGCCACTATTGAACTCGAGGTGGAAGATAGAATTTAGACACCAAACTTGGACTAAAAAGGATTTCCATTCAGGTGTCATAATTACTTATATATTTATCATATTTCTTCAGATTGTATTAAGGAGAGTAAACATGTTAAAGGTAGAGTTGCTTGGTTGAAGAAATCTAATCCTAACCACTTGGTTGTTGATAAATCATATGATAGTGATTTGGATGTTGAGATGGAATTGAAGAAGGAAGAAGGGCTTATACCTAGCCAAAATGAGTCATTGCAACAAGATCCTTAGGGTTTGATGGTTTTCAATTTAATGGGAAAGGAAACATGTTCTTAACCCATTGATTCAATAGAAAACCAAAACCCCAAAGAGAATATAAAATTGATAATTCTAATCCATAGTGAAAATTTGAATGCAAACTTGGATAAGGACTGGATGTTTATGAAATGAAAAAATAAGGGGAGTAACACTCCCTTAAATATGCAATTAAGATCCACTTCGAAGAATGAAAAAATATAATTTGCTTTTCTTCTGCTGTAATTTTGTATGTGCTACTGGTTTGGATGTGATGATTTTGTTTGGATGGGCTGCTAGTTACTTAGATGGGCTGTCGGTTTTTTTTGGACGGTCTGTTTTTTTGGTTTTTATGTGCCGCTGGTAGAGGTTGCTTCATTTTTTCTCATAGTTTCATCTTTCTCTCCAATCGATGTACGAGGTAGGGTCCCCTTAACCCTCATTTACAATTAATCAAAAAATAATAATTATAGCTAATATTTAAATATTAAATTATTTAATTTTTCTAAACAATTCTAATACCACTTGTGTATCAGAGGTATAATTCCCATATATACCAATGGGAGGATGAAGATGATGTGAAAAGAAAAAATCATTAATCTTGTCTTAGGGTTTCCCTTACATGCAATGTTAAATCTATAGTTTATGTGTTAACAAAAAAATATCTTGATTGAATAATTATAAGACACCTTAACTATGAGAGGTATACATAACATATTATTTGACATGAGGTTGAGGTTACTCATATAATTATATATAGTCGTCTATGTGGAGGCATAAATTCTTAATTTATTATTCAAAGTGATTATAATTGATTTTATTTATAATGAGTACATGATTTTTTCATATCATCATCAAATACAAGTCCCTCAAAACATCATAGAAATAAAAAAATTACAATTCTAAATGTAAATATAATTCCCCAAAATGTGTGAATGACCTATTCCTTCTTGGATTAAGTGGAGTCGGGTATAAAATGAACTCTCTACACCTCCAACAAAAACATTAATAAACCCTCTCATCTTATTTGTAGTTATTATAAAATAACGGTATAAGGGGGCCTTAACATGGTCTTCTATGTAAGTTAAGATATGATGATATTAATGGATGTTTGTGGAAAGTGATTATTTTAGTTTACTTTGTTTTACATAGAATAATTTAGCATTTTAGAACTTTAAGTTTTCTTCAATTTATTTTATATATAATTTGTAGTGATTTCTAGGTGTATTAGTAGGTATTTTAAGAAATAATATTTTAGTGAACATTATAAATTTTACTCATTTATATTTTAATATACAGTGGGTGAAACTTCCACTTGAGAAATGGAGAAGGCTGATTTATGTCAATTTCATCAAATTTAGGAAGACCTACTATCTTATGTCGCTAATTGGAAAATATTTATTAGGGGGTTGAGGAGAATAAAGACGAATATGAGGCTAATTATACATTGTGTAAATAACATTTAATAAAACCTCATGTAGTTTTAAATTAATTATTTATATTAGTAGTTTATAATTTCACTACCATCTAAACATAGATGATAACATGATACATCTTCGACTGCCCAAAATAGAGAAATATGACTTTTTTTATGTAGTGCCAACTAGTTTCCATGATTAATTTTGATCACGCTAACTTATTTCAATATTCATGATTGAGACATTGGATTTTTTATTAGAATTATTATTTGAATTGGATTTTTTATCGCAATATTTTTAGATAATAGTATTTTTATGACATGTTATTATATTTGTCCCATCAAGCCAATCCACGGTTATTATCTGTATCTTTCGATTAAGATATGTTAATTTTAGATCTTGTTGGATTGTAAATTAACTTATATCTTATAATTGATTGTTAAACATGCCATGGATTATGATCATTATTTATTACATTTTATATGGTGGATGTATGATTTTTTAACTAATTATATTATTCAACATGTGCGAGTCTTGATTACTTGATATGCAAATTATAGATCTACTTATTATTTTGTATCAAGCAGGTAAGATACTTGAAATTATGTGTGTAGGAAAAAGGTTTATTCCATAAGAGAACGTGGGTTTTATGGGATGAACTTCCATGTGACACAATAGGCCTTATATGTCATCTTTTTACTCTTGCTTGATTTACATCCTATTGTTATTTTATTGTGTGGATTATATTTTTAAAATGTAAAACAAACCCTTGGTATTCCATTTTTAGTTTAAATAGTCATTTTTATTTTTATTTATTTTACTTTGGCTATTTTTGTTAACCCCCATATATAATTATATAAGTTTATTTATCCATTTGTTAACTTAATTTTATTTCTAAAATATTTATTAAATTTATCCTTGATTATTGCTAGTAAGTTGTTTTTTTATCTAGTTGTTTTATAAGTTTATTCAATGGTTATAGGATAATATAATCGTGGATATAGTAGAACCAAAACCCCTATTAAATTTAAACTATTTTTAAAAACTTTACCTAACTTCTTGGACTAGTGTAACGAAAGTTAGGGACTATATTTGACTTGAAAAGATCCCCCATGTACCATACCAATGGGTGTGTGAGATATTTTCAAGGATTACAATGCCATTTTACCTCCATTTGAATCCTTCTTTAACCCCTTCCTTTTATGATTTTTGTTTTTGGTGTGTGATGGAGATTTTGAGTAGAACTTGTTCCATGTGGTGATTTGGCTTTCTTAATTTTGAATTTTGCATTACATTTATTACTTTATAAGTGAAATTATAGGTTATTTGGGTGACATGGGTACTTAGGTGGAGAGGTGACACAAGTCGCCATCCCAAAGGATTTTTTTAGACTCTTTTTCTACATTATCCTATGTAGTTCCAACTATAAAATAACATTAAAATATAATAAAATAAGTATAGATAAAAAAATGTGTATGTGTGAATGTGCTTGGTTGAGGGAGGTGAAGTGTTGCAGGTGGGATGACAAGGAACATGGGCATCCTTAATGGCTAGTTAGACCTATCATTTTTTTCCTAGCATGATGATAAAAGAACTTTATTTCGATCCAGGCACCTAAACCACGCAGAAACCCAAGTTAGTATTATACATTTAGTATAAATTGGATCATTACAACTATGGTAGTTGCTATCACCATGAAATCTTTTGTTTTGACATAACAGACCCCCCCTAGAGCTATGAAAATTTGTTGGCGAGTTTGGGGAAGGGGCAGGCTCAACTATTCTGAGGCGTAGATGGGTGAAAAGAAGTCTCAAACATTTCCAATTTACCTTTTTCATCTTCTACCCATCCTGCAACGATAGAAGGATTTTCACGCTTACTCCCAGTCAATGCAAAAATGAGGATTTTATCACGTGCCGTTGCAAGTGCTCCATCAGATAGGTACACAATCGTGGAAGTATGATTTTGGCATGTGAACTATCAAAAGGAACATCTGAAATAAATGTGGCGTCATGTACTGAACCGACTACAGGATATATGCAAATTGTATTTTTTTGGGATTTACTAACTTTCAAGAAAATAGAATCGACAGGTTTAGAGCCAAATATTATTCTTCTTCTAATATCTGTTTTCCCTAGTCTCAATACTAGCTGAAGACTGCAGGGATTCTTGGATAGAATCATAACAGAAGTGAGAGTTTTAGTTTTTTCCCTCAACCTTATCTCCTTCTCATGAACTCCCATCATCCACGATGGAGACTTTTGGCTATGAGTGGATACCATGATAGAAAATGATAATACTTTGATGAATGGGAGCATCCACATTACCAGATTTAAATCTATCACATAGTTTTATAAATAGAGAAGAAGACTAATGAGGTTTTTATCGCCAAATAAATTGGATGCTTCATCTGCTCTAGGATTTAATTTTAGAATCTTTCTGGGTTTTGGGCTGATTGTTTTACTCTCTGCCAAAGCAACTTGATTTATGTAGATCTCTGTGTGTTTCTTCACTGGCTCAGTCTAACTTGTAACTCAACTATTATTGGTTTGATCTCCTTCCTTGAGTCATTCGTGTCCTCAACGTAGCTTGAGATCGGTTTAGTGGTTTCTTACTGGGTTTGTGATCTACCTATTTAGTGCTTTAAGAGATGTGGTCACATGGATTCTTCCTAACCATGTAAGATTATTTGTGGGTTGTATTTGGTAGAATCTTATAGTTTCTATGGAGGGATTTCTTGCATTGGTGTGAACAAATCATGTTGCATTGCATCTACAATAAGCCGGTATACGGGTATGTATGGATTTCTTAGTCATGTTGGCTATCTTGAGGGAGCTCCAAACATTATCATCAAACACCATTAAACATGCAATGGAAATTATGGGTTTATATTCTTGGTTATTGATAATCACATAAGAATGTGAGGACTATGCTAAATTCTTTGAGGAGCTCTAAAATATTATTATCGGCTTACCATTTAAACATGTGTGGTATTATTAATGCTTATGTGCAAAATGGGTTCATTGGAAAATACTTTGACGATTTCAAGCAAAGGTGAAATGGTAAAATTATGGATGCTCATGAATTTTTTGACGAAATGCCCAAGTTAGATGTTGAACTAAATCCTATATGTTTGACTGGCTTCGTTCCTTCAAGCATGGTTCATCTCCCATTATCTTTCATAATTCTCGTACTTCAGTGTTTTTACCTTTGCAACGAAATATAATTTTAAGAGCTTAAGATTATCATATATTTTCTTGTTTTATAACTACTTGTTATCAAATAAAATAAAAATAAAATGTCGTATTGTAACTCACACAATCAAATTAACCATTTTGTGGTCAACCATGAACTTAAACCCTCATTTTGAGGTGATTCAGAAAACTACCTAACCAAACTAGATCACTACAGTATTGTTTTATCGACAAGTTGAGGTTGACTTCCCAGTAAATATGTTGACCATATCCTAGTTTAATTAGATAAATTGAAATTTATGGGGACTTGCAAAGTAACCTTCGTAACTCCATAATTTGATAAATTGTAATTTCTGGTTTGATCGACCCTGAATGAACATTTGTGACATTTTTGACACCCTTATAGGAGCCCTGTTACACTTTTTTGAAGTGATAGGAAGCTGCTAAATATAAAATTTGGCTTTCATTTTGAACCTCCATTTGAAACCTAGATAGAGAAATTATTATCCTCCTTCGCAGACCTCTAGTAATTTTCCTAGAAAATTACCTGAAACCTTTGGTTCAAAAAAATAAAATTTTAGGTTAGTTTTCCAAAGGCATTTTGTAGGCCTTTGGTCTCAGGTTGGTGATGTAAAACTAGACCAATTACGACTTGTCACTCAAGAAAACATATCACCATTTGAAAACTATTTTCTAGTTCTTAGTCCTGTTAAGTCTAATGATTTCTCAATATATAGGGGAACATGTATTAGGGGAAAAAAATATATCTTACAAAATAATTTTTTTTCATTTATTTTTACATTCAAATATAACTATCATCTCCAAAATCAAACAAATTTTCACCCCAAATGATATTACAATGTCATCCACTTGAAGTGGGAAAGTTTACAATAAGGAAACCCAAGAGAACTACAAAGTTGTCTTCACACAGAGCACTTAGTACAACATTAAGAGAGATCCGCCATGTTTCAATTTGGTCACAACAAAAAACAAAGGGGGAGGGGCAACACTCTCCACCCAACCAATAATTCCAATGAAGAGGAGAATTCATCCTCCTCATTGGCTCTTGAGCCCCAAGCACATTACAATAGGAAATGGATTCAACTCATCGAAACAACAAGCTTCCACATCACAAAATCAAATTTCACAGTCATACCAAAATCCAACATTTCAACTTCAATCACAAGAAGGAATTCACAAAATGCACAAGGCTTTTACATACAAAGCAAGAGGAGTAAGATCTATGGGGGAAGCTTCTTATACCTCCCAATCGGAAATGGGTGTCCACCTTAAAACCCGCCAATATATATATTTGTATCAAACCCCTATATACTCTTATGCCTCCCTCAAGTACCTCTTATGCCTTCCCATCATCTTATTCCTCCCTCCTCTTATGGCTCCCTCATAAAAGTAAGAAAATGCAAGCAATTTCTTGTCCAAGGTGGGACACCCATCCCAAAATCCCTCCACAAAATAACTCTTATGCCTCCTCACATTCTCTTATACCTCCCTATAAGATGATCCCCATAGTCTCCTCGTACGCCACACTTTGCAAATATACCCAACCAACAAACAAACATACCCAAACACTCAAAAAACATTCACATATACATAATATAGAAAGGAAACATTTTACAAGAGTCAAGCTCCTACCTCTCCGTGATAGAGTTTGATCAAAAATTTCAACAACTAGCTTCTTCAAGTCCAAACAAACACTAATATCTCCAACAAATTCAAAATCATTCAAAATTCTCTCACTCTCTCCAATTGCAAGAGCACAAAAAACCAGAATGATGTAACCCCCAAAACAACACCAGAATTGGAATAAATAGAAAAGGGAGAGAAGAGGATTAGGTGGCTCCATGGAGGATGCCAAATAACTTATCCTGAACTCCACCTCACAAGTCAACTTTAAACTCCAAAGCACATTCAAAAAGTGGGTGAATAAAATTACATTTTACTTACACACACAATCCAAGCCCACACCCCTTAAGGACTAAAATTAATTACATGTAAGAAGGTGCAATAAAAACTTATAACTTGGCTTCCAAAAATACATAATGAGGCCTTATTTTGACTCCCCAACCCATAGGTAGCATTGGTATACAAATTTAAGAGGTGTGGGAAAATTTTATCTTGTCCTAGAAGCCTGTAAAATCCAAATTTCAAAAGGAAGGTGGAGTGTTTCACACTAAAAGTTACTTACACATTACTTACAACACATAATCCAAGTGCCATCAACTCTAATAAATGCATTCTTTTGACCCATTTATAGTTAATTTAACAACATGATTACTGACAAATCTAGACACAAATTAATTAAATAATGAAAGGGAAAATACATCACTAAAATTCACATACTAAAATTAAACAAAGGAAACTAAATAAAATAATACACATACCCCCTTGGTCACATTTGAAGGTGATCCACCCCCCATTGTAATCCCTAACAACAATAAAACATACACACATAACAATAATACATGTTTCCATGGTGACCCTTGTTGAATTCATCTAGGATTCCGATGTGGTTGGTATCCAATCCGCCAATATTTTTTGTGACATGTTTACCTAGAAAACACATAACACTTCCTTCAGCCTCTTGGCCACATCAAAACATTAAAAATAATATAAAATATAACTTCTAAAATCATCTATGTATGAATCAAAACATAATCTAAGAAAGTAATGATATCATTACAATTTAATCAATAACCATATGATCACAAGGTTAGGTCAATTTTCTAGGTCTACTCAATATGACAAAATATCACATGTACGAAGAACATATATATAACCATATCAATCAATGTATCAACATTAGTATAGAATGTCTCTAATAATTCACATGTATCATATATGAATCAAAGTCAACAATATTCCATGATCTCTAATGTCTCACATCATGCCAAATCAAAAGCTACAATAATATCCATAAGTGAAATCAACAGTATCATAATCAATATCAAAAAGGTGTCAAAGGGAAGTGGGAATTACAAAACACAAGTTTTTACCTTCGAGTTTAGCATTGGTTTTTCTTGGACTTCCAGTAGTTCTTCGTAGCATTCTTCTCATCATACTTCAAGTTGCGATGTTAATACATTATTGGTAGACATTTATCTCATTGAGAAACCCCATTGGGACAAGTATCTTCCCAACCTGATTTGTCTACTTCCATATTCCACTTGTGTTGTATTATAGGAATTTTCTCCTATTGAGCCATCACACATTTTGGAGGACCCATTCATCTCTCTTGTTGGGAATGCCCACATTTTGATATTTTCCACTTCTATTATTTTATATATGTTTCATTATCCACTTCTTCTTGTGGATCTATCTGTGAGGTTTATTTGGCCCCCATCATCTTCTCTCTTTGACATGTATATTGTAGTGACAAAATCATTGTCTTTTGTGTACAAGTTTATCAGACATATGCCACCTTTCATTTGTAGAATAGATACAGATATCGGAGAACTACAAGTTTCTTCTTCCTTTGTGGAGTGGGCTAACTTTAAGAGCTCATTTTTTGTCCTTCCCAAGGGTAGGAACATTTTTTGGTGCAGGCGTATTCTCTTCATTATTTATGTGGGGGACCACATCATCGATGCTATTCTTAAGGGAACCTCTAGTCCTTACTTCTTTGTCTATTTAATTTGGTGGATGATAATTATAAGTGGGTACCTCGGCATTCTGAGATACCTAGACCCACTAATTATTATTCTCCTCTAGTTTTCTTGAGTGATTTTCATATCTCTCTTTTGGGATGGATTTTTTTCTAACTGGTTTTTCTCCTTTTCTCCAATTTATGAGAGATTTTCAATTATAGGTAAGTAACTCATCATGCCTTGTTTTTCGGGAATCACTTTCCTTTTTCACTTCCCACTTCATCTGTTCTTATGGGGGGTTTTAGTGTAGGATATTTATTTTCATTTAATTTTATTATTTACATTGATATTTCCTACACTCATGGGATATGCTTTCTTAGTTTTAGCAGTTGTGTTGAGTTATCTTACTAGTTCAGTTGAGTTTACATAACAATTATGTTTAGGTATCCTACTATTTGTGTCGAGTTAACTTTACTTATAGTATGAGTTATTGAGAATTATTCTCCATTGATATATGAGGAGGTTGCACATTCACCTCGTATATGTACATGACTTGAATTAGAATGTAATATGGAATATGGATCATATAGAGCATGGAGCTTATTAGGAACCATTCGTGCCTTGTGATTTTTCATCATATTGTATTTTATTGTTAGTTATTTTGATTTCTATAATTTCTCGTGCTTTCAGTTTTCATAAGAGATCCAAAAAATATTTTAGATAGTGCCTATGTCAAGCCTTGTGGGAGTTTGGAGGGATGATTCAAACATAGATTATGGTAGATATATTATTTTATATGTTATTATTTATATTCCAAATTGTGCTCAATGCCAGACTAGGTCAGATCCCCTTATGAGGATGTGAATATGTACAATCGATGTCAGACAATATCCGATGTACATTTTTGTCAGCTAAATCTTGATATCTAAGTGTCAGTAGGTTAATTAGTACCTCTTAGGTGGCCGAATAATTCCACATAGTTATTGTGATGTGATATTTCTTTATACGTATTTTATTCGTAAATTTGAATTTTCTTTATCTTCCTTTTCTGGAACTTAAAATTTCTACCATTTTACTTTTGGTTGAGTTTTTGTTTGTAATTTTCAGTATTTAAATTGATTATTACACTAACATAATGATTTTTGCACTAATGGTAGCTAATCATTCATTTATTTTCATTTGATTGGAAGTTGAATTTGAGTTGAAATTATTACTTGTGTTTTAAATTTATCTTGTTTGCCAGCCTAAGGCAATCGAATTTGGTGCCACATGGAAATCTTACTTGTTTTGAAATTTTTGTTCTAATGTTGTAATAGGAACACAGGTTTAGCATGGATTTGTGGTACCTTTGGGGCCGCTTTATTGGATGGGGATACTCACCAAGGAGTTACAAATAACTCGTTTTGTTATCGAACCAGAAGTTATTATGTCACTTAGGTTAGACGTTTTTGGACTTTGTGTGCTTAGAGCCATAGTGTGGATGGCCTCTTTGGTGGAGAGAAAATGAATATTTATCTTCATTTTGTTTATTTAGGAAGTATATGGATTCACTTTGGGAGGCTTATGAATATTGGGAGATATCTAGAGTTGGAATTAATGAGTTATGGGTACTCAGATGAGTGTAGTTATGTTTTATGCTTTTGAGGCTCAATGTTCCTCATTGTTGATGATGTTGATCCTATTTTGACATTATGTAGTTTCAATTACATGAAACTTGTGTATGTGTATTGGTGGGGATCCTTGTTGTTATATGAAACTTATCTTGTGAGCATTATTTTTGTTGTGACATGTGTGTGTCAAGTACCATGTTTTTTGGATTGTAAGTTTCCTTCCCATTATTAGATTGAGGTATTTTCTTATGACACAGTCATGAAAGTGTGTTATAAGGTGTCTTGTGGGTTGTTAGTGTTGTGTTTGAGATTTGTGTGATGTCATGATGTTATGTTCTGTAGGGAACCAATAAAAGTATATAAATTGAAATTTTAAATAATGAAAAATATTACGATCTTTAGAATTAAGACATTTTGTAAAGGAAAATAATAACTTATAATATTTTTTAAAAATGGAACTATCAATCTTTACGAAATATTAAGAAGTTTCCAAAACATACCTTCTCCCTTGTGCTGACATTTTAGCGATATAGTTGTCATACCTATATAGGTCTAATTGTTGTTGAATACCTAGCTTAATTACACTTGTAGCCTCAATGTTATGTCACATCAAAGACGACTCTCTTATAATGGGGGGAAATGTAGTTCCCCTCCTTGTTCTCCATTTGAGTATACCTGAACTTTAATAATAATAAAAAAAGCAATTAGGTCAAAATAATTAAATGTAAATGGAGGATGAGGTAATTTTATTTGGTGGTTGATTGGGTTGGTGGACTAATGACAGTAGTCGAGGAAAGTTAATGGGAATGGAGGTGGAGTTTCGCGGGTTTCCCATCATGCAGAGAACATGGGTTACCTCTTAGGAAAGTCATAATATTCAACATATGCTAAAAACAAGTCTTCAACTAGTTTATTTTGGAGATGGGAATGATTCCCAGCCTGCACCCCAATATATGCTCCATAAAAAGTATGAAATTCGATGAAATATTTAAAATTTACGGGAATTATGTCAGAGGTTGGAGTTGCAATGCACTAATTTAAAGGGTTGTAAATCATAACATAATTTTAGGTTGAAGAGGCTACCTCCATGGAGGAATGGTCGTATACAGTGGTAAGAAAAATAATTTGACATGCATAAAACCATTCTCCATAATATTTTCTAATATTTTCACCCGTAATGTTGTGACGTGTAAACTGGTAGTGGATGACATATTGTATATGTTCTTTTAATTTTAGCATTGTAATATAGACGCAGATAATAGGCATGTGAATTATTGGAAAAAATATCAACATGATAGAGTCTGATGGAATGCCATCATTGCAGGATACAAACAAAATAGGTCTATTCAAAATGCTTGGAACCTTTGAAACAGGTTCGAATAGTAGGTATAAATCCTAAATTCCACAACCATGCAGTCATCCTCCAAGTTGTACCAAAATGTGACCTTCGAAACAAGTTAAGGAAATCTAGCAAGCATGGCATAAGGGTTTGTTTTCTAATATTGTAGTTTCCATGCTGCGCTAGATATGGATATGAACTATTTAACAAAATTTAAAAAATAAATGTGGCAACATTGACTGTAAATTTTCCAACGTAAGATGGATTAGTGGAAAAGGCTTAAAAACTAAATACAAATGCAGTTGACAGGTGTGGAGAAATTTTCCCGAATGTTCCAAATTTATTCCTTACGAATGCCCAAAATGTTGGACATTGAGTAAGGGATGGTGAGAAGTTTGATAAAAGACCTCAAAAAATGGTTTTTTGTAAGGCAATATTGCAGGATGTACACAAAATGGGAATTATGGAACATAGACCATGTAAGATTAATTTTTGTTTTATTAGCATTCAACCATACATGTTTAATGGAGGAGGGTTGTAAATAATTTGATGGCATGAGAACCTCTTATAGAGTCATGTGTTAATTTAATAATTTTCATTATGTTGTTCAAATTATTGGCCGCACCGGCTACTAAAATCTAACATTGACACACCAATGAAGCCTTTGGTAGTTTAGTGTATTTTGTGCTTGGTGTTTCTTGTGTAAGATATAATGACTACTGGAAATGGACATCCATTAACACTTTCTTGAAAAAGTGATCTCCTGATAAGGATTTCAAAATTTAGTGGAATCTTTCAGAGTGTTTGACTAGATGAATTAACTGGGCGTACCCTCATGGAATATGATAATTGTAGCAATATGGAAGAGACATGTGAAATTTTAGACAAAATTCATGTAGCGGCATGCATTCTAAAATGGAATGTTTATGGGATGGATTCCTTGAGGATGCTCCCTGCCTCTTTGTCATTTACTAAGCATGGTTTTCTTACCTTGTCTTTCATAATTTTTGTATTTTTTTATATTTTCCTTTACAACAAAATAGTAATAATAACCCATGAAATATATCACTTTAAGTCATTTAAAATGAAATTATAGTGTCAAACAATAAAAACATAAATCGTTTCTTACATAAACCAATTGATACTTTAACCAGTACCCATGCTTGCTACCAAAACCTTATACATTGTTAAACCCAAGTTATCATAATTAGGTGTTCGTGTTGCTTGTAATTCTGATATTTAGATGAATATTAAACTAAAATAACCATTTTTTTATGTCCCAAAGTTAGAAAAACATGATTTTCGGAGACTCGTAAAACATCCTTTCGAACCCCATAAATTATATGTCAAATTTTTTTTATGTACCTTGTCAGCATGATAAGCCATAAATTTTTTCAAAATGCCCTAAATTGATCATTTGATCATATGGTGTGGTGCGTTAGGAGTCCTATTTTCCTTGTTTGAAGTATCAGGTAGTTGGAAAAAGTAAAAAGTTGGGTTTTATTTTTGCTTGTCGTTTGGACCTTGAGCTAAAAAATCTCTACCTGAATTCTTAAACCCCTAGTTTTTCAACAGGAAAATTTCCTTCAAAACTCAACTTATAGAGAAAAACCTCATTAGTATGTTTTTCAAGATGTTATTTCAGGGCTTCAGTAATTGTTTAACCAAGTCAAACTACTCTAATTACGCCCGATGCCTATGGAAGACTAGTTTGCATTTGTAAACCATTCACTAATTCTAAGTTCCGTCAACTCGTGTGAATTATTAGTGTATAGGAGAGTGTCTAGGAACTTCCCCATTGTGAATTTTGTCATCGGAAGAAATTTTTTTAACATATTTTCATATCCCTCAAGCTATAATTGAACATTTCCTCAAACTAGTAGGAAAATGTGAAAGAAGATCATAGTACTTTCATCCACTAAATTTAACCAATGAGAAATTTTTAGAAAAATCTAAAATAGTGTATGGAACTCTATTGTGTGGCTTGTTTTGAGAAATTTGATTGTTAGTAAAATAGTGTTTTTTCTCTCCTCTTTCTCTCTTCTCTCTCTCTCTTTATCCTCCTCTAGTTAGGAAATGAATGATTAAAATGAATGTATATCAAAAATTATCTTTCTGCATGGTAAGTAATATAATCAGACAAATGCAAAAGTATGAACATATGAATTATGCTATATTTAGGGTAGATACCATGCTATATTTTTTTGCTGACCATGTAGTAGATACAGGTACCAGAATAAGGATAAGTAGAGTGTACTAGGTATTTTTCATTTTACCAGGTGATATTGAAATAATATAGTTGTATATGTTATATCAGTGACATTGTTATGAGTGGAAATGCAAATTATTTTTTTTGGTGATGATTACAGAATTGTTATCTATTGGCAAAGTGTGTTATTTTCATACTTATTAAATTTTATATGTTTGAGTATTTTCCTACTTGTCATAATTTTTATGTTGGTTGAATTAAATAATATGATGTCAGAAGAACTCCTATAGATAGTATCTACTATCATTATAGGTAGATGAATTTGGAAACTTGTTATGTAGAACTATTAGAAAATTCATTGTTTAAATGTTTCTTATACCAATTAAATGAATGGTGAAAAAGTGAGGATGGAAAAAATTATTCAATGGTTATAGGTGAGGAGTGCCATTCTTGACGGGTTCCCATTATTAGTTAACTACCGCTCACTACACTTTGTAAGAATAATAATAACTTTTAGTTGTGTGTTTCATTTGGTATAAATTATTAATCATATTTTAACATAAAAATAGAATAAAATTTTGATATATTATGTGTGCATCGGAATCGATACGTAGTTGTATTGGAATTTAATATTTTTCATTTAATGATAATGAATCAATTAGCTTCCATTTTTATCGTCATATATTTATTGTTATCATTGAGCATGGTTAGAAAAATATTATCTCACCTTAGCTAACTAAACAAAACTAATATCTAACCCATTTTTCCTCCTTACACACTTAGTCGATTCATGTCAAGTCTGAAACCACATACCATGATAAGAAAGGAATTAGACCATGTCGAAAATTTTTAGGACTTGCGCAAAAATGGGCAACTTGAAACTTTGTTACGATGGATGGCATTGATGAAATGGAACTAGATAGGGGGATGCATTACAGTTTTATTATGTTTTTAGTTGCATCAATTGATTAACAACATATAATGTGCACCTATGTATGCTACTATAGAATGTAACACCTTACATAGACTTTAATTCCATGATCGTCTTCAGCAAGGAAACATAAAATCTTCTAAGGACCAATGCATTTCCTTGATGAATGAGGGAATTGAAGTTTATTTGAGCGATTAAACTCAGTAACGGAAAATAGAGTTGTATTTTTTATGCATCAGATTCATTTTAAGTTACAGATAAATTAAAATCTCATTATCCCTTCATGTTTAGATACAATTAACTATGTAGTTGATTTTTTTATATCATTATACAATCCATATATGTAATAAATCTGAAAGCAGAAAGAAGTATACAAATCAAGTACATAAATTAAATGTTATTTATTCATGAAGAAGTACAATGTTTCCCACACAAGCCGTGGGATGTAATTCATAACTAATGAAGAAAGAAGTACATGTCTATGAAGTTAAAAGTAAAACACTATAGAAGAAACCCATCATTACCTTGGGATTTTCTTCTAAGTCTTCTTCATTTCAACTCCAACTCCTTTCATCCAAACCTCCTAACAGTCACATTGTATCTGTAAAATGAAAATAAAATGGATCAATATTGAGCTCAGGGTTTGATCTGTACCCATGTACTATCTAACTATATGCAAATGAATTTTTAAATATTAGAAGCATAAGGTATATCAAATATAGACATACAGTTCATAAAGAAATATTCTATAGTAGTACATAGCATTCCTAGAATCATTTCAGAAAAGAAAGAGAAAAGGAAAAAATATGGAACATAAGAGAGGCCAAAAAGCCTAAATATTTTCTAACTATTTTCTTAAGTGTGCAGGTACAAGTTTCAAAAAAGGAGAAAATAAAATCATATGTTATAGTCCTCACTGTTAGATAAATATTTCATAAAAATAGAGTTGAATGAATTCCATCCTATGGTAAATAAAATTAGAATAAATCACAAGTACATATTCGTATGAAAGAAGAATGTAACTCATACTTTAGTATCTGTTCTAGAAATAGAAGGAGTTATAGTGTAGATCAGAAGTGAAACTTAGATGATTGCTTCCATTAAAATAAGAAAGAAATCATTTAAAACATTCAAATATAATAGTACATGTTTCAAATTTTCAAAGAAGTGAAGCAGAAGAATCAGAATATAAAGGCTGAGATACGAAAGCTAAAGAGTGCCTGTTTTAATCAACTCTAGAACAACTATGATAAAAAAAATGTTTCCTAAAAAGGAATGATAAAGCAACATTCAAAAAAGCTCCAACATATTAGTGGTTTACTTATATAAGAAATGAGTTGTTGTTCTAAACATCTTTCATATAAAAGGAAAGTACATTCTTCAAAAGCTATAGGTACACATTTTTTAGTTATTAAAGATAAGTGCACATGGAAAAATTCTAGTTTCAGAATGTATATCACAAGGATTAAATTGAAAACCAATCAAGGAGATATTCATCTAAACATCAAAACTATGTAATGAAGAAGAAATACAGCTTAAGAATAGAACTCATTCAAGATTAGCTTCCGGTTTTAAATGGCAAAGTATAATTTTGAACTTTCTGAAAAGATAACTTATTTAAGTTGTAAAATTAATAAGTCACTAAAGTACAAGTGCCCCAAGAATCAAGATCACAAATGGGATTTTCAGAATAAGTGAGATTTCTTTTCAATGATCTAATAACTAAAAGTCTAGTATCAAGTTTTAAAATAAATCAGGAAGGTGTTTATCCCAAATCAAGATGCTACATCACTAAAGAATATCAAAAGATCATAAAAGTTTTTTGGAAAGTAACAGATGCAATGAGGTTCCATTTTTGAAAGAAAATTTCAGTATGCAATTACAATTTTTCTCAAATATGAGTAACATAGGACTCTAACTAAAGCAAGGATCAACTTGTATAAAAAAAATATACAACCCAGAGAAGAGAAGTGGTATAGACTTATTAATGAAGATCGAAGGTGACATTTTAAGAACTATCATGCCAGGAATGAACTTTTAGAGTGAAATTATATTCAAAATAGTATTGTTGATGCGTAATCACAACGCCCTTGAATTTCTGAAACTAAGTGGGTTGAGATCATTAGTGTGATTGCATACAATGGAGATTTTCCCAAAGTAAAGGACTTTGCAAGTGGAAAAGCTCTCTGAATGAAGTTCGGTTCATATTCCTCTGCTCATGTGCATTCATTCAAATTGTAGAGGGTCTACTCTAAAATCTACTCTAACTTACCAAGGAGACAAGGTTAAGAACATGCCAAAAAATAAACCTAAACTACCAAAGGTGATGCATCGAAGGATTGTTGAACACCTGTTATTCCATTAAACACAGACCATTGAAATGTAAAAAAACCACCAATGGAAAGATAACAAAAATTGTAATGAGAGATCAGATGAAGGAAATGAACACATTAGAGGGTTGAAATCATCCACAGACATGTCTTATTGCTTCATAAATTTTTTATACAGTACACTACAATGGCCAAGAGGCGCAATCTTGCATCACATTTTCAATGCGAGGTTTGAAATTCAAAAATTCATCTGCAAACAAGATAAGAAGGGAGGGGCAATGCCAAAATGTACAACCTTTAGAAAAATACACCTCCTTACAATATATAGGAAGAAAAAGAGAGGGAGATAGAAGAATTCAGATTCCTTCTCCAACCACCTCCAAAATGCATTCAATTCACCTCATTATGGTGGTAGGTAAGAAAATATGGTTAAAACTAAAGATGGTGAACTGTATTTTCCATTTTTGAATAAATATTTCCCACACAAATTAAGATATCATACGTCAAGAGATTTTCAATAATTCATGTCTTGCTCAAATCCGAGCTTCCAATCAAAAGATATGGCCATCTAAAACTCGACGTGCAACCTGTGAAAAATGGCCTGAGAGTTCTGAAATTCTGAAAACAATGCAACCTCCAAACCCCAAAATTCAAACTTTCAAATATTGAAACACTATTCATCCACCATATTTTCTTGAGAGTTTTGAAAGTCTGAAACCTGAAAGTATGAAATTTTGGAATTTCGGGGTTTTGGGTTTTAAACATTGAAGGGGGATTTTTTTGCGATTTGGGGTTCGAGACTTCCGAAACCCTGAAAGTCCAAAGTATGAAAATTCAAACATTCAGACTTCAAAGTTTCAGAAATTTTGATGTCCTTTTCCAACTTTCTTTTTGAACACTCTGAATTAAAGAATGTTGAAAACCCAAAAGTCTGATGTCTGAAAATTCAGACATTCAGACTTTCAGATTTTGGACTTTTCCTTTTCTCTCTTGGGCATGCTTCCCAAAAATCATGAAACCCCAAAATCCCAAAATTTTGAAATTAGGACATTCGGACTTCAGGAATTCACACTTTTCCGCTTCATTCCTAGTTCGATTCTTGAGGTCCCTGAAACCCTAAAAGTCTGAAATTCAGACTTTCTGACTTTGGGAATTTAGAATTTGAGGGCTGATTTTTGATTGTTTTGCCTAAAAGTTCTTAAATCCTGAAACCCGAAATTCCAAAATTTCAGAGTTTCAGACTTTGGACATTTTCTTGACCTTTTTTGCCCTAATTTTTCCTGAAGTGCTAAAAAAATGCCAAATCTGAAAACTTTAAGCTTTTCTCCATTTTTCTCATTCTTCTTGAGCTCTGATCTTCTTTCTGATGGGCACTCCAAAATATTGTATGTATTGCTATATCTTAAGAATACAAAGCACGCACCTTTATATAGGCCGAGAGGGAGGCAACTGTGGGAAAAATGGTTATAGAACAGACCACTAACAAATATAAACAAATGTATTAACTATCTAACATTCCCCCCCTTAATACATTGCTCTTACAAATGTACCCCCTAAATAAATCAAACTTCACCTTGCCGAGAGGCTTGGTGAGAATATCTGTAATCTGAGAATCAGTAGGGCAGTACTGGAGCTGAATTTTGTGGTTCAGGACCTGCTCACGAATGTAGTGACATTTGACCTCAATATGCTTTGTTCGTTCATGGAAAATAGGATTCTTCACAAGCTTCAACACACCTTGATTGTCGCAGTGAATGATGGGAGGTTTCTCTTCAGGAATCCCTATATCTGCAAGAATGCGACGTAACCAAATTGCTTCACACACAGCTCCTCGTGCAGCGCAGTATTCAGCCTCAGTGGATGAGAGAGAAACAACAGTTTGCTTCTTGCTGATCCACGAGATAGGTCCATACCCGAGATGAAAAACATATCCTGAAGTGGATTTCCTGTCATCAACGGATCCTGCATAGTCCGAGTCTGTATATCCCTATAAGAAGAACTGAGTGTTCTTCTGATACTCCAGACCAAAGTCAACTGTACCTCGGACATATCTCAACACATGCTTTGCTGCTATCCAATGACATTTCTTCGGCTCCTGCATAAATATGGCAAGATAGCTCACCGCAAAGCAAAGATCTGGTCTGGTATAAGTCAAGTAAATGAGACTCCCCACAAGCTACCTGTAGTGAGTGCCATCTACCTGTGGTGAATCCTGGAATCTAGATAATTGCAAACCTTTTTCCATAGGTGTGGACATTGGTTTACAATCTGACATCCCATATTTTTCCAGGAGTGTCTTGGCATATTTCATCTGGGAGACAAAGATATGATTCTTCTTCTGTCATATCTCTAAGCCAAGACAATAGTGAAGTAGCCCCAAATCAGTCATGTCGAAGGATTTTTTCAGATCATTCTTTACATCATCTACAAGATTGTCAGAACTTCCTGTGATCACAAGATCATCTACGTACAAAACCAGAATGACAATCTATGTTCCTACCTTCTTGATATACAAATTTGTATCTGAGGGGCTACGAGTGAATCCATGCTGCAATAGGTGATCATCAATTTTTATATACCATGCCCTAGGTGCTTTTTTAAGTCCATAGAGATACTTTATCAGACGACATACCTTGTGTGGTTGATGCTCGTCTACAAACCCTTCAGGTTGGGCCATGTACACTTCTTCTTGTAGATCACCATTTAGAAAAGCACTCTTGACATCCATCTTCTGAAGTTTCCATCCATTTTGTGCTGCTAGTGCACATACAACTCTGATGGTTTTGATCTTCATAGTGGGTGCAAAGGTCTCGTCATAGTCAATTCCTTCTTGCTGAGCATAACCCTTTGCAACAAGTCGTGCTTTGTGTTTTTCGATTGAACCATCTGCCTTATATTTTGTTTTGAAAATCCATTTGCAGCTAATGGATTTCTTACCTGGAGGTAGATCGACAAGTTCCCACATCCGATTCTGAATCAGGGAATCATATTCAGCATCCATAGCCTGTTTCCATTGTGGTTGGTCTAATGCCTCACGAACAGTGTCAGGTTCGGTGCTCTCAACAACTAAACTCATGAGTGTAAAATTTACCTCATGTCTATCTTGACTTCGTGTTCTAACTCCCGTAGAAGTACCAGGAAGTGAATTCAGGTGTGCATCCCTGATAGTACTCTGGACCCATTTTGGACGTTGGCACTGGTGATGTGAAGATGTGTTTTCCAATGTGCCAAGATCAACGAACAAGTCTCCACTCAGCTCTTCTTCTCTCTGAGAAGAATCATCTTGCTCATCATCTGGATGTGTGAGCAATCTATGTGACGAGGTCGGTACTGGATCTCCATTGTGTGGCAAGGAGTCAAAGGACGACTCATCACATACCACATCCTTACTCTCGTAGATCTTCTTCGTCTCAGGATCCATGAGACGATATGCCTTTGAGGTAGTACTATACCCCAAGAAAAGACATGGCAGTGTCTTTGGATCGATCTTCTTCCTTCTCTTATCTGGAACATGCATATATGCAGTACAACCAAAAACTCTTAAATGATGAATAGAAGGTTTATGACCAGTCCATACCTCTTTCGGTGTCTTGTTCTGCAAGATCTTCGTGGGTGCCCGGTTGAGTAAATACACTACTGTCTGGACCGCTTCTGCCCAAAACTGATCCTCCAACTTGGCGGTCGAGAGCATACAACGAGCCATCTCCATGACAGTCCTGTTGTGGCGCTCGAAAATCCTGTTCTATTGGGGCGTATAGGGAACAGTCAAATGTTGCTGAATGCCATGCTGCTTCAGGTATGCTAAGAACTTATTTGACACAAATTCCCCCCCTTGATCTGAGCGGAGGAGAAGAAGAGGCTTCCTAGACTGCCTGGTGGCTTGTTGGTAGAAGGTCTGGAAATTTGCAAGTGCCTCACTCTTCTTCTGAAGGAAATATACCCACATTTTCCGTGAGTAATCATCAATGATGAGCTGAAATTATGCAAAACCTTGAAAGCTAGCTGGCAGGGGTCTGCACAGATCGGTGTGAACGACCTGAAGATGCTCTGTAGAATGATAAGAGCTCTGTTTGAATGGACCTCTATGTTGTTTTCCCGCAAGACATCCCGAGCAAACAGGTAAGGAATGGGAGACTAGAGGAAGCCCTCTTACCATTTCCTTAGCACTGAGTTGATGCAGAGCCCCGGCAGAAAGATGACCACATCAAAAGTGCCAAAGTGTAGTGGACTCTGCCGTTGATGCAGAGAGAGCAACGCTAGATGAAGTGACCGCATCCAGTGTAAATAGACGGCCCTTCAGAAATGCTTGAGAAATGACTGACTCTCCCTGGGAAATGATGTAGGACTTGACCCCTTTTTCAACAAAGAATTCAACCTACATTCTATGGTTAAGAAGTTGACTTACAGACAAAATATTTGAAGTCAAACCTGGAACATAGAGCACCTTTGTGAGTGTACATCTTCGTGTTCCAAGAGGAATGATGACATCACCAATCCCTGCTGCAATATACTCTTGATTGTCTGCAATGGTGATCTGATATCCTGTGGGCCGGTCACTCAAAGTATGAAACAACTTATTGTTGCCAGTCATGTGTTTGCTGGCACCTAAATAAATCAACCAGACATCTTCTGACGGCTGCGAAGTCTGTGAGACTAGAACAATGTCAGAATGAGTCGTATCTGGTAGCTCTTCATCGGAGGTGCCATCCTGTTGAGCAGCAATGTGGCCCTTCTACCTCTGATTACGAGCATGCCATCAGGATTTCTTGGAATATCCTCGGCCAGAAGTGCTCTCTTCGCCAGAATTTCCATACTTGCGACCGTTGTAATAACAGTTTGCAGTCGTGTGTGTATCCATGGAGAAAATGTGGCACCACCGATCCACCTTGTGATTATGCTGCTTCTGGGGTGGCCGCTGTGGTGGCCGCTGTGAAGATGGCTGCTGAGCATGCTGCTTCTGATTTTGGGGGGCAGATTTCCCTTTCTGAGGCTTATGTTTTTGCCTCGTGATGAGAGCCTTGTCTTCGAAGGCTTCTTGTACGTAACTTTGTCATTAGATTCTTAGCTTCGTAGATGGTACACAATGCACTCCATGCCTGAGAAGAAGCAGTTGCTTCTCGAATGTATGGCTGCACCTCATCAGAAAGACTGAGGGTGATGAGCATTAGTGCTTTCGCATTAGCCTTTTCATATTTTTCCAACAGATCATCGTCTGTGGGAGGGGTGTCTTTGCCAGAGACAATCCCCCAAAGATCTTCAAATTGAAGAATCGTCCGCATTTTGGTTTTCCATGCAGCGAAATTTGGCCCTTTCAAGAGTTGGGCATCAGATAGTAATATTTTTGGAGCAGACATTTTCAAAAACTCAAAAATGTATTTTATTTAATTTTTTTTTATTTTTTTCAAAAATGGCTACAATGCTTACTGAAGGAATATGTCCCGAAGATGGGCTCTATAGGCTCATGCAGTGAGACACCGATGCTCCTGTGGGCATTCTATTTCACGTTCGTCATCTGCATCATAACCACGTTCAAGTTCTGCACGAATCCGCCGTGCTTGACATCGAACGTCGAACCAAAAGTATTCCAACAATCCTCGGCGCACAATCTCGTCAAAGAAAATGTTCCCAGTGTTGTGTAGCTCTTTGATCAAGGCAAAGAACAGTCCAGTGGCATCTTCATTGTCATTTAATGCCCAAATATTTGGTGCATTGCTCACGGTGCTTTGTGCATCGGAAATTTGAGACATACACGCACACACTGATTTGCTTCCACGCTCCAAGGACAGCACACAGCTTGCTTACAGGCAGAGTTCACGCACAGAATCTGATTCTCCACGCACAGCAAGCAACGATCTTTCATGCTCAGCGGCTCCTTCAACTGTCCCTCCATGGCCACAGCTCACAATATGCCAAAAAACTGTTTTCTTCAATACATGTCTGCAACTTTCAACTTCCAACGTAGGTAGGCAGGCTAGATTTGAATCTTCTCACCAGCAAGGAGTACAAAACACCTTCAACTGTCCCTCCACTTCAATGCAGATCACTTCCTGTTCTTTACTAAGTCTCCATGAACTCACGCACCTCCAGCGCCACGCATAGCACAAACAGGACAGTTTCAGTCTCCACAGCTCGCACGCACAGCAATTGGGTGGTCTCAGTCTCCACAGCAAAGAAATGGTGGTCTCAGTCTCCTCGCAAATACAGGACATGCACACTCCTTCACGCGGGACAGGCGCACTCCTCCTTCACGCGGCAGTCACCTCCACGCACTGTTCGCACCAGCAATGAGTCTCCACGGTGGGACAGGCACTTCCTTCACGCACAGCGCATCTGGGAAATGGCGGAACATATAGTTAAAAACGTGGGACAATCCTCTCTCACGGCGTATATTCTTCTTCACGCGGGAACCACGAACTGCTCTCCTCCTTCACGCATCACCTGCTCTGAAACCAATGATGGGCACTCCAAAAGATTGTATGTATTGCTATATCTCAAGAAGACAGAGCACGCGCCTTTATATAGGCCGAGAGGGAGGCAACCGTGGGAAAACGGTTATAGAACAGACCACTAAAAAATATAAACAAATGTATTAACTATCTAACACTTTCTATGTTTCCTTAGCCATCCATTTGATTCCATTGCATTACCATCACAGAGCTCAACTGTAACTTGATCTTTAAAATTGAAAGTGAGCTCACATGAATAAAACATCCTCTCCATTTCAACCTGTGTAGAAGGTCATGTTATCACCGAATCACAGCACCCTTATGTTTATACAAGTGCATATACTTGAACTCACGGTGTGATTGGATAACATGGGTACTATCTCCAAGTTGTGGGACTTGCTACTTGAGATAGACCTACAGAGAAAGTTGGTTCTTGCTCCTAAACTACCTGCCACAATCTACTCTAATGCAGGGGAAACTAACTATTCTAATCTAAATTTCCAAGGGACCAGAGAGAGAGAATGCATAAAATGAAATCCTACACTAAAGAGGTGATACACCAGAAAAGGAGGGTGTGAGAGTAGTCTCCAAATGCGTAAAATACAGAAGCAAAGTGCACACTAGAAGAGGTGATGACAGTTCTCTATAACCTAGCAAAATGCATTCACAACAATATTCCAAGCATACATAATGATAATGGATCCCTGCAAGAACATAATAATAGACACAATATTCTTGTAGGAAGATTAAAGGGGCAAGAATAATGCAAGAAAACACAACAGGGGAAGATACATCCACAAACTGGTATTTTATTGCTTCATGATATGCACAGTTCAATCTATTACAAGATAAGGGCCTGGATCACCATGCAAGGAGTCCACTACAAGGGCTTGCAGCACATTGTTTGGGACAAATTCTTCCGATTCACCCGGTTCGGGCTCCCCATACTGTCCCATGTTCTGCAGCAGAGAAAAAGTGATGACCATGCCTCTTAATTGCACTCCCAGCTACTAAATAAAACACTGTTCTGAACCCGGCCACGTTTTGTTAAAAATCTCAGTCAATCTCTCATAAAATACTAAATTTATTGATTTTTGTGCATTTGGCTTGGAGCCACTATTCTAACGGTACCAACTTTGCGCGATTTCGTTGAGAAATGCAAAAGTTATGGCCTTCTGAGTGCGGGCAGCTATTTTGGGTCTGGCAAGCATTTTATGTCATTTGACGGGAATGAGCATTGACTAACTGGAGCCGAATATGTTTATTTTATTTAAATATATCTATCCTCATTAAAAATAGGACGTCGTTCTCGTTCCAGAAAGTCCAATTTTGTGAAAATCAGAGCTCGGAGTCAAAAGTTATGGTCGTTTGAAGTTTCCGGACCAAACGTTGACTTTTCTTCCTTGCTGTCGGCCGCTTCGGCTTTTCATGTCCTTCGTGTCCCGCGCGTACCTTTTTCCCAGCTGTCCCAGACGAAAATCTCCTCCTTTAGCCGATTTGGGCTTCCCTGTTCCTTTTCTGCCGATGACACGCGGCGTAATGTGATTGGCTCTCGGCTCCTTCGGCTATCCGCGTCTTCCGCGTCCCGCTGTCCCAGATGTCCCAAACTGCTTGGGACGAAAGTCTCCTCCTTCAACCGATTCGGCCGGTTCATGTCCGCTGCGTACTCTTGTCCCGCTTGTGCCAGACTATTTGGGAAAAATTCTTCTGATTCACCTGGTTCGGCCGGTTCGCGTACTCTTGTCCCGCTTGTCCCGGACTATTTTTCCTTGTTTCGGTCGATTCGACCGGTTTGCGTACTTCCCGTACCTTCTGCCCAATTGTTTCGGGCTGCCTTAAGTCTTTTCGGCTGACCCGTGTCCTCCGCGTACTAACTGCCCAGATGTCCTAGACTGCCTGTTTCAACAGTTAGTCAATTTTTTCATTTTTCGGCCAGTTCGGATTTCCGCGTCCCACGTGTCCCTTTGTCCCAACTGTCCCAAATGCTGCACAGACCGCCTGGCGACCTTTCGGCTGGTTCACACCCAGATGTCCCTCATGTCCCGACTGTCGCGAGGACTAGGACTTAGCCATTTTTAATGATTTTTTCTGGCGCGAGCTTGTTTTCTACAAATTTTTCACCTTTTCTCAGAACTTGCTCTCTTCTACTTGGACATGGGAGTTGGAAAAAATTTGAGGGGACCCTAGAAACAGGAATTTTTTCCCTGAATCAATATAATTACCTGGGACTTGAGAATTTAATGCATGTTATCAAAATTTACCCTGGGGGGTGAATTTTGGATAACAGGTCATTTTGATCAATTTTTCTTGAGGGGAAAAAATTTGGACAAGTACAAGATAAAAAGAACAAGTACACTTTTAAGTGTACTTGGGTAGATATTAAAGGATTATCAAGATCTTTAAAGATATTCATAGCATTCTTGAGAAAATTAGATACATCCATAGTAAAAAACTAGAGAGATAAGTACAATAGAAACAAAAGAATAACAAAAATCGATACGACAAGAAGAATGTGCCATCTACATAGAACTCAAACCCTTCACGATAGAAAATATTCTCAGGAGAGTGAGGTTACATGGCACACAAAGCTCGAGCAATGAAAATGAAAATGACTAACAAAAATCAAACAATCATCTACCTTATGGAGGAAACGAATTTCCAAATATTTTCAAATATTCATTTAAATGAAAAAATATTTCAAAGGAAGGACAACCATGTCATGAGTTTAGATTCATTTCAAAAGGATCATTATTTTTTAGAACAACATTATGAAGAAAATACATATTTTTAGTTGGAAGTTATTGTTACATACCCTATTGACATCACAACAAAGTTCAAACGATCAGTTCCAAAACATAGCTGCAAGCTCACCGAGCTAATTGAATTAGGTCACGAGTTCTTACTGTGTCATATAAATAGCAAGAATGAATAGATGTAAACTTTAAATTCAGTAGCTAGATAAATAATAAGACTGAGTATGAAATCTAAGCAAGTAGAATCAGTAAATGGTTTCACAAAGTTTAAGAAGATTGTATGAATAAATGCAAATAGAGCTTAAGATCGTAAAAAATGGTAGACACAACCATTAATTTTATGAAGTTTTCCAAAAGAATTCAGAAAAAATCAATATTATTATTAGTTTAAGAGCCTTTATTTCAGGATACTTCACAATAATGATTCGAAAGCACTGGCCCTATCCCTCACGTAAGTTTGCAGGGGATAGTGAGTTGGCCGTTGACTGGGCACTGTCCAGTGTTTAACGGAGCAAAAGAAAAGTTAACGGACCCTGTCTTATCAGCGCCTCCACTGACTGCTCCACCAACCCAAGTCATTTCAACGCCTCCCCTGACTGCTCAGCCATACGCATTCACATTTATTGTTTTCAATATGCTGCGCCATTTCAAAGTATCTTTCAAATATATACTGAATGCAACCACTTAAATTATATTCATTAAACTATTTACTCCATTTTTTGGCGCCACTGTTCTGTTTTTTTTATTATTTTTACATAAATGATTTATTTAAGTATTGTAAAAAAGAACAGTAGTCATATTTCATTCAGTTTTATGGAAGTTGAAGGAGATTTCTGAAGGTTGGCTATGGAAGTTGAAGGAGATTTCTAAAGGAGATTATTGCTCATGACAGGGAAAATTTGGAAATAATCTCTACATTGCAAATCAGGCAAGAACATTATATTTTTTAAAATCAGTGATAAGTTCAACTCATCTTGTTTATTAATTTATTAAGTTTTTGGACTACTTTCCCAGTCATCTATCAAATTTGAAAGGAATAACAATTCTGGTTAGTGTTTGCAAGATTTATTTGAAACAAGGCTAATTGAAAACAAAGAAATTATAAGTTCAATGGTAATTCAGATTCTTATATCTAATATTCAAGGTAAGATTTTTCCTGAGAGAGTTTTTGGTACAAAAATACAACAACATATTACGTTGTCGCCCAATCTAAATGATGGAATACGTTATATTTACAGGCTATAGTCATTATAGTGTATAAAACTATAATGCCACATTCTTATGTGCCTACGGGATGTATATAAAAGTAGGTTGTTTTCCCACGTAATACGTTGTTGCGTCAACGACATGAAGTTCTAAAGATTTTTTTGCACATCATAGTATTATAAAACTATTCAAATTTGTTTCATTATATTACTTTAAAATAATTTCAAATCCTTTCCCTCCTACTATGAGTACAACAATTTAACAACACATTACGTTGTTGCCCGCGATAACGATGCCCTGACTCGTTACTAGGCTGCATAAGGTACATGGTGTACTGTATAAAACTATAATTTAAGATCTTCATGCGCCAACAGGATCTATATCTAAGAAGGTGGTTTCTCAACGTAATACGTTGTTTCTTTGACGACCTGCATTTATAAAGTTTGTTTAGCACTGAATACTCTATTAGAAGTTGTTTGATTCAATTAAACTGGAATACTTTTCCAGTTCATCCTCTCACAATTTAATTTCGACACGACGACAACGCATTACGTTGTCCCCCGGGCTAAACGGTGAAAACGATATTCTTAGAATCTATATTCATTACGGTTGGTGTACCTCTTAGCTTGGTAGATCCTCCTCAACGAGCATGTCACGTTCTCATATTCATGTTGTTGTTCTTCTCTACCACCGTGCCCTCAATCTTTCTTTGTATGCATACACCCATCTTTTCGAGCAAACAGAATTGAAGTCTGACTTCCAAGCATACAGCCAATGACAAGTACTTTTAGTAAGGTCGCTGACTGCCCTAACTATCCACATTTACCTTTTAACTCCGAGCTACTATGAGTACAACAATTTAACAACGCGTTACGTTGTTGCCCGCGATAACGATGACCTGACTCATTAATAGGCTCCGTAAGGTATACGGTGTACTGTATAAAACTATAATTTAAGATCTTGGTGCACCAACAGGATCTATATCTAAGAAGGTGGTTTTTCAACGTAATACGTTGTTTCTTTGACGACCTGCATTTATAAAGTTTGTTTAGCGCTGAATACTCTATTAGAAGTTGTTTGATTCAATTAAACTAGAATACTTTCCAGTTCATCCTCTCACAATTTAATTTTGACACGACGACAACGCATTACGTTGTCGCCCAGGCTAAACGGTGGAAAACGATATTCTTAGAAGCTATATTCATTACGGTTGGTGTACCTCTTAGCTTGATAGATCCTCCTCAACGAGCATGTCATGTTCTCATATTCATGTTGTTGTTCTTCTCTACCACCGTGCCCTCAATCTTTCTTTGTATGCATACACACGTCTTTTCGAGCAAACAACATTGAATTCTGACTTCCAAGCATACAGCCAATGACAAGTACTTTTAGTAAGGTCGCTGACTGCCGTAACAAGTATAATACATCAAGGGACCAGAAAAAAAAGAAAGGATCTTAGGATATGGAAATGTATATGGAATTTAGAATCTCATTAAGGTCTAGGGATTTACCATAACTCGAAATTTTAAAACAAGTAATACTGGAATAGTTGGACAATGTGTTGGTTGTCTTATGGTCTAGTGGCAAGATGGGCCACCTTATATACAAATAATTTGAGTACAATTCCTGATGAGCATGCTCGTTGAAGTCACACTAGATACAGAGCACATTTCCCAATGACCTTGATGACCACAATTGTGGCAATCATACATTGACATCAAGCCCAAAGGAAAGTCCTAGGTGATACTAGTGTCTTAGGAAGAATCGATACCCCTTTTTCATGTATTATACACTTCAGGCAAAGCCCATGTTTGAACTTAATGAACCTTTTGCGTAAAAAACATAGAACAAAAGCACTCGTTCATTTGCATAAATTCCCAAGGCTCTATAGAACCATTCCAAACACCTTCTACCAATAAATATTCTTAGTTAATGCCAACAAGTAATGAAATCAAATGCTAGAGGACACTATTGAAAGAATTTTTACAGATCATAAGCAACATAATCACCTTCATATCAAGCTCGACAGTCGTAAGCTGTTCTTCTGCAAAGCATCGCTTGAGAGACACGACTTCAATCAACAAATCCTATATGTAATTCACTTTTATATTCATGGTTAAATAATAAACATGAAGTTAATCTTTAAATGCAAACAAAAATTTGAATAGAAAGATTCGGTACATATATCTGGTAAATTATGCTTTCTTGTTCTTAAACTCTATATTTCTAATCTACCAAAATAGTATTGCTTCTTTTCCTCTTACCTTCATTTCAATTGCATGTTTAAAGCGTTGCACATTTAGCTTGCCTATCATGTCAGTAAGCCTAGATATTGTTGTTTCCAAGTCCTCTTCTTTTTCCATTGACTCAAGCTTCCTCCTACGCTGATCTATTAGAGATCGAATGAAAACTAAAACCATAAGATACTTACTGATAGCCATGACATTTTTAGTTGTGGCACTTAGTTACATTTATTTTAACATGAACCATGTAAATCTATGTGGTACTCTCACATACCTTTCTTAATCTCATGAAAAAGGTGCTTATGTGTTCTAATACATGCTCACCTATGTCACATGTTTTTTTGTAAGAGATGTTTCATACCTGTCCAATTAGCCATTTCCTGTTGCTTTCTTCGTTCTAATCTCATATTTTTGACAATCTCCTCCTGGAGTTACAAATAAGACTTAATCCTCGAAAGAATCCTTAAATTAAATATTAAAATCTAGTAACATACATTATTTGCAACTAAAGGAAACCAAAGTGCTAAACAAAGATACATTCTAGCTTTTCATCCAACCCGTTTTCTTTGAAGATCTGCAGCTTCATCTTCTACATCCCTTTGTTCACTTGATATTGACCTAATATCTTCATCTATTTTTGCAATATGCTCTTCACATTCTCTCTTTTTTGGAGGTGATTTCATTGACTTCTCTCATATCCACATCTGAAATAGAGAAAAATGAGACCTCTTCATGCGAAAAATATCTTCAAATAATATAAACATATGAAGCCAAGCAAGTCAATATATGAACTAATGGGACCCCAAAGTTAAGTTGTCACTTACTGGAAGAAAAAAGTTGTGATCCCTATACTAGATTCACACTAGCCGAGACATGGCCTCCATACCGAGAAATTGACCAACGATAGTGATTTTTAGGAGTCCATAGATCCATCACTCCTAACTTGTTTGCATCATCAGCTCTACGGTTGGTCTCTTCTGAACCAATGAACTAAGAGGAGAAAAGAAAATAGTTCACATACATCATACAAATTAATACAATATTCACCAAAATTAATTTGTGGTCTTATCGCGCGTCTGCTACGGATTCAGCTGCATTTCCACCAAATTCCGCTTACATAATACATGTCAGATAATGCTAACTCATAATCTCATTATAAAACACCACTGTCTTTGTGATAAAAAACGCATATATGAACATACCGAATGATCTAGTGCAGCCTGACTGATTAAAACTTCCTTCACAACAGATGGGGCCTCAAATACTTCATCAAGCCTTGATGTGATCCCCAGATTGTGCATCTATAATACATTAATGAACATTACATATCACACTGCATAAGAACCACTCTAGATACAAAGATTGATTTGATAAAATAATAAACCTTACCATATCTGATACCACCAGAGGTTTATTTTGCATTTTTCTATTTCCACTGTAGTTCGGAACAGGAATATCAAATGGTTTCAATTTTTTCACAAGCAAGTCTCGATCATATGGATCCTGGGTAATGAATGACTACAATCACCAAGAAACAAAACACTTTCCATGGCTTAAGAAAATGGTTTGGAAGAAAAGAGTATATAGAAGGTGTGGAACTAAAGAAAATATTCAACAGAAACAAACAATCCCATTATAGAAGTAAATGAAAATTTAAAACACATTCGTAATCAAAATATAACATAATTCTTAGCACAGTCTAATGCATATTGAAAAATTATAAACTAAAGCGTATGGTTTTGCACATAGCCAAATAATAGTGCATTACTTTGCTAAAGAAGAGATCTTAATTCAAAGCATGTCTGGTATAGTCGATACATGGCATTAAATTTGCTTCCCATCAATGCAAAATTCAAAAAAGCACTAAAATGCAGAGCAAGCGGCTCATATTGGAGAGCAACTTATTGGGAAGTAATGATCCAACACTAACTGCCTTGTTAAAGAAGTTTGACAGTGAAATAAAAGGTATCCCAGATATCTTTCACAGAATGGAAAAGAAGATTCACCAATAAAAACAAAGTGCTAAATGTGTATTCACTATCCCAACAGTGTTTTGATTATATCAGCTATTCCATTTCTTAAATGCTAACACATCTATGCATATTGATGTTACAAAACTTTTCAGAAGACTCTAAAAGAAAGGGCAAGATACAATAAATGAATTTCAGTATAACTACCCTCAAAGATTGGAATAGGTGATATACAAGGGGCAAGGTTCATTAAAAGGTTATAAAAATATTTAGTGAGCAAGATAGCAGGAGTGTTGTAGTTGTTCTAGTTTGCTTTGTAATCCACCTTTGCCACAATGAGAAGGGAAGTGGGCAATTGCCACTACCAACTTATTTTTCCCCATGTTGGGGATTTGTAGATCAAAATCTCATGTCTATTATTCCATGCTTATGCTTGTTGCACATGTGATTTTACATTCACATTCAGTACCATACGTTTCCAGCATAACTTACAACATTCGAGTTCAAACGTTCATTTTCGACAAGGATAAAGTTCAGTCCAAGTTTGCCAATGGATAAAGTTCGAAACAAAATAATATTTTTATCTTTTTAATTTTCTAAAATATGCACAAATATGTCAAAGAGATGGAGTAGAGGGAGTTATCCATCCTTTGCTTTCTCTCGGCACATATATAATACAAAATCATGTCAAAAACTTATTGTATAAAAATTATGGATAAAGTTTGAGTTTATGTTTGGCAAGGACAAAGTTCGGAGAAATTCAAACTCTTTCCATAAAAATCGATGTACCTTGTGACACAGTTTCCAGCAACAAGCTACACTAATTCTATACATCACTAAGACTACAATATGTTATCTTGAGTAAAATCAAAGTAGGGCAGTAGATTGTGATTCAGTGAATTCAATAAGCAGACAATCTTAGGAGTTAACAGATCATTTTGGTATCAAAGTTGATTCGTATCTCTGGAATTATGAAAAGTATTGACTGATTTGTATGAAACTGATGAGATCGTAGCAAGAAGAATTGCTACCTTACAAACTGGAGATATCTACAAGAAGGTAGAATCAAAGGGTGAAAGAAATGCCAAAAAAGGCAGAGGACTTTCCCAAGAGTTGCATCATTACAATCATGTACAGAAAATGCAATGAAGTCCCCACATACCATCACCAAATAGCAAGAGCTCATATCTAGGAATCAAGAATCCATGGATATGCCGGTCCATGCTCTCGCTAAGAAGTTTAGCGGTGAACAAGGAGAGGAACCCCATGAAGAAAAAACAATGGATGAGTATGAGGATGAGCAGCCTCCAAAGGACAAGGGTAACAGTAATGTAAAATATATAGTACACGTCCTTTTCAAAGTTGAAACCAAGGTTAAAATTAGAAGCTTTGAATTAGAAGCTTTGAAGGACAGGTAGATGCAGAGTTATTAAACAAATGGTTGAAGCAATTGGAGGTATATTTTAATATGCATAGAATCATTGAGGCACAAATCATTTTGTTTGCACATTTCTAAATGGAAGGTCATGCTCTAATTTGGAGGGAAAGTTATAAGGTATCTTTTGAAAAGAATAATCCTGTTGTAGCTAGGTAGAATGAATTCAAAGAATTTTTATGTAATAATTTGTATCCAATTGGGCAAAAACTGATCAAAAAATTAAGTGACAATATTTCAAGGAAGTGGTCAAAGTGTGCAGAATTATACCCCATAGACAAACCATGTTGATGAGCATGTACTTGGAAGATGAAGACCACTTGACCAAATAGTTGAGAGGACAATTGTTGATGAGAAGTTCGGTTGCACAACTACCAACACAAACAACAAGGAACAAGAAAAAAGGAGACAAGTAAATTGTTCCAAATCAAGAAAACCAAGGTAAATGCACTTGTTAATATTCCTAGGAATATCTTAGGATTAGTGCTCAAATATTTATTTGTAAGGGTTAAATGTAATATTCATATATTACATTAGTGAGTTAGTGAGATATTAATATTGTGACATTAATATCATATTTGTGTGGGAAAAACAAAATAGTGTGATATTATTAATATGAGTTATCAAAAAACTCATTATTAATAATATAGGTTGAAATAAGTTACTATGAGTACAGCAATTTAACAACGCGTTACGTTGTTGCCCGCAATAACGATGACCTGATTCGTTACTAGGCTCCGTAAGGTACATGGTGTACTGTATAAAACTATAATTTAAGATCTTTGTGCACCAACAGGATCTATATCTAAGAAGGTGGTTTGTCAACGTAATACGTTGTTTCTTTGACAACCTGAATTTATAAAGTTTGTTTAACGCTGAATACTCTATTAGAAGTTGTTTGATTCAATTAAACTGGAATACTTTCCAGTTCATCCTCTCACAATTTAATTTCGACACGACGACAACGCATTACATTGTCGCCCAGGCTAAACGGTGGAAAACGATATTCTTAGAAGCTATATTCATTACGGTTGGTGTACCTCTTAGCTCGGTAGATCCTCCTCAACGAGCATGTCACGTTCTCATATTCATGTTGTTGTTCTTCTCTACCACCGTGCCCTCAATCTTTCTTTGTATATATACACCCGTCTTTTCGAGCAAACAACATTGAAGTCTGACTTCCAAGCATACAGCCAATGACAAGTACTTTTAGTAAGGTCGCTGACTTCCCTAACTGTCCACATTCACCTTTTAACTCCGAGCTACTATGAGTACAGAAATTTAACAACGCGTTACGTTGTTGCCCGCCATAACGATGACCTGACTCGTTACTAGGCTCCGTAAGTTACGTGGTGTACTATATAAACTATAATTTAAGTATCTGGTGTGTGCCCCAATAGGATCTATATCTAAGGAAGGGTTTCTCAACGTAATACGTTGTTTCTTTGAAGACCTACATTTCTAAATGTTTGTTTAGCGCTGTGAATACTCTATTAGAAAAATGTTTGATCAATTAAACTGGAATACTTTCTAGTTCAGGCATCCTCCTCCACAATTTAATTTCGCGACACGACGACAACGCCTTACGTTGATCGCCCACCCGGGCTAAATGGTGGGAAATACGATATTCCTAGCAGCTATATTCAGTACGGTTGGGGTACCTAGGTGGGTTGTCCCGCTTAGCTCGGTAGATCCTCCTCACGAGCATGTTCACATTCTCAATATACAGGTTGTTTTTTCTTCTACCACCGTGCCCTCTAATCTTTCTTTGTATGCATACTACCACTCTTTTCGAGCAAACAGCATTGGAAGTCTGACTTCCAAGCATACAAGCCAATGATAAGTACGTTTAGTAGGTCGCTGACTGCCCTAACTGTCCACATTTCACCTTGTAACTCTGAGCTACTATGAGTACAGCAATTTAACAAACGCGCTAGTGTTGCCGAGGCGAGTAACGATGACCTGACTCGTTTTTTTTCTAGGCTCCGTAATGGTAAATGGTGTACATGTTATAAAAAATATAAATTTAGATCTTCATCCATGCGCCAACAGGATCTATCTATAAGAGAGGGTTCTCAACGTTAATACGTTGTTCTTTGACGAACCTGCATTGTATAAGTTTGTTAGCGTCTGAATACTCTATTAGAAGTTGTTTGATTCAATATTACAACTGGAAATACTTTCCAGTTCATCCCTCTCACAATTTAATTTCGACACGACGAACAACGCATTTACGTTTGTCGCCCGGGCTAAACGGTGGAAAAAGATATTCTTAGTAAGCTATATTCATTACGGTTGGTGTAACCTCTTGAGCTTGGTAGAGCCTCCTCAACGGTCATGTCAACGTTCCTCCATATATTCATGTTGTTCTCTACTTCTTCTCTACCACCGTGCCCTCAATCTTTCTTTGTATGCTACACCCGTCTCTTTTCGAGCAAACATCATTGAAGTCTGACTCTAAGTATATACAGCTATGATACAAGTACTTTTAGTAAGGTCGCTGAACTGACCCTACTGTCCACATTCACCTTTTAACTCCGAGCAGCTACTATGAGTACAAAGCAATTTTTACAAACAACGCGGGTACCGTTTGTTGCCCGCCGATACCGATGACCTGACTCGTTACCTAGGCTCCGTTAACTGGTACATGGTGTACTGTATAAAACTATAATTTAAGATCTTTTGTGCGCCAACAGGATCTATATCTAAGAAGGTGGTGTTTCTCAACCTAAACGTTGTTTCTTTGACGACCTGCGTTTATAAAGTTGTTTAGCGCTAAATACTCTATTAGAAGTTGTTTGATTCAATTAAACTGCAATACTTTCCAGTTCATCCTCTCACAATTTAATTTCGACACGACGAACAACGCTATTACGTTTGTCGCCCGAGCTAAACGGTGGGAAAACGATATTTCTTAGAAGCTATATTCATTACCGTTGGTGTACCTCTTAGCTCGGTAGATCCTCCTCAAACGAGCATGTCACGTTCTCATATTCATGTTGTTGTTCTTCTCACCCACTGTGCCCTCAATCTTTTCTTTGTATGCATACACCGTCTTTTCGAGCAAACAGCATTGAAGTCTGACTTCCAAGCATACAGCCAATGACAAGTACTTTAGTAAGGTCGCTGACTGCCCTAACTGTCCACATTCACCTTTTAACTCCGAGCTACTACTGAGTTACAGCAATTTTTAACAACGCGCGTACGTTGTTGCCCGCGATAACGAATGACATGACTCGTTACTAGGCTCCGTAAAGGTACATGGTGTACTGTATAAACTATAATTTAAGATCTTTGTGCGCCAACAGGATCTATATCTAAGAAGGTTGATTGTCAACGTAATACGCTTGTTTCTTTGACGACCTCCATTTATAAAGTTTGTTTAGCGGAATACTCTATTAGAAGTTGTTTGATTCAATTAAACTGGAATACTTTCCTAGTTCATCCTCTCACAATTTAATTTTCGACACGACGACAACGCATTACGTTGTCGCCCGGGCTAAACGGTGGAAAACGATTATTCTTAGAAGCTATATTCCTTACGGTTGGTTGTACCCTCTTAGCTCGGTAATCCTCCTCAACGAGCATGTCACGTTCTCATATTCATGTTGTGTTCTTCTCTACCACCGTGCCCTCAATCTTTCTTTGTATGCATACACCCGTCTTTTCGAGCAAACAGCATTGAAGTCTGACTTCCAAGCATACAGCCAATGACAAGTACTTTTAGTAAGGTCGCTGACTGCCCTAACTGTCACATTTCACCTTTAACTCCGAGCTACTATGAGTACAGCAATTTAACAAGCGCTTACGTTGTTGCCCGCGATAACGATGACCTGACTCGTTACTAGGCTCCGTAAGGTACATGGTGTACTGTATAAAACTATAATTTAAGATCTTGGTGCGCCAACAGGATCTATATCTAAGAAGGTGGATTTCTCAACGTAATACGTTGTTTCTTTGACGACCTGCATTTATAAAGATTGTTTAGCGCTGAATACTCTATTAGAAGTTGTTTGATTCATTAAACTGGAATACTTTCCAGTTCATCCTCTCACAATTTAATTTCGACACGACGACAACGCATTACGTTGTCGCCCGAGGCTAAACGGTGGAAAACGATATTCTTAGAAGCTATATTCATTACGGTTGGTGTACCTCTTAGCTCGGTAGCATCCTCCTCAACGAGCATGTCACGTTCTCATATTCATGTTGTTGTTCTTCTCTACCACCGTGCCCTCAATCTTTCTTTGTATGCATACACCCGTCTTTTCGAGCAAACAGCATTGAAGTCTGACTTCCAAGCATACAGCCAATGACAAGTACTTTTAGTAAGGTCGCTGACTGCCCTAACTGTCCACATTCACCTTTCTAACTCCGAGCTACCTATGAGTACAGCAATTTAACAACGCGGTACGTTGTTGCCCGCGATAACGATGACCCTGACCTAGTTACTAGGCTCGTAAGGTACATGGTGTACTGTATAAAACTATAATTTAAGATCTCTTTGTGCGCCAACAGGATCTATATCTAAGAAGGTGGATTGTCAACGTAATACGTTGTTTCTTTGACGACCTCCATTTATAAAGTTTGTTTAGCGCTGAATACTCTATTAGAAGTTGTTTGATTCAATTAAAATGGAATACTTTCCAGTTCATCCTCTCACAATTTAATTTCGACACGACGACAACGCATTACGTGTCGCCCGGGCTAAACGGTGGAAAACGATATTCTTAGAAGCTATATCCATTACGGTTGGTGTACCTCTTAGCTCGGTAGATCCTCCTCAACGAGCATGTACGTTCTCATATTCATGTTGTTGTTCTTCTCTACCACCGTGCCCTCAATCTTTCTTTGTATGCATACACCCGTCTTTCGAGCAAACAGCATTGAAGTCTGACTTCCAAGCATACAGCCAATGACAAGTACTTTTCCGTAAGGTCGCTGACTGCCCTAACTGTCCACATTCACCTTCTAACTCCGAGCTACTATGAGTACAGCATTTAACAACGCGTTACGTTGTTGCCCGCGATAACGATGACCTGACTAGTTACTAGGCTCCGTAAGGTACATGGTGTACTGTATAAAACTATAATTTAAGATCTTTGTGCGCCAACAGGATCTACTATTAAGAAGGTGGATTGATCAACGTAATAGGTTGTTTCTTTGACGACCTCCATTTATAAAAGTTTTGTTTAGCATGAATACTCATTAGAAGTTGTTGATTCATTTTAAAGGGAATACTTTCCAGTTCATCCTCTCACAAATTTAATTTCGACACGCACGACAACCCATTACGGTTGTCGCCCGGGGCTCTAACGGTGGAAAACGATTTCTTAGAAGCCTATATCCATAAGGGTGGTTTGTACCTCTTGCGCGGTAAATCCTTCCTCAACGAGCAGTAACGTTCTTCAATTATGTGTTTGCTTCTTCCTACCCCGTGCACTCAAATCTTTCTTGTATGCATACACCCGTCTGTTTCGAGGCAAACAGCATTGAAGTCTGACTTCCAAGCATACAGCAATGAACAAGTACTTTTCCTAAGGTCGCGGAGTGCCCCTAAACTGTCCACATTCACTTCTAACTCCGAGCTATAGTCCATTTTATTGTATGATAGTGATGATTGTGATACCATTGGAGCCAGTTTTGGGTTAATTCTCTTCTATAATGGCAGCAGCTGATTTTAAACAGGTCTGAGACTTAATAACTTAGAAAAGATATTGTATTGTCTATCTTTATATGTATGATGTCGTTTTTTATGAGATTATTGATGTGTCATTTTACTGTTTTGTTGACCTGAATTTTTTAAATAATGATCCGACAATTTCCTTAACATATTGAACATTTGTGAATGCAGGCAGGTCCTATCATTTTAGCATCAGCTATAATATAAATAAAATGGTTAGTGTTATTGTCTAATTGTATAGTGTGTTAGCTTGGGCATTTTTTTTCCAAATTTTAATAATTTGTCAGTGTTATTAACATCAATGTATAATCGAGAGACTCAAAGTGGAAGCGCTTGTTAGACATTCCTATCCATGGCCTCCGGAAGGACTGTTCTCTGCATTAGATGTGTTTGGAGCAAAGTTAAGAATAACCGTGGGAGTGGAAGGGGATTTTGTTGCATGGATAGAAGTTGGACGAGTAGATGATTTTATTAAAGGGGAATGCCAGCGGACATCATTTCCAACAAGTTATTACAAACGTTGGAGTCATTCATCACCCATAAGGGAAAGTACACACCGGGTTCGATTGATAGCACCATCAGTTATATAATGTATGATGTGGCAATGTTCGGTGATGATTTTAATGCAGTTTTAAAATTGTTGTTTACTTTATTATGACTCACCTTTTAGTGACATTTTGCAGATATTGGTGTAGCTATGGGCCTGAAGGACTTTAAAGAAGAGGATGCTTTGCCATATGATAAGTCCAAGGTTCCAGATAGAGGGACGGGAGTAGACTGGACGTAAAACATATTAAATCTGTGGTTGCCAATGGTATTTTTAATGTGCGTAATTCTTTGAAAAGAAGTGAATAGCACTGATCACATATCCTCAGATGGATCATGTGTTGATAACAACAATTCATATAGGCCATGGCCAAAAAAACCCACAAATTTGAAGGGACACGAGCTTATTATGCGCCAATATTACTAAGGAATTGCAAGAATGGGTAGAAAAGTTTTGTTATTAGGAAGCCAGCGATATTGTGTGGCAAACGCACAGTGAAATGGCTTTAATGAGAAGCTACCTTGTTTGATGGGAACAAAACGTGATGATATGGTTATTCCCCATGAGTGTCATAATAGTGATACAAAAATAAAAGCAGAAAGTACAGTATGACAAGAAATGATGCCCAAAGTGAGAGAGTAATGGCAAGATCAAAATCCAAATATATGTTTTGAATACCAAGAGTTATGAAGGAAACGGAGGGAGATGGTCACGTGCCGTTTTGTATCATGGCAGTCAAATGCCGACAACAATGGAGTGGATGTTAAAATATGGCCATATAACAACATACTTGCAATGGCGCACTTTTGGGACCAATGGAATGAAGGTATTCTCTTTTTACATAATCTTATCAATAAAAAAAATCTGACAAAAATAGTTACTTTTTCTTCCAATAATTAATAATTCACATTTATGGCATTGCAAACTCTCCATAGTTCAAACTCTTACCATCCTCGCATTCGATTCCAACACATGGGGGGGGTGCAACCTCTACCAGTGCCAGGGGTTATAATGTCAAGAGGCTACCACTAGCGACTTTTAACCCAATGGATGAAAAAGCTGGTGAAAATTAGGAGCACATGCTCATATGTCTTGAGTGGAGGAAAATAAATGCTTTCATGGTAGAGATTGCTACAGCTGAAATCAATTGCTATTAGGTTGTAAATTAATCTTTGTGTATATGTTCGATATATTAAATTTAAATTATAGATCTTAAGTTGCTATCAAATTTTTAAGATTCTACTTTCCCAGTCATCTATCAAATGTGAAGTATAACAATTCTGGTTAGTGTTTGGCAAGATTTATTTGAAACAAGTCTATTGAAAACAAAGAAATATAAGTTCAATGGTATTCAGATTCTTATAATCTAATATTCAAGGTAAGATTTTTCTGAGAGAGTTTTTGGTACAAAAATCCACAACATATTTACGTTTTCGCCCAATCAATGATGGAATCCGTTATATTTACAGGCTATAGTCCTGATAGTGTATAAAACTATAATCCCATTCGTATGTGCTACGGGATGTATATAAAAGTAGGTTGTTTTCCCACGTAATCGTTGTTGCGCCAACGACATGAAGTTCTAAAGATTTTTTTTGACAGCATCATAGTATTATAAAACTATTCAATTTTGTTTCATTATATTACTTTCAAAATAATTTCAATCCTTTCCCTCCTACTATGATACAAACATTTACATAACAACACATTACGTTGTTTGCCGCCCGCGTAAAACGATGCCCTGCTCGTTACTATGCTGCATAGGTCATGGTGTACTGTATAAAACTTAATTTAAGATCTTCATTTCATGCCCCAACAGGATCTATATCTAAGAAGGTGTTTCTCAACGTAATACGTTGTTCTTTGACGACCTGCATTTTATAAAGTTTGTGTTTAGGCATCTGTCAATACTCTATTAAAGTTGTTTGATTCATTAAACTGAATACTTTCGCGTTTCATCCTCTCACATTTAATTTCGACACGACGACACGCATTACGTTGTCGCCCCCCGGGCTAAACGGTGGAAAAACGATATTCTTAGAATCCTATATTATTAACGTTTGGTGTACCTCTAGCTTGGTAGATCCCTCCGCAACGAGCAGTCACGTTCTCTTTCAGTTGTTGTTTCTTCTCTACCACCGTGCCCCTCAATCTTTCTTTGATGCATACACCCATCTTTTCGAGCAAAACAGAATTGAAGTCTTACTTCCAGCATACCGCCAATGACAAGTACTTTTAGTAAGGTCGTCTGACTGGCCCTAAAAACTATCCACATTTAACTTTTAACTCGAGCTATGCTATGCGTACGAACAATTTTAACAACGCGTTACGTTGTTGGCCGCCCTGATAACGATGACCTGAACTCATTAATAGGCTCCGTAAGTATACGGTGTACTGTATAAAACTATAATTTAAGATCTTGGTGCACCAACAGGATCTATATCTAAGAAGGGTTTTTCAACGTAATACGTTGTTTCTTTGACGACCTGCATTTATAAGTTTTGTTTAGCCCCTGATACGTCTATTATAATTGTGTTGATTCAATTACACTAGAATACTTGACCACAATTCACCTCTCACAATTTACTTGAACACGACGACAACCGCATTACGTTGCGGCCCAGGCAAACGTGGAAAACGATATTCTTAGAAGCTATAAATTTCATTACGTTTGGGTGTACCTCTTAGCTTGATAGATCCTCCCAAACGACATGTCATATTCTCATATTCATGTTGTTGTTCTTCTCTACCACGTGCCCTCATCTTTCTTTGTATGCATACAACCACGTCTTTTCGAGCAAACAATCCTTGAATTCTGACTTCCAAGCATACACCAATGACAATTACCTACTTTTAGTAAGGTCGCTGACTCGTAACAAGTAATAAGACATCAAGGGACCCAGAAAAAAAAGAAAGGATCTTAGGATATGGAAATGTATATGGAAATTTAGAATCTCCTTAGGTTAGGGATTTACCATAACTCGAAATTTTTAAAACAAGTAAATACGGAATAGTTGGACAATGTGTTGTTGTCTTATTGTCTAGTGGCAAGATGGGCCCCCTTATATACAAATAATGTTAGTACAATTCCCTGATGAGCATGCTCGTGGAAGTCACACTAGATACAGAGCACATTTTCCCAATGACTCTTGATGACCACAATTGTGGCAATCATACTTGACATCAAGCCCAAAGTAAAGTCCTAGGTGATACTAGTGTCTTAGGAAGAATCGATACCAAAAAAAAACCCTTTTTTTCATGTATTATACACTTCGGCAAAGCCCATGTTGAACTTAATGAACCTTTTGCGTAAAAAACATAGAACAAAAGCACCTCGTTCATTTGCATAAATTCCCAAGGCCTATAGAACCATTCAAACACCTTCTACCAATAAATATTCTAGTTCATGCCAACACGTAATTGAAATCAAATGCTCGAGGACACTATTGGAAGAATTTTTACCAGATCATAACGCAACATAATCACCTTCATAATCAAGCTCGACATTCGTAGCTTTTCTTCTGCAAAGCATCGCTTTGAGAGACACGACTTTCAATCAACAATCCTCTATGTAATTCACTTTTTATATTCATGGTTAAATAATAAACATGAAGTTAATCTTAAATGCAACAAAAATTTGAATAAAAAGATTCGGGTTACATATATCTGTCAATTATGCTTTCGTGTTCTTAAACTCATATTTCTAATCTACCAAATAGTTATTGCTCCTTTCTCTTACCTCATTTCAATTGCATGTTTAAAACGTTGCCATTTTAGCTTGCCTATCATGTCAGTAAGCCTAGATTTGTTTTCCAAGTCCTCTTCCTTTTTCCATTTACTCAAGTCGTCTCTACGCTGATCTATTAGAGATCGAATGAAAACTAAAACCATAGATACTTACTGTAGCCATGACATTTTTAGTTGTGGCACTAGTTACATTTATTTTACATGAAACCATGTAAATCTATGTGTGTACTCTCACATACCTTTCTTAATCTCATGAAACAGGTGCTTATGTTTTCTAATCATGCTCACCTATGTCACATGTTTTTTTGTAAGAGATGTTTTCATACCTGTCCAATTAGGCCATTTCCGGTTGCTTATCTTGTTCTATCTCATTTTTTGACAATCTCCTCCTGGATGTTACAAATAAGACTTAAGCCTCGAAAGAATCCTTAAATTAAATATTAAAATCTGTACATACATTATTTGCAACCTAAAGGGAAACCAAGTGCTAAACAAAGATACTTCTAGCTTTTCAGCCAAACCCTTTTTCTTTGAAGATCTGCAGCTTCATCTTCTCCATCCTTTGTTCACTGATATTGACCGATATCTTTCATCTATTTTTGCAATCTGCTCTTCAATCATTCACATTCTCCTCTCATTCTCCTCGCTAGTTTTCTCTCATTTTTGGAGGTGATTTCAATTGACTTTCTCTCATATCCCATCTAATAAGAAAAATAGACCTCTTCATTGCGCAAAATATCTTCAAATCTATAAACCTATAAGGCCCGACCAGCACAGTCAATATATGAACTACTGGTCACCCCAAAGTTAAGTTGTCACTTACTGGAATAAAAAAAGTTGTGATCCCTATACTAGATTCACACTAGCCGAGACAATGGCCTCCCATAAAACCGGGAAATTGACCAACGATAGTGATTTTTAGGAGTCCATGATCCATCCATCCTAACTTGTTTTGCAATCATCACTCTTAACGGTTTGGGTCTCTTCTGGTCTTCTGCTCATGGAACCATAACCATACGGACCCAATCCCTTGGCACGCCCTCATCTTCTCAAAGAAAATGTTCACAATAACACTCATACCAATTATACAATATTCACCAAAATGAATTTGTGGGTCTTATCGCCGCGCGTCTTGCTACGGGATTTCAGCTCATTCCCACCCCACCCCCACATCCACAGCACCAAAATTCCCTTACATAATACATTCAGATATGCTACTCATAATCATTGATTATAGAAACACCACTTTCTTTGTGATCAAAAACGCAATATAATTAAACATACCGAAATTATCTATTCCGCCTGCCCGTTATTACCCACAAAACACAACACCCCCCACCCCCCCAACTCCCCCACATCCCCCCCGGTCCCTTCCCCCCCCCCTCTCCCCCCCCGCCCGCCCCGAGATCCCCCCGCCCGACCGCCCAAAGCCCTCCCCCCGCCCCACATACCTCCCCCCCGAATCCTTCCCCCCTTCCCACCCCCCCCCCACGCCCCCCCACGCGGAATACGAGAAGGGCTGAGAACGCCGGACCTAAATACGTACGTGAGGTGGTAGAAAGCGCGAGTGTGAGGCGGGGGGTGTGTTTCGGACGCGAATGCACAGGAAGAGATGGGTTGAATATAAGGGAAGCGTATCTAGGGGAAAGGAAAGGTAAACGGACTCCTCGGGTTCTGAACCAGAGGCACCCCCCCGCAAACAACCCCCCAGACCTGCCCAAGGCCCAGCCCTGCCGTTCTGCCTCGCCGCCCCCGCGCCAAGCCATCCGGATAAAGCGGCCCGTTCCCGCTGACCCAAACCACGCGGCTCCTCGTCCCCACGAGCACAAATACCACCCACCACCCCCCACACTGCAGGAGCCTCCTTCCCCCATGTGAGAGTACCACAGGGGTCCCCACGCCCCCAAACACACCGCATGGCCCACGGAACGAGATGCCCCCACCCACTACCCCGCCGCTACACGAGAAGGATCACCCACCCGACGGAGGCGAGACCTAATGCCCCCAGCCTGATGCCCTGGCCTGCCGCCGTGACCATACGCGACCACCTAAAGCCTTCCCCCCGAGCGGAATAGGGAAGCCACGCCAGCCGCCGGCGCAGTAGCCGCCGACAAGTTGCGCAAGGACCCCGCGCCCTCCGCGGGGCCCAGCTCATGGGACTCCCCGGGGAGGCACCGGCCCTAGGGAGCAGGCCCGGAAACCCCCCTTCCCGGGACCCCACCGCCCCGATGCGCGGCCCCGCCCTCCCCCCAGTACCCCCACCGCACCCCCCCGCCCAAACACAATACCCAACACGCCCACTCCCCAGCCACCCGGGGAGGGAGCCGCATGTTTGTTTTCCCCCCACCCATCAGCAACCCAATTACCCCCCGGCGAGGAACCCGAAAGAAACTGCCCGGGAGAGGCCTATTCCCGCATTGACCAACCAACGCCCACCGCGGAGTCGACCCGAAAGATCCAGTCCAGGCCGTGTAGGTCCCCCCCCAATAGTAAAGAATGGAGCCCTATTTATCTTCCCCCCCTCTTTGTTTCGGGTTAGATTAGGTCGAATCGGCAGAAAATTGGTGTTTCGGTTCGTTGTTTGGCCCTCAAATACTTCATCAAGCCTTGATGTGATCCCCAGATTGTGCATCTATAATACATTAATGAACATTACGTATCACACTGCATAAGAACCACTCTAGATACAAAGATTGATTTGATAAAATAATAAACCTTACCATATCTGATACCCACCAGAGGTTTATTTTGCATTTGTCTATTTCCAGTGTAGTTCAGAACAGGAATATCAAATGGTTTCAAGTTTTTCACAAGCAAGTCTCGATCATATGGATCCTTGGGTAAATGAATGACTGCAATCACCAAGAAACAAAACACTTTCCATGGCTTAAGAAAATGGTTTGGAAGAAAAGAGTATATAGAAGGTGTGGAACTAAAGAAAATATTCAACAGAAAACAAACAATCCCATTATAGAAGCAAATGAAAATTTTAAAACACATTCGTAATCAAAATATAACATAATTCTTAGCACAGTCTAATGCATATTGAAAAATTATAAACTAAAGCGTATGGTTTTGCACAGAGCCAAATAATAGTGCATTACTTTGCTAAAGAAGAGATCTTAATTCAATGCATGTCTGGTATAGTCGATACATGGCATTAAATTTGCTGCCCATCAATGCAAAATTCAAACAAGCACTAAAATGCAGAGCAAGCGGCTCATATTGGAGAGCAACTTATTGGGAAGTAATGATCCAACACTAACTACCTTGTTAGAGAAGTTTGACAGTGAAATAAAAGGTATCCCAGATATCTTTCACAGAATGGAAAAGAAGATTCACCAATAAAAAACGAAGTGCTAAATGTGTATTCACTATCCCAACAGTGTTTCGATTATATCAGCCATTCCCATTTCTTAAATGCTAACACATCTATGCATATTGATGTTACAAAACTTTTTCAGAAGACTCTAAAAGAAAGGGCAAGATACAATAAATGAATTTCAGTATAACTACCCTCAAAGATTGGAATAGGTGATATACAAGGGGCAAGGTTCATTAAAAGGTTATAAAAATATTTAGTGAGCAAGATAGCAGGAGTGTTGTAGTTGTTCTAGTTTGCTTTGTAATCCACCTTTGGCCACAATTGAGAAGGGAAGTGGGCAATTGCCACTACCAACTGATTTTTCCCCATGTTGGGGATTTGTAGATCAAAATCTCATGTCTATTATTCCATGATTATGCTTGTTGCACATGTGATTTTACATTCACATTCAGTACCATACGTTTCCAGCATAACTTACAACATTCGAGTTCAAACGTTCATGTTCGACAAGGATAAAGTTCAGTCCAAGTTTGCCAATGGATAAAGTTCGAAACAAAATAATATTTTTATCTTTTTAATTTTCTAAAATATGCACAAATATGTCGAAGAGATGGAGTAGAGGGAGTTATCCATCCTTTGCTTTCTCTCGGCACATATATAATACAAAATCATGTCAAAAACTTATTGTATAAAAAATATGGATAAAGTTTGAGTTTATGTTTGGCAAGGACAAAGTTCGGAGAAGTTCAAACTCTTTCCATAAAAAATGATGTACCTTGTGACACAGTTTCCAGCAACAAGCTACACTAATTCTATACATCACTAAGACTACAATATGTTATCTTGAGTAAAATCGAAGTAGGGCAGCAGATTGTGATTCAGTGAATTCAATAAGCAGACAATCTTAGGAGTTAACAGATCATTTTGGTATCAAAGTTGATTCGTATCTCCGGAATTATGAAAAGTATTGACTGATTTGTATGACACTGATGAGATCGTAGCAAGAAGAATTGCTACCTTACAAACTGGAGATATCTACAAGAAGGTAGAATCAAAGGGTGAAAGAAATGCCAAAAAAGGCAGAGGAATTTCCCAAGAGTTGCATCATTACAATCATGTATAGAAAATGCAATGAAGTCCCCACATACCATCACCAAACAGCAAGAGCTCATATCTAGGAATCAAGAATCCATGGATATGCCGGTCCATGCTCTCGCTAAGAAGTTTAGCGGGGAACAAGGAGAGGAACCCCATGAAGAAAAAACAATGGATGAGTATGAGGATGAGCAGCCTCCAAAGGACAAGGGTAACAGTAATGTAAAATATATAGTACATGTCCTTTTCAAAGTTGAAACCAAGGTTAAAATTAGAAGCTTTGAATTAGAAGCTTTGAAGGACAGGTAGATGTAGAGTTATTAAACAAATGGTTGAAGCAATTGGAGGTATATTTTAATATGCATAGAATCATTGAGGCACAAATCATTTTGTTTGCACATTTCTAAATGGAAGGTCATGTTCTAATTTGGAGGGAAAGTTATAAGGCATCTTTTGAAAAGAAGAATCCTGTTGTAGCTAGGTAGAATGAATTCAAAGAATTGTTATGTAATAATTTGTATCCAATTGGGCAAAAACTGATCAAAAAATTAAGTGACAATATTTCAAGGAAGTGGTCAAAGTGTGCAAAATTATACCCCATAGAAAAACCATGTTGATGAGCATGTACTTGGAAGATGAAGACCACTTGACCAAAATAGTTGAGAGGTCTCCATACACACCTAGGGAGACGGATCGTTTCAAGTAAGCAAAAGGGACCTTGATGAGGCATTTGTACAAGAATATTGCATTGAGGAAGTGAAAAAGCAAGGAGAGGGAGAGCCCTCAGAGATAAATCCAGCCAGCAATCTTCAAGAAAGAGCAAAATCAGCCTTAAGCAGAAGGGAAAGTGAAAAGGTAAGAGAAAATGTTACCAATTTGCAAAATTGCAAGGATCCAAATAAACCATTGTGATGTGGATGGGCATACTAACAGCTAAGTGTTGGAGGTGCTTCCGGAACTGCACCCCAAGAATTATTCCAAAGAGGACTCTAAAAAAAGGCCATGGTATCTTTGACAAAAAAGTCGAAGGTGTAGATAAAGGACAATTGTTGATGAGAAGTTCGGTTGCACAACTACCAACACAAACAACAAGGAACAAGAAAAAAGGAGACAAGTAAATTGTTCCAAATCAAGAAAACCAAGGTAAATGCACTTGTTAATATTGTTAGGAATATCTTAGGATTAGTGCTCAAATATTTATTTGTAAGGGTTAAATGTAATATTCATATATTACATTAGTGAGTTAGTGAGATATTAATATTGTGACATTAATATCATATTTGTGTGGGAAAAACAAAATAGTGTGATATTATTAATATGAGTTATCAAACAACTCATTATTAATAATATATGTTGAAATAAGCTACTATGAGTACAGCAATTTAACAACGCGGTACGTTGTTGCCCGCGACAACGATGACCTGACTCGTTACTAGGCTCCATAAGGTACATGGTGTACTGTATAAAACTATAATTTAAGATCTTGGTGCGCCAACAGGATCTATATCTAAGAAGGTGGTTTGTCAACGTAATACGTTGTTTCTTTGACGACCTCCATTTATAAAGTTTGTTTAGCGCTGAATACTCTATTAGAAGTTGTTTGATTCAATTAAACAGGGATACTTTCCTGTTCATCCTCTCACAATTTAATTTTGACACGACGACAACGCATTACGTTGTCGCCTGGGCTAAACGGTGGAAAACGATATTCTTAGAAGCTATATTCATTACGGTTGGTGTACCTCTTAGCTCGGTACATCCTCCTCAACGAGCATGTCACGTTCTCATATTCATGTTGTTGTTCTTCTCCACCACCGTGCCCTCAATCTTTCTTTGTATGCATACACCCGTCTTTTCGAGCAAACAGCATTGAAGTCTGACTTCCAAACATACAGCCAATGACAAGTACTTTTAGTAAGGTCGCTGACTGCCCTAACTGTCCACATTCACCTTTTAACTCCGAGCTACTACGAGTACAGCAATTTAACAACGTGGTACGTTGTTGCCAGCGATAATGAAGACCTGACTCGTTACTAGGCTCTGTAAGGTACATGGTGTACTGTATAAAATTATAATTTAAGATCTTTGTGTGCCAACAAGATCTATATCTAAGAAGGTTTCTCAATGTAATACGTTTTTTCTTTGACGACCTCCATTTATAAAGTCTTTTTTAGCGCTGAATACTCTATTAGAAGTTGTTTGATTTCAATTAAAATGGAATACTTTCCAGTTCATCCTCTCACAATTTAATTTTGACACGACGACAATGCATTACATTGTCGCCCGGGCTAAACGGTGGAAAAACGATATTCTTAGAAGCTATAGCCATTACGGTTGGTGTACATCTTAGCTCGGTACATTCCTCCTCAACGACCATGTCACGTTCTCATATTCATGTTGTTGTTCTTCTCTACCACCCTGCCCTCAATCTTTCTTTGTATGCATACACCCGTCTTTTTTGAGCAAACAGCATTGAAGTCTGGACTTCCAAGCATACAACCAATGACAAGTACTTTTAGTAAGGTCGCTGACTGCCCTAACTGTCCACATTCACCTTTTAACTCCGAGCTACTACGAGTACAGCAATTTAACCAACGCGGTACGTTATTGCCCCGCGATAACGAAGACCTGACTCGTTACTAGGCTCTGTAAGGTACATGGTGTACTGTATAAAACTATAATTTAAGATCTTTGTGCACCAACAGGATCTATATCTAAGAAGGTGGATTGTCAACGTAATACATTGTTTCTTTGACAACCTCCATTTGTAAAGTATTGTTTAGCGCTGCATAGTCTATTAGAAGTTGTTTGATTCAATTAAAATGGAATACTTTCCAGTTCATCCTCTCACAATTTAATTTTGACACCGACAACAACGCATTACGTTGTCGCCCGGGCTAAACTGTGGGAAAACGATATTCTTAGAAGCTATAGCCATTACGGTTGGTGTACCTCTTAGCTCGGTACATCCTCTCCTCAACGAGCATGTCACGTTCTCATATTCATGTTGTTGTTCTTTCTCTACCACCGTGCCCTCAATCTTTCTTTGTATGCATACACCCGTCTTTTCGAGCAAACAGCATTGAAGTCTGACTTCCAAGCATACAGCCAATGACAAGTACTTTTAGTAAGGTCGCTGACTGCCCTAACTGTCCACATTCACCTTTTAACTCCGAGCTACTACGAGTACAGCAATTTAACAACGCGGTACGTTGTTGCCCGCAATAACGAAGACCTGACTCGTTACTAAGGCTCCATAAGGTACATGGTGTACTGTATAAAAACTATAATTTAAGATCTTTGTGCGCCAACAGGATCTATATCTAAGAAGGTGGATTGTCAACGTAATATGTTGTTTCTTTGACGACCTCCATTTATAAAGTTTGTTTAGCGCTGCATACTCTATTAGAAGTTGTTTGATTCAATTAAACTGGAATACTTTCCAGTTCATCCTCTCACAATTTAATTTCGACACGACGACAACGCATTACGTTGTCGCCCGGGCTAAACTGTGGAAAACGATATTCTTAGAAGCTATAGCCATTACGGTTGGTGTACATCTTAGCTTGGTACATCCTCCTCAACGAGCATGTCACGTTCTCATATTCATGTTGTTGTTCTTCTCTACCACCGTGCCCTCAATCTTTCTTTGTATGCATACACCCGTCTTTTCGAGCAAACAGCATTGAAGTCTGACTTCCAAGCATACAGCCAATGACAAGTACTTTTAGTAAGGTCGCTGACTGCCCTAATTGTCCACATTCACCTTTTAACTCCGAGCTACTACGAGTACAACAATTTAACAACGCGGTACGTTGTTGCCCGCGATAACGAAGACCTGACTCGTTACTAGGCTCCGTAAGGTACATGGTGTACTGTATAAACCTATAATTTAAGATCTTTGTGTGCCAATAGGATCTATATCTAAGAAGGTGGATTATCAACTTAATACGTTGTTTCTTTGACGACCTCCATTTATAAAGTTTGTTTAGCGCTGCATACTCTATTAGAAGTTGTTTGATTCAATTAAAATGAAATACTTTCCAGTTCATCCTCTCACAATTTAATTTCGACACGACGACAATGCATTACGTTGTCGCCCGGGCTAAACGGTGGAAAACGATATTCTTAGAAGCTATATCCATTACGGTTGGTGTACCTCTTAGCTCGGTACATCCTCCTCAACGAGCATGTCACGTTCTCATATTCATGTTGTTGTTCTTCTCTACCACCCTGCCCTCAATCTTTCTTTGTATGCATACACCCGTCTTTTCGAGCAAAACAGCATTGAAGTCTGACTTCCAAGGCATACAGCCAATGACAAGTACTTTTAGTAAGGTCGCTGACTGCCCTAACTGTCCACATTCACCTTTTAACTCCGAGCTACTACGAGTACAGCAATTTAACAACACGGTACGTTTGTTTCCCGCGATAACGAAGACCTGACTCGTTACTAGGCTCCGTAAGGTACATGGTGTACTGTATAAAACTATAATTTAAGATCTTTGTGCGCCAACAGGATCTATATCTAAGAAGGTGGATTGTCAACGTAATACGTTGTTTCTTTGACGACCTCCATTTATAAAGTTTGTTTAGCGCTGCATAGTCTATTAGAAGTTGTTTGATTCAATTAAAATTGAATACTTTCCAGTTCATCCTCTCACAATTTAATTTTGACACGACGACAACGCATTACGTTGTCACCCGGGCTAAACGGTGGAAAATGATATTCTTAGAAGCTATAGCCATTACAGTTGGTGTACCTCTTAGCTCGGTACATTCCTCCTCAACGAGCATGTCACGTTCTCATATTCATGTTGTTGTTCTTCTCTACCACCGTGCCCTCAATCTTTCTTTGTATGCATACACCCGTCTTTTCGAGCAAACAACATTGAAGTCTGACTTCCAAGCATACAGCCAATGACAAGTACTTTTAGTAAGGTCGCTGACTGCCCTAACTGTCCACATTCACCTTTTAACTCCGAGCTACTACGAGTACAGCAATTAAACAACGTGGTACGTTGTTGCCCTTGCGCGATAACGAAGACCTGACTCGTTACTAGGCTCCGTAAGGTACATGGTGTACTGTATAAAACTATAATTTAAGATCTTTGTGCGCCAACAGGATCTATATCTAAGAAGGTGGATTGTCAACGTAATACGTTGTTTCTTTGACGACCTCCATTTATAAAGTTTGTTTAGCGCTGCATAGTCTATTAGAAGTTGTTTGATTCAATTAAAATTGAATACTTTCCAGTTCATCCTCTCACAATTTAATTTCGACACGACGACAACGCATTACGTTGTCGCCCGGGCTAAACGGTGGAAAACGATATTCTTAGAAGCTATAGCCATTACGGTTGGTGTACCTCTTAGCTCGGTACATCCTTCTCAACGAGCATGTCACGTTCTCATATTCATGTTGTTGTTCTTCTCTACCACCGTGCCCTCAATCTTTCTTTGTATGCATACACCCGTCTTTTCGAGTAAACAGCATTGAAGTCTGACTTCCAAGCATACAGCCAATGACAAGTACTTTTAGTAAGGTCCGCTGACTGCCCTAACTGTCCACATTTACCTTCTAACTCCGAGCTACTAGTCCATTTATATTGATGCTAGTGATGATTTGTGATACCCTTGAGAGCCATTTTTGGGTTAATTCTCTTCTAATACGGCAGCAGCTGATTTTAAACATTTTCCCAACCTTAAATAACTTAGAAAAGATATTCTATTGTGTAATCTTAATATATATGTAATGATGTCGTTTTTTATGAGATTATTGATGTCGTTTTTACTTTTTTTGTTGACCTGAATTTTTTTAAATAATGATCCTCAATTTCTTTAACATATTGAACATTTGTGAATGCAGGCAGGTCCTATCATTTTAGCAACAGCTATATATATAAATATTAAAATGGTTAGTGTTATTGTCTAATTGTATAGTGTGTTAGCTTGGGCATTTTTTTTTCCAAATTTTAATAATTTGCAGTGTTATTAACATCAATGTATAATCAGAGAGACTCAAAGTGGAAAGCGCTTGTTAGACATTCCTATCCAATGTCCTCCGGAAGGACTGTTCTCTGCAGTAGATGTTGTTTGGAGCAAAGTTAAAAGATAACCGTGGAGTGGAAGGGGATTTTGTTGCATGGATAGAAGTTGGAACGAGTAGATGATTTTATTAAAGGGGAATGCCAGCGGACATCATTTCCAACAAGTTATTACAAACGTTGGAGTCATTCATCACCCATAAGGGAAAGTACACACCGGGTTTCGAATTGATAGCACCATCAGTTATATAATGTATGATGTGGCAAAGTTCGATGATGTTTTTAATGCAGTTTTAAAATTGTTGTTTACTTTATTATGACTCACTTTTAGTGACATTTTGCAGATATTGGTGTAGCTATGGGCCTGAAGACTTTAAAGAAGAGGATGCTTTGCCATATGATAGAGTCCAAGGTTCCAACTAGAGGGACGGGGAGTAGACCTGGACGTAAACATATAAAATGTGGTTGCCAATGTAATTTTAAATGTGCGAATTCTTATGAAAAGAAGTGAATATGCACTTATCACATATCCTCAGATGGATCATGTGGATAACAACAATCATATATGCCATGGCCAAAAAAAATCACAAATTTGAAGGGACACGAGCTTATTATGCGCCACATATTAGTAAGGAATTGCAAGAATGGGTGGAAAATTTATTGTTATTAGGAATGCCAGCTGATATTGTGTTGCAAAAGCACCGTGAAATGGTTCATGAGAAGCTAGCCTTGTTTGATGGGCAAACAAAACGTGATGATTTCTTGTCTTCCCATGATGTTCATAATATTGATACAAAAATAAAAGCAGCAAAGTACATGTATGACAGAAATGATGCCCAAAGTGTGAGAGTATGGCAAGATCAAAATCCAAATATATGTTTTGAATACCAAGAGTATGAAGGAAACGTTGAGGAAGATGGTCACGTGCCGTTTATCATGGGCATTCAAATGCTGCAAACAACTTGAGTGGATGTTAAAATATGGCCATAACAACATACTTGCAATGGACGCCACTTTTGGGACCAATGGAACATGAAGGTGTTGTCTTTTACATAATCTTATCAATAAAAAAAATCTGCAAAAAATATGTTACATTTTCTTACCAAAAATCTACTAATTCACATTGTTATTGCATTGTCAACTCTCCATAAGTCAAACTCTATACCATCCTCGCATTTGATTCCAAACACATGGGCCTACCAGTTGCATGGGTTATAATGTCAAGAGCTACCACTAGCGACTTAACCCAATGGATGAAAAAGCTGGTGAATAGAAGCACATGCTCATATGCTTGAGTGGAAACTAAATGCTTTCATGGTAGATGATGCTACAGCTGAAATCAATGCTATTAGGTTGTAAATTAATCTTTGTGTATATTGTTAGAATATATAAATTTAAATTATAGATATTAAGTTTGCTATCAAATTTTTAAGATTCTAATACAATTCATTTTCAAATACAGAGAAGTTTTTGGGTGTGAAGTATACTTATGCAGCTGGCATGTACGGAGGGCCTGGTTGAAGAAATCTTGTTGCCAAGGTTAAGGAAGATCAAAAAAGACGTTGTAATGTTTAATAGGTTGGGGGAAATTATGCACCATTCAAATAATGAGGAGAGTGCTGTTCAAATGGCACAAAATTTTGTTACAGATTTTGCGGACGAGATAAAATTTATTAAATATTGGTAGGAACACTGGCTTCTAAGAATTGGAATGTGGGTGAGACAGCTACGGACTTTAAAGCATGTTGGGCAAGAAACAAATGCTGCAATAGAGGCATATCACTCTATACTTAAGAGTAAGTGGTTATCCTCCATTCGAAAAGCATGTCATCGCAGGGTTGACTAGGCTGATACATCAGTTTAATCACAGTTGTTTTTATATATTATTGGTGGAGTCAATGTTGTAAGGAAAGTGGGTTTCTACCGTAACTTCAAAGTGGAGAAACTAGAAAATAACCAATGGCTGCATGCACAATCCATTCCTGATTATTATGTCCACCTTCCATACCTCTGACCCACGATTAGCATGGGTTTGTAGCCAGACGGATGATACTTGTCACTATGAAGTATGGTATCAAACCCCACATTTGGCAATGTGTGGATGTGGGAGTGTCAAAGAATGGGTACTTATGTAAGCACGTAATTAAAGTGAATATGATGAAAAAGAATTCAGCGAGAGAAAACTTTAATGTTCAGGTATTCTAGGCATAATGTTTTTCAAGATTTTGCAACATAGTAATTTATAGTATCTAAATTCTATTAATTTTGGTTTTTATTCAAATCTTTGATTTATTATACTAATTTGTAATGTTATCCAGGGTTTATTTTGTGCTCCAAATGTTGCATGTGGAGATGAACATGTGGTTGATGATCCTTTTGGTCAAGCATGGAATCCTCCAAACACCTGTGAAGACTCTATGCATGTTTTGCAACAAGATAAACATGTTATAAATGAAGAAGATGAACACTTGAGCCCACAAGTGAGAAGGATCAGAAAAATAGTAGATAACAGTCTTGTTGGTCCTCTAAACAAGTCATTTCTTAATTTATTAGAGAATACACTTGTGGAAACAACAAACTGATTGAGGGGAAGCCAAATATCTTCTATATTAGGTGTGCAACATCCTGAGGCACAACCGTTTAGACCCGTAGATGATGGATTCAACAATACACTTCATCGAGAGAGAGATTTTATAGAGAAGATGTTGAATCGAAGGCGCCCATGTCCAACAAATAGGAAAGCTAGTTTTCCAATTGTAAAAAAGAGTCGTGTATCACGTCGACTAACATGGGAGGATGAATTAAAAAGAGCTGCAGAACGAGATAGGGAAAGGGGGCTTGTTGAAGAACTTGAAGATGATACCAACACAAATGGAATTTAAGGGTAATTTTTAGATTGCAGCAGTTCAACAACATATTATGTTGTTACCCTTGAGAAATGATGAACAAACACATTATTAGTTTACAAGATATGCTCATTATAATATCCAAAACTGTGATACCATCTTTTTATGCTCGTACATGATTTATACCAAAGTAGGTTATTTCTCAACGTAATACGTTGTTGCCTCAACAAAATGGATTTTTAATGTTTATTTTGCATTTTATAATGTTATGTATCTATTCAAGGTTGTTTTAATTCAATCACTTTGTAATAATTTTCCCACTTATGGCCTTCTACTTTAATTAAAACAGTTCAACAACGTATTGTGTTGTCATCCGTGATAAATGATGCAGGTTTCAATATTTATACAAATTTGTCACTTTAAAATACTTATGCTTTAAATAATTTGACAGTCTTTGATGTTTCTAAGAATGCATTATTGGGATCCATGCCATCTGTATGGCCTTCTACTCTAGCGATATTGATGCTAAATGACAATTCCCTGATTGGCAATATTCCTCCAAGTTTGAGCAACTTGGCTGGTCTTGTACGCGTTAAATTTGGCAAACATCAAATTAAACGGAGTCATTCCACCAAGCTTGGCTGATATTCTTCAACTTCTAGTATTGAATTTGGGAGATAATGGTCTGGAAGGAAGCATACCTTGTGGGCTATGCCCCTTGTCCTTGAAAGTACATAGTAATAAGCCATAATGCTTTGTTCCAAGCTGTACAGTTAGAGACTATCACATCTCATTATACCTGCTTATATACTGCAGACATAACGTCTGAAAAGCTTGAATGGGGGAAACTACAATCATCTTTTAGAGATATTCGAGAAATTTCCCGAAGGTTTTGATCTTATTCTTGGGGCTGATATTTATATCCATATTGGTTTGTCCTTTTAAGCTTTTTGATTCATAAGTGAAAATTTCTAGAAAATATAGGAGAATCAATCAAGTCCATTACTGCTTTCATGTTTCTGTTTTTGTTTATTTATTTATCAACTCAAAGGGATCCTTAACCAAATGCACGCTTTCAACAAGCTAGCATTCCTCTTTTATTTGACACAGTGGAGAAACTTCTACGATTCGGTCATAAGCGTTGCTGCAAGTTTATGTTTGCCTATGTTTCTCGGGCTAAGAGGCAAGTAAAGTAAACGATCAATATTTAACACATTAGTCTTAATAAGCAGCTTTCTTTTCCCATTATTATGCAGAAAAATACATTGTTCTTCCTTAGGGATAACTTTGGCCACTATTATTTATACCATTACTTATTTTATTTACTTCTCCGATGGTTAAAAATTAAAATTAATTTTCGTGCATGTGCCTTTGTCAATGGACGGTAATTCTATTTGTTTATTTCTTAAATATTCATCGAAATCCTTTCTGGGAAATTATGTTGTACAATGAGATGGTATATTTTCTGAAAGGATTTCAACTACATATGAACTTGTAATTGAATGATGTCAAATCTCGAATTTGTCATTCTATCTACTGGATTCTGGTTGAGGAATGCTATGTTTCTACCAATTCTTTGTGGTTTTGATATATCTCCTTTGGTTGTTTTATGAAAAATTTCCAGTCACTAAACTAGTTGCATGTTGTATCAAGCCAGAGCTTTATTTCTTGAGGAACCAACCTTTTTTAATAGAAAAAGTTTTTCTCAGAAGGTTCCACAGAGGAATCTTAATCAGAAGTTGAAGATTGTTGATTAATATCATGGTTCCTCAAACTTAATATTATTAGGCCCTATTTGTACATCTCGCAATGCCTCTCTATTTTTGAGTTTGCTTCTTTCATAGTGCGAAGGTCTTCTCCTCAACTTCCTTGCATCACGTGTCTAAGGTATCCATTCTCATGGACATTGTTTCCTGTCGTTGAAGAACATCTGTAACTATGTTCAAGTTAAGGATTGGTATATGATCATCTGTAACTATGTTCAAGTTAAGGATTGCTATATGTTCAAGTTAAGGATTGGTAAATTCTGAGTAATGATTGTGCTGGTATTTGGACAAACATTAACGTTAAAGTGTACATCATTGTGGTAGTTGAGCCTTTACCAAAATAAATCGACAATTATCTATTATGTTTTCAAAAGATGCTAACTTTCTGTGATCATTTGTTATAATGCATGCATGGCAGCTTTCTACATTACACGTTCCATTGCTCACAGAATTCTGAGTAATGATTGTGCTGGTATTTGGACAAACATTAACGTTAAGTCTTCAATTTGTTTATCCTTGCAATTACTAATGGGAAAAGAAGTGAACATCTAAACTCCCCAACATCTAGCATAGTTGCCCTTGGTAGTAGAGGACCCAAGTGTGGTTTTGGGGCTTTGTGTACAATAACAGTGGCATTCAAGAAGCCATCAAGCTGAAATTCCTGGAGCTCCTTGGATATCTGTTGATGACTGGTGTGGCCAGTCATGAATGGAATGACATAGGAGGCGTTTGGAAGATTTTATTGAGACTTGTGGGCAGTAGTTTTGTTATAGAAGGAAATATAAGCAATGAATGTTGCTTAAAGAGAATAAACTTTAAAGCATGGTTAATTACCTTTAGGCTTTGGGAAAGAGTTGGACGAGACATAGGTTCAGTCTGACTAAGTACTTTGGAAGTCAGTCCCCATGTCAGCATGTGACGTGCTCATATCTTGCTAATCACTTAAGCTCGACCAACCACTATTTGTTGTTTAATGTAAATTTAGGCACTTTAGCATTGATAGCTTGTAACAGTTTTTAACTCTGAGTGATTTGAGGGTGCCTTAAATGGTTTCAACATGTGAAACTTCAAGTCTAAATTTCGATTCCAAACCCCAATTCCTGCACTAATCCCCCCATTGCACTCCCACACAGGGCCTGCTTAACATGTTGCATGATGGTGATTCCATATAACTACCTCGTCTATATGTAACTACTTTATGATTAATAAAAGATGTACACACACACACTTGATGTCAGTTTGTTGTGTGCCTTCCATTCTCTTCATTCTCTCTCACGTATTTTCTAACAGCTTTAGTTCAATCTACACAAATTGAATGTGAAAATATTAATATTGTTACCTAGATTTACCCATGTTCATTCAACGCCAGCTAAATTCCTTGTGCTAGAAAGCAAGCATCTGATACAGCTGAATGGTACTACTCAACTCATCACACATTTAAGTTAGGGACACTGTACCATTCAAATGAACTTTAATTTTTTCATGATTATCTAAATTTCAACATATTGCAAAGGTCATAGCAAACTCGATAACTTTAAATACTATTAATAAGATACACGTGTATAGAGAAGGTATGCATAATCCCATTCATCTAATATGGACAGGAAAAACAGCAATAATAAATAAATATTCTCAACAGCAATAATAAATGCTATCAATAAATTCGACAGGAAAAACTCATTACATTTTACAAGTCAGTGTCAGAAGAGAGCCAAAAGAGGATTTTGGCATAAAATTGGCACTACATATGGATCTTACATTATTATCCTCGTTCAAGGAGAAAAACCATAACATTAAACTTGATTTTTTCTTTCACATAACTGAGTATCTGGCAATTGTTTTTACAAATACTGAT
>CM034148.1:299217131-299358485 GCA_019776745.2 Taxus chinensis | reverse complement strand
GGCAAATCACGAGTTGTCAAAATGAGAGTGTGGGCCTATGGTAAGTTTTGAAAAATTTAAAATTTTGCAGGGATGTTTTAAGACAAAATTGGAAACTTTTCCCCACTGCGAATCAGAGAGTGCCACATGGCGGGGAAGAGATCGAGTGTTCAGGCCCAAAGGGGTTTTGTGGAAAAATTTCCATTTTTCAAAAAAGTGGAAAAATTGATAAAATTGGCCCACAATTTCAATGGGGCCCATGTATGGACATGTGGCAGGCCTAGGAGTCAAGCGGGGAAGTATTACAAAATTTTCCAAATTTTTCAAAGGTCGCAAATGAAATTTTCAAAGTTATGGACGTGATGCAATCGTGTTTTAACATGTGTCCCACCTTATCCAAGGTTTAAAAAGGTAATTTTGAGCCTATGTTGGGGATCTCATCTTCCACGTGGAGGGTGGACATTTAAAGTTATGCAAGATCAACGGTTACTATGCATTCTTCCTTCTTGCCGCCATTGGAGCTCCAGGAAACTTGGAATCATGATTTCTTGATCAAACTGTATCAAATATTATATGATTGTGTATTGTATGGGCCTTCTAAGAACATTAGCATCATTTTTATGACATAATTATTTGATCTATTGTGTTTTTGATGAAATTTTTGCTTAGGCCCAAGAAAAAATGTGAAAAGTCGAAAGAAAAAGTTGTTGAGGTAAAATGAAAAGGTGAAAAGTGAAAAATGATGAGTGAAAGATACTTGGAGGCCTGAATGATAAAAAACATAACCCTTGGATGGATAATGATCTGAATTTGTGTAATGATTTAACGTTTTGGGCATACCTGACAACCTGCAAGTTGTTTTTCTGTTTGATGTCATTTTCATTGAATCATGAGGTTTCTTGCAACAAACTTGATCCCAACGCATATTCTTTGGTTGGGAAGGAAGAATCCAATGTGGCATGAGATATATAATACATTTTTAGAGAGATTGTAGAAGAGAGGATAAAAACTTAGAATTTCACGTGAAAAACATGAAGAAGCCCATTCTCTGAGAAAAGTACCTGAGAGCCATTTTTAATTCCTTCTTGCATCATATTTTATCATGTTGAGTTGCTTTCAGTTGTAAATCCATCAAAAAGCTCCGAGATTGTTCTCATGACACTCCCCTATTGATATATTTGATAATTTTCTTGATTATCTGGTGTTATCTCTTGGCAAAGTTTGCATATACTTATGTTTCATAATGTCTTCAATTTGTGTTTCTTTCTCATGTTGTAGTCTTGTGTTTAAGATCTCCTTTGATCATACATGGTATCATTTCTTGTTGATGGTTTAATGGCATCTGCAATCTTATATTCAAGATATCCTTCATCTGATAGAAGATAAACAAATTTAAAATCATTTTACCTTTCCCTGAATTTTGAGATTGTTTGTAAACCTTTAGGTGCACCTTAGTTCATGATAAAATAAAGATTTATGGATGCTTTTTTGGTATATCTGCTTCAATATTTTGTTTCAGGTTGTCAAAGATTGTGTGGAAGAGTGTAGATCTAGGCCTCTTTTACGTGCACATATCTTATTTGAAGGATTATTTTAAACCCTTTTGAAACATTTTTGTTGTTTAGGAGTTACAAATCTCTTCCAAAGGTCCTCAAAGAGTTTGGAAATTTTTGGTTACTCTTGTCTAACATCTCAAACCAAATTTCATTCAAAATAACTAATCCTACCCTATACTACCCTTGGATTTCATTGTGTGTCAACAAAAGAATACAATCCATTTATAAAAATGCACAAGGAAAATTAGGATAATACCATGTCTCTAGCAGCCTCAGCCTTGTTTTGAAAGCATTTCCATCATTTAGTAGTGACAACTCTTTGGAGTTTGAATAATGGAAAATTGATCATGTTTTCCCAAGGCTTCTTCCATACAATATGCAAAATACAAGGATATCTCCACCTCCTTCACTAAACAAAGGCTGCAATATAGGTTCTCTTGCCTTGGTTGAGAGGCACAACCTAAAATAGTGAGGATTAGATAACGATCCTTTTAAAGGTGCTACCCACTCATTAAAATCTTGAGTGCTAACAAGTCTGATAGTTGTATTCCCCTACTACAAACAACATACAAATCATTTATCTACCCTTGAGTGTCTTGTGAATTTCATGATTCTGTTTAAGTTGTGATGGAGATTAAATTTTGGTACCAACACCCGAGTGACACCGCTACCGGGGACTTATTTGGATTTCTTGGTGTTTTTGAAGTGTTTAAAGAGATTGATCATTTGTCTATTCAAGTATTTGAGCTGCTACATTGTTAAGATATCTTTCTATCCTTCAGATCTGCAGGTTTTAGGCAAATGTTTCAAGCTCAGCCTGCCCTTTTTCATTTCCCAACAGTTTATACACTTTGGTTACATTGTGTTTTGTTGATCTAAGAAGATTAATGTCTTATTTGTAAATCCTTGCAAAGTTTTCAGTGCTACGCATGCATTTGACAGAATATTTTAGTGCATTCTTGCACAATTAAGGTGAAATTTCTTAGTGACGACTCCATGTTGATTTGGTCTTGAAAATACTAGTTGTCTTACCTTTTTGTCATATAATTTGTTTCTCAAATCTGCAAAACTGGAAGGAAGGAGATCCCTCTTCATCAAGGAAGTTGTTGAGAAGTTGTTTACAGAATCAAGAAGCTCAGAGCTATAATGAAGAAGAGTGTGAAAATTTGTTGGAGACTTGGCTGAAAGAAGAGAGATCCCCATTGTTGAGTTTGAAAGAGAGCAACTTGTTATTGAGGAATTTTGTTCTCCTTTAAGTAAATTTGATTCAGAAAATCTTGTTGTTGATTTGCATTCCTCATCAGGTGAGGGACATTCTCATGCATTTAAAAGGCTTTCTCCTAAATCTGCTCCTGTATTTTCTAAATTTGCTAGAGATCACCAAGAAGGAGAGCCCTTAAGAGAGATCTGTTTTGAAGGTTACATCCCCATTCCCCAAAGACCTCTCACTCCTCATCAATTTTTTACTCCTCCAAGATCACCACCATAAAACAACATGGCTCATCCACCACCTAGACGCCCATTTTTTGTTAACACATTTGGTCCTATCAAGTTTCAAGTAATGGTTGGGTATCCGAATGCTATCCCATAAGATGTGAGAAATAGGTTACAAAAGTTTCAAGGTAACAATGCTATAATTGGAGATCAGCATCTCAAGCTTTTTGTTAACATGATGGAAGACTTTGAGATAGAGTTTGAAGATGTGTATGTTAAATTGTTTATCCACACCTTGGAAGAGGATGCAAGGGATTGGTACAAGGCTTTGCTTGATAATTCCATTGACTCATGGGTAGAGAATGCATATATATTGCAATATGGAGACAAGAGTGATCCAAGGTTCCTCTTATCTGAATTTGAGAATATAAAAAAGAACCCAAATGAAACGGTCCATGATTTCAACACAAGGTTTAATAAAACAATGAGAAGGCTGCCTATTATTTTAAGAACTTGCGATGAATCTTGTCTAATGAAATATGTAGATGCATTTGATAAAAAGGTATCCTACTACTTGAGAGATAAGAACCCTACAAACTTTAGGGAAGCTTTCACCATTGCATTGCAGATTAAAAAAATATTAAATCCATTGGCAAACCTCTTCAGAGGGATGGTGTGAAATTACGAAACCCTGAGAAACCTCAAGTCAGCAAGCGTGCTAATTTGGAAGATGTTTTCAAGACTTTGGCAGGGACTGTTAAAGAAATTTCTTACAAATTACTCTGGGCTGAGAAATGAATTGACCAAAGTTCAGAAGGTCGGCAAAGAGCTCAAAACCATGATAGATTTGGCAATCATTCTAGGAGTGATCAAAGGCAAGATGATAGAGGTAAAGGACTTGTTGATGGGGGAAAGAGAAAACTCCAAGCATGAGAAAGTAGATTGGTTCCTGACCCTCTAACTGCAAGGGTTGCTGCTATTGATGAAATTACTGATATGGATTAGTGTGACAGATGTTTTCTTTCTCATCCACCATGTGAATTGGAGCAGAAAAATATTGAGGATGATAATGAAGATGGAACTGATGATGACATTTGTATGGTGGGCATCTCTTCAAGCTCAAAACAAGAAACAAAATCAACAGATGTGATAAGTGCAAAGAATGCTGCAACCTTTTGGGATTGCATAGAACGGGTACCAATTCTTCCTCTTTCTCAAGCTCATGATGTAGATGTAGTTCAATCCTTTGAAATTCCTAATAATGAATTTGAATATCTAAGAGCTTTGATGATCATGAAATATTATGGTGGTATCCCTTCGGAGGAAGATAGGAAATTTTTAATGAACATTGTTGTTGGTCAAGAGGAGTATAATACTAGAAGTAGAGTTGTCAAAAGAGCTGGTCCTCAAGCCAATCCTAAGACACTCTTGCTCAAAAGCATTCCTAAAGAAACTCGTAGAAGGGAAACACTTGCCAAGAACCCTATTATTCCATCAAAAAATCTCATTCCTCCTCATGCCCAATCTCCCAAGAATCCATTTCCATTTAGTGAGTCTGCTTGTATCCCTTGCAATGCTATCCTACCAAAGAATATTCCCTATGACATAGCCCAGGTATTGAGCCAAAATTAAATTTTATGTTCAAATTATTGAATTACTTAAAATACCTAAGCACAAGAAGAGATCATTAGAATACTTGGGATTGAAGGAAGAAAAGGGGACCCCAAGTAGAAATGTGAACATTGTTGAAGCTCCTCTTCCAATCATTGAAGATCTTGGGACACTACCAGCATTGGAGGACCCTGGAGAAGATCCTGAGGTGTATTTGGGAACATCTTTGGTTGATTCCCAATTGAATGTAGATTCGTTCTTCACAACTTTTCTCATAAAATATATGCTACTTCACAATTACATGTTTGATTCCGGTGCATCATCTAATGTCATGCCTCTAGAATTCACTAATGAGTTAGATATCAAGGTGACAACACCCTATTGGAAGTTTACTTCCATGGATTCAAGGGAAGTGTTCGTGGTTGGTTTTTGGAAGGGTTTGGTAGTACAACTTGCACCCTATCCGGGTAATAACTTAAAGCTTGATGTTGTAATTGTTGACTTCCCTGCCAAATGGGGTATGATTTTGTTAAGAAAATGTGTTGTAAGTATTGGTAGCAATGTTTATATGGACATGTATTTTGCCACCATTCCCATTGAGGGTAGCCTTTTCAAACTCTATGGTGAAAATAAAATGTTTCACTTGATTGAAGATCCCAACAATGCTTCCTATGAGGTGTTTTTTACTGATGTGGATGCTGACAATTTCATTTGTTTTGCTAATGGAAAAGAAAGCAAGATGGAAATATCAAAGTTCCTTGATATGGTAGGTTCTTCGTGGACATTGCTATTTGATGGTGCTGGTATAGTTCTGCTTTCTCCTAGTTTGGAAGAGTTTCCTTTTTCCTTCAAACTTAACTTTGAATGCATTAACAACATAGCTGAGTATGAGGCAGTGTTGTTGGCGTTAAGAATTGCATAGAAGTATGGAGTGAAGGATATTGTTGCAAATGGCGATTCAGAGCTGGTTGTTAAACAAGTAAGGAATCTATATGCCACAAAAAATCAGCGTATGAAGCAATATAAACATGTAGTTTGGGATATAATTGAAATTTTTTATTCCTTTAACATTTTTTATCGTGACGGAGGCCTTAATGTTGTTATTGATAAGTTGGTGGTGATGGGTTCTACGTTTGGGAATTGCACTGTTTCACCTTTTTGTGCATACAACATTGAAGTGCTAACTAGGCCAGTTGTCCCGGATAATGTGAAACATTGGCAAGTTTTTTATGATGATGCTCAAATGCTAAGGTTCTTACAAAACCAAGGTGAGTATGTAGATCAGAATATTGATTGGGAGCTAATGATATTCTTGAATAAAGGTGTTGGTACCTAGATTTAATCTCCTTCACAACTTGAACAAGATCATGAAATTCATAAGACACTCAAGGGTAGATAAATGATTTATATGTTATTTGTAGATGGCGAATACACATATCTAACTTGTTAGCACTCAATATTTGAAGGAGTGGGTAGCACCTTGAAAAGTATCTTGATCTGATCCTCACTATTTTAGGTTGTGCCTCTCAACCAAGGCAAGAGAACCTATATTGCAGCCTTTGCTTAGTGAAGGAGGTGGAGATATCCTTGTATTTTGCATATTGTATGGAAGAAGCCTTGGGAAAACATGATCAATTTTCCATTATTCAAACTCCAAAGAGTTGTCACTGCTAAATGATGGAAATGCTTTCAAAACAAGGCTAAGGCAACTAGATACATGGTATTATCCTTATTTTCTTTGTGCATTATTGTAAATGGATTGTATTCTTTTGTTGACATAGAATTTAATGTAGGGGGTAGTATGGGCTAGGATTAGTTATTTTGAATGAAATTTGGTGGGAGATGTTATACAAGACTAAACAGAAATTGCCAAAAATTTTGAGGACCTTTCCAAGATATTTGTAACACATAAACAACAAAAATGTTTCAAAAGGGGTTTAAAATACTCCTTTAACTAGGATATGCGCACCAAATGGAGGCTCAGATATGCACTCTTCCACACAATCTTTGATAACCTTCCACAAAAGCTTGAAGCATATATACAAACAAAGTATCCAGAAATTTATATTTTATCATGACCTAAGGTACACCCAAAGGTTTACAAATAGTCTCAAAATTTGGGGAAAGGTAAAATGATTTTAAATTTGTCTATCTTCTATCAGGGGAAGACTCTCCTAAATATAAGATTGCAGAAGCCATTAAACCATCAACAAGAAATGAGACCATGTATGATCAAAAGAGATCTTAAACACAAGACTGCAACATGATCAAGAATCAAAAATTGAAGACATTATGAAACATAAGTATTTGCAAACTGTGCCAAGAGATAACACCAAATAATCCAGAAAATGATCAAATATATCAGCAGGGGAATGTCATGAGAACAATCTCAGAGTTTTTTGATGGATTTACAACTGAAACCAACTCAACATGATAAAATCTGATGCAAGAAGGTATTAAAAATGGCTCTTAGGTATTTTTCTCAGAGAATGGGCTTCTTCCAGCTTTTCCCGTGAAATTATAAGTTTTTCACCTCTCTTCTACAATCTCTCCAAAAATGTATTATTTATCTCATGCCACATTAGAGCCTTCATTCCCAAGAAAATAATATGCCATCAGATCAAGTTTGTTGCACAAAACCTCATGATTCGACGAAAATCACATCAAACTAGGAAAACAACTCGTAGGTTGCCAGGTATTCCAAAAAAGTTAAATCATTACACAAATTCAGATCATTATCCATCTAGGTGGCAAATTTTTTATCATTCAAGACTGCAAGTATCTTTCACTCATAATTTTTCACTTTTCACATTTTCATTTTACATCTACAACTTTTGATTTTGACTTATCACGTTTTTTCTCGGGGATAAGAAAAAATTCCATCAAAAACACCATAGATCAAAGAATTAGGTTATAAAATTATGCCAATGCTCTCAGAAGGCCCAGATGATGCAAAATCATATAAGATTTGATACAATTTGATCAAGAAATCATGATTCCAAGTTTCTTGGAGCTCCAATGGCGGCAAGAAGGAAGAATGCATAGTAGCCATTGATCTTGGATAACTTTAAATGTCTACCCTCCACGTGGAAGATGAGATCCCAAACATAAGCTCAAAATTACCTTTTTAAACCTTGGATAAGGTGGGACATGTGTCAAAACATGATTGGATCAGGTCCATGCCTTTGAAAAATGTTTTTGCAACCTTTGGAAAATTTGGAAAATTTTGTAATATTTCCCCACTTGCCTCCTACACCTGCCATTTGTCCATAAATGGGCCCCATTGAAATTGTGGGCCAATTTGATCAATTTTGCCACTTTTTTCGAAAAAGGAAAATTTTCAAAAAAACCCCCATGGTCCCAAACACCTGATCTCTTTCATGCCACATGGCACTCTCTGATTCACTACGGTGCCAACTTTCCAATTCTGTCTTCAAACATCCCTGCAAAATTTGAAAATTTTCAAAACTTACCGTGGTCCCGCGCTCTCCTTTTGACCTCGTAGAATTTACCACATGTCCACCATGGATTGGCTTGTGGAGGTTCACCTCAACTTTTCACTTTAGCCCTTTTTTCCAAAAAGGAAAAATTTCTCTGTTTCCCCCTGAAGCTCCATGCTCCCACACAAGATTCAAAAATTCACCTAGTCGGGGCCTCACACAAATTCACGATTTTGAAATTTTTTGCCAAAGTTTGTAAAATTTTCAAAGTTATCTCCATGGTCCAAACCTCTTCCTCCTCATTTTGATCAAAAATTTGGCACAAGGCATTTGACTTTTGACTTTTGGACACATGTCCTCATATGATTGGTGCGGAGCCATTCTTCAATTTTTACCTTTGGAAAATAAAGAAAAAAATTACAAAGTCTTTCCTTTAGCCACTTCCTCCATTTTTTGCATTACCGAACACATGTCATCTCATTATTGGATCCAGAATCTTGGCCCAAAATTGAAATTTTATCCACTTTGCCAAAAAAGGCTAAAACCCTCAATGATCCCCGAGGTCCGAACCTCCACCACCTCACACAAATTTCTGTTCCTAGCAGCAATGCGGATCATTTTTCAACTTCGAGATTTTTTCCTCCAAAGGAAAAAAATATCAAAAACTCTCAAAGATCCACCTCTCCATTTTTGTACAAAAACTTAAAATTTTCGGGAGTGCGGGCTTGAACATGACAATTTCACTTTTTTACTGAAAAGCCAAAAATCCACAAAGTTCTCCATCAACCCCTTCTTCCATTTGGCTTTTCTAGACACGTGTCAGCCATTGATTGGAGCAGAGCCATCCTTCAAATTTTACCTTTCAAACAACAAAGGAAAAAATTCATAAAATTTTCCACAGCCCCTTGTTTCAGTTTTTCCTTCCTTGACACATGTCCACCTGTGATGAGATGAGGGCCTCGGGCCAAATTTTTACCCTAACATTTTGATCCAAAATGCCAAAATTCTCAATACTTCTCCATGACCTGCATCTCCTAAGACAAAAAATGTGCCACACGTCCTCCTCTAATTTAAGTGGGAACAAAAATGATTTGTCAACTTTAGCAAAATAGAGCAAAAAGGCTCTAAGTCCTCCATTGGCCCCTTTCTCCCTCTTGATTTTTCGATAGGTGTCCTCTCCCTATTCGCTATGGGGCTCGAGCCGCAATTTGATTTTGAAAATTTTGCAAAATGTTATCAAAAATTCCTAAGTAAATCCCATCACCCGCTAATCCTCTAGCCAATCAAAACATGCCACGTAAGAACTTCTTGCAGAATGTGGAGCCACAGATCAAAATTTGCCATTTTGCCAAAAATTCAAAAATGATAAGTTAGAAGCATTTTCCTGCATATCCCTAGCCAATAGGATCCCACCACATTTCCATTACCTTGCAATGATGAATTTGACAGGAAAATGACACCCGTATGTTTGTCAAAATGTAAAAAATCAAAATCTGCAACAAGGATGGAAATTTTTCAGATTTTGAAACAAATGAGTCATGATTTGACATTGTTTTCAACCTTGGGATTGGGAATTTATTTGCATATGACTTAGGTTTGATTAATACCAATTTTTTGCATGATCTGGCAAAGGGAAAATGACATAACCTGAAAATTAGAAAAACTTAGGGCACAAAAAAGGGAAAACTTGGATAATTCCTTCAAACCAGGGAAAAACAACAAGTTTATGAGTACCCTTGAGACATTCAACTAGAGAAGAGGAATTACAGATCACAAATTTGAAAGATAGAATGTCTCTGAGCAAAATTGAACATTAAAAATTAGGGCACAATATGCAAGCTCATAAATGGCATCAACATCGGCTCTTACTTGGGGATGGGCACTCTTAGTGAGTGCCACAAGGACAAAACATAGACCAAGTGCCAAAATACCAGTGGGAAAAGGAGTCAAAACACAAGGCAGCCCCAAAAACATGAACCAACCAACAAAAACGAGCCGAGAAAATAACCAGAATGGTTGCCAAGAATAAAGGGAAAACCCCAAACCACCAAATAGAAAAAAATAGAGTAAAAACAAATACTATACAACTGTACAATTGGTGCATACCTCACTTTGGGGATCAATCCAAGAAATGTTTCAAATGTCTTCCATTAACAGGCAGGTCCAGTAATTCCCCTTCTAAATATTTGAGAAAAAGGTATGTTCACCAATCCTAATATCAATGGCATAAGGGCCCATCCATAATGCATCAAACTTTCCATGCTTACCCTTTTCTTCATGCATACTATTTTACAATAAAACCAGATCTCCAACATTGAAGGCTCTAGGAGTGACCTTCTTGTCAAACAATCGTTTCAATTTTTATCTAAATCTAACATGCCTTTGATGTGATGCTCTTCTCTCCTCATCAAGCTCAATGATCTGATTAATCCTTGAATCAAATGGGTCATGCTCTTGATCTTCCTATTTTTGGGCAAACTAAATTGAAGATAACTACAGATATAAGGGTAGAAAATCATGAGTTCCATACAGTAATTCAAACGGGCTTTTACCAGTTGCTCTTTTAGGAGCTATTCTATCAACACAAAATGCAAACTTCAATTGTTCTCCCCACTTCTGTTTGTTCATTTCCAAGGTTCTTCTATTGATCTTCAGCAAGTTCTTATTACTGGAATCAGCTTGTCCATTCCTGTGGGGGTTATAGTTCGAATAATAAGATAGATTGATTCCATATTCATTTCACATTGCCATTAAAGGTTTGGCTCTAAAGCACATGGCATTATCAAATACAATCTTAACTGGAACTCCAAATCTGCATATGATGTGATTCAACAAGAAGTCTATTACCACTTGGTGCATTTCCTTTTTAGATGGGATTGCTTCAACCCACTTCGTAAAATAATCAATGGCTACAAGAATCCACTTATGACCAACACTAGAAGGATCTGAAATCTCACCAATGAAGTCCATTCCCTGTTTTTTGAAAGGGCCTTCAATTGAAACCGTCTGCAAAGGAAGGGACCCTGAATCTTTCAGTCTTCCTGAGAAACGCTGGCAACTATCACACTTTCTAACCAGCTGGGTTCCACCTTTAAAGAGATTTGGCCACCAATAACAAGTCGTTAAAATCTTATGGTTTCTCACCCTTCCATTAAAGTATCCTCCACAAAATCCCCCATGCAAATCAACAACTATTTTGGGAGCTTGATCTTCAGTTATGCATTTCAAGAGGATACCTTCAGGGTTCTTCCAAGCCATCCCAAGGTCTGTTATGATATATTTGTGAGAACCAAGGTTGAGGGATATTTTCTAATTTTTATCCAAGTGACTAGGGAAGCATATGTGTCTGAGGTAGAATATCACATATTTGTACCACTCATAATTTATCAATTTCTCAAGAAGGTCTGCCCTTTCTTCCTCTAGCTGATTGACTTCTACATTCTGCAGATTACTTTCAGCCATGATCTTAGCAAGACCCAACCCTCTCACCAAATTTGTGGTTTGGATATCCATATCATACTCCTACAGTTTGTTCACCCATCTACATCACTTTCTTGAGATCTCCATCTCTGATAAGATGTCCTTCACCATGGTTTGGGGGACATAAGCAACAAATTTTGAAATCAATATATAGGGCCTAAAAATCTTTGTTGCTTTCACCAAGGAAAACGCTTGTTTCTCCATGATTGTATGCTTCATCTCAGCCACTTGTAAATCCTTGCTAAAGAAAGAAATAGGCCTCTCAGATCCATTCTCATCATTTTGTATCAAAAAAATTCAATGGTATATTCAGAGGAAAAGGAAAAGATTTGGAAAGGCCTCTTATAGTTTGGTGCTGCTAAAATAGGTGCATGCTTAAGTGCATCATTAATTGCTTCCAAATCTTGAATGGCATCCTCCTAGCACCTAATAACTTGATCCCTTTTCAACATGCTTGTGATTGGAAGATTCAACTCAGCAAAGTTGGAAACAAACCTTCTAATAAAGTTGATTTGACCAAAGAAAGATTGGATGCCTTTCTTGGTTCTTAGGCTAGGCACTTTGTTTATTACTTCTACTCTCTCAGGGTCTATCATAACACCACCTTTAGACACAATATGTCCCAGAAGCTTGGCATTTTACACACCAAAGTGACATTTCTTTGGATTAAGAGAAATGCCATACTCCCTACATCTAATCAGCATCTTCTCTAAGTGTTGGAATTGGTCACTTCGCTGCCTTGAAAAAATAGTCACATCATCTTGGTAAACTACAATAAACTCATTGATTTAACCAGCAAAATCAATATCCATTGCTCTTTAGAAAGTGGCACCAACATTCATCAATCCAAAGGGCATCCTAGAAAAAACATATGTCCCCCAAGCAGTAGTGAATGTTGTCTTAAGTCTTTCTGATTCTTTAACAACCACTTGATTGTATCTGGAGAAACCATCCAAAGTAGAGAGCAATTCTGAACCTGTCACAAGCTGCAACATATTCTCCATATTTGGAAAAGGGTAGTTTTCCTTCATGGATGTTTTGTTTACATTCATAAAATCCACACAAATTCTGATGTCCCCATTCTTATTTCTAACTAGCACAAAGTTTGTAACCCAAGATGAATATCTAGTGTGCTGAATAATGCCGCCATATCTCAATTTCTTCAACTCCTCTTGCATTTTCATAGAAAGAAGTGGATTAATAGGCATTTTTCTGTATCTGAATGGCTTAGTCTTGGCCTCAAGAAGGATATCATGTTATAACAAGTATTCTCTATATGCCTTTAGCTCATAATAGGACCAAGCAAGGCAGTCTTGATATTTTTTTAAAAGTTGGGCATAGGATTGTTTTTCCTTTTTGCTTACATTTCTGCCCAACACAATCTTCCTTGGTTTATCCTTGGTGCCCAATTTTTTTCTCTTCCACATCCCTTGAATCAAACATGTTCCTATTAATGATGCAATCGGCATTGCTAAAATTTGATTCAAGTGCAACTATGCCCCTAGGAATGGTGTTTGATTTCAATTGTATAATATCCTTCTCAAACAAAGTTTCTCTCCCTTCATTCATGCATACCATTGGCTCCCAATCAATATTCTGATCTGTAAACTCAACTTGGTTTTGTAATAACCTTAGCACTTGAGGATCATCATCAAAATCTTGCCAATGTTTCACATTATCTGGGATAGTTGGCCTAGTTAGCACTTCAATGTTTTATTCACGATAAGGTGAAACAATGTAATTCCCAAACTTAGAACCCAACACTGCATACTTTTCAGCAGCAACATTAAGACCTTTGTCATGGTAAACAATGTTAAAGGAATCAAACATTTCAATTAGATCCCAAACTACATTCTTATATTTCTTCATACACTTATTTTTTGTGGCATATAGCTTCCTTACTTGTTTGACAACCAACTATGAATCCCCTTTTGCAACAATATATTTCACTCCATACTTCAATGCAATTCTTAACCCCAACAACAATGCCTCATAATCATCTATGTTGTTAGTGCATTCAAAATTAATTTTGAAGGAAAAAAGAAACTCTTCCAAACTAGGAGAAAGCAGAACTATACCAACACCATTTCCAAACTTGGAGCAAGCTCCATCAAATATAAATGTCCACGAAGAACCTACCATATCAAGGCACTTTGATTTGTCCATATTTCTTTCTTTTCCATCTGCAAAACCATTGAAATTGTCAGCATCAACATCAGCAAACAACACCTCATAGGAAGCATTTTTGGGATCTTCAATCAAATGCAACATCTTCTTTTCACCATAAAGTTTGACAAGGCTGCCCTAAATGGGAATGGTGGAACAATACATGTCCATCTAAACACTGCCACCAACACTTGTAGCCCATTTTCTTGACAAAAGCATACCCCATTTGGTAGGGAAGTCAACAATTACAACATCAAGCTTCAAGTTCTTACCTAGATAGGCTACAAGTTGCACTACTAAACCCTTCACATAACCAACAACTGACACTTCCCTTGAATCCATGGTAGTACACTTCCCATAGGCTTCAATCACCTTGATAACCAACTCATTCATGACTTCTAGAGGCATGACATTACATGATGCACCGGAATCAAACATGTACTTGTGAAGTATCATATCTTTTATGAGAAAAGTTTTGAAGAACGGATCTACATTCAATTGGGAATCAACCAAAGATGTTCCCAAATACACCTCAAGAGCTTCTCCAAGGTCCTCCAATGCTAGTGGTGTCCCAAGATCTGCAATGATTGGAGGAGGATCTTTAACAATGTTCACATTTCTACTTGGGGTACTCTTTTCTTCCTTCAATCCCAAGTATTCCAATGCTCTCTTCTTGTGCTCAGGTATTCTAAGCAATTCAATAACTAGAACACTCACTTTAATTTGGCTCAATACCTGGGCTATGTCATAGGGGATATTCTTTGGTAGGAAAACATTGGAAGGGATACAAGCAGACTCACTAAATGGAAATGGAGTCTTGGAAGATTGGGCATGAGGAGGACTGAGATTTTTGGATGGGACAACAGGGTTCTTGGCAAGTGTTTCCCTTCTAGGAGTTTCTTTAGGAATGCTTCTGAGCAAGGGTGTCTTAGGCTTGGCTTGAGGAACAGATCCTTTAAAAAATCTACTTCTAGTATTGTACTCCTCTTGACCACCAGCATCATTCATTAACAATTCCCTATCTTCCTCTGAAGGGATACCACCATCATATTTCTTGATCATCAAAGATCTTATATATTCAAAGTCATTATTAGGAATTTCAAAGGCTTGAACTACATATACATCATGAGCTAGAGAAAGAGGAAGAAGTGGTACCCATTCTATGCAATACGAAAAGGTTGTAACAATCCTTGCACTTATCACATCTGTTGATGTTGTTGCTTGTTGTGAGATTGAAGAGCTACCCACCATACAAATGTCATCATCAGTTCCATATTCATTATCATCCTTAACAACTTATTGGTCTAATTCACATGGTTGATGAGGAATAAAACTTCTGTCATACCAATCCATATCAGGAATTTCATCAATAGCAGAAACCCTAGTAGTTAGAGGGTTAGGAACCAATCTACTTTCTCGTGCTTGGGGTTGTCTATTTCCCTCATCAAGTCCTTTACCTCTATCATCTTGTCTTTGATCACCCCTAGGATGATTTCCAAATATATCATGGTTTTGAGCTCTTTGTTGACCTTGTGAACTTTGGCCAATTCCTTTCTCAGCCCGGGCTAATTTGTAAGAAATTTCTTTGACAACCCCTACCAAAGTCTTGACAACATCTTCCAAATCAGCACCCTTGCTAACTTGAGGTTTCTCAGGGTTTACTAACTTCACACCATCCCTCTTGAGAGGTTTACCAATGGATTTAATATTGTTTTCAATCTACAGTGTCATGGTGAAAGCTTGCCTCAAGTTTGTAGGTTTCTTGTCTCTCAAGTAGTAGGTTTCCTTTTTATCAAATGCATCTGCATATTTGATCAGACAAGATTCATCACAACATCTCAAAATAACAAGCAAAATTCTAAATGTTTTATTAAACCTTGTGTTGAAATCATGGACTATTTCATTTGGATTCTTTTTTATATTCTCAAATTTAGAGAAGAGGAACCTTGGATCAGTCTTGTTTCCATATTGCAATATGAATGCATTGTTCATCTCTGCCCATGAGTTAATGGAATTATCAGGTAGAGCCTTGTACCAATCCCTTCCATCCTCTTCCAAGGTGTGCATAAACAATTTAACATACACATCCTCAAACTCTATCTCAAAGTATTCCATCATGTTAACAAAAAGCTTGAGATGCTGATCTCTAGTTATAGCATTGTTACCTTGATACTTTGGTAACCTATTTCTCACATTATTTGGGACAACATTCGGATACACAACCATTCCTCTAAAATTGATAGGACCAAAGGTGTTAACAACAAATGTGGGTCTAGGTGGTGGATGATACATGTTGTTTTATGGTGGTGATCTTGGAGGAGTAGAAAATTGATGAGGAGTGAGAGGTCTTTGGGGAATGGGTATGTAACCTTAAAAACAAATCTCTCTTAAGGGATCTCCTTCTTGGTGATCTCTACCAAATTTAGAAAATACAGGAGCAGATTTAGGAGCAACCCTTTCAAATGCACAAGAAGGTCCCTCACCTAATGGGGAATGCAAATCAACAACAAGATTGTATGAATCAAATTTACTTAAAGAAGAACAACAGTCCTCAATAACATGTTGCTCTCTTTCAAAATCAACAATACGGATCTCCCTTCTTGCAGCTAAGTCTCCAACCACTTTCCACACTCTTCTTCCTTCTAGCTCTGAGCTTCTCTATTCTGCAAAAAACCTCTCAATAGAGTCCTTGATGAAGAGGGATCTACTTCCTTCCATTTCTCCAGATTTGAGAAACAAATTATATGACAGAAAGGTAAGACAATTGGTATTTTCAAGACCAAATCAGCATGGAGTCGCCACTAAGGAATTTCCCCTTAGTTGTGTAAGAATGCACTAAAATATTATGTCAAATGTATGCTTAGCACTAAAAAATTTGCAAGGCTTTATAAATCAGACCTCCTTATTCTTATATCAACCAAACACAATGCAACCAAAGTAGATAAACTACTTGTGAAATGAAGAAAGGGAAGACAAGGCTTTGAAACATTTTCCTAAACTTACAGACTAGAAGCATAAAATGATATCATTATAATGTAGTAGCTCAAACTTGAATAGAAAAATTCTCAAACTCTGTAAACACTTCAAAAACACAAAGAAATCCAAAGAAGTTCCCAAAAATGGCGCCACTCAGGTGTTGGTACCCAGATTTAATCTCCTTCACAACGTGAACAACATCATGAAATTCACAAGACACTCAAGGACAGATACACGATTTGTATGTCATTTGTAGCCAGGGAATACACCTATTTGACTTGTTAGCACTCAATATTTGAAGTGGGTAGCACCTTGAAAATGATCTTGATATGATCCTCATTATTTTAGGTTGTGCCTCTAAACCAAGGCAAGAGAACCTATATTGTAGCCTTTTTTTAGTGATGGAGGTGGAGATATCCTTGTATTTTGCATATTTTATGGAAGAAACCTTGGGAAAGCATGATATATTTTCCATTATTCAAACTCCAAGATTTGTCACTACTAAATGATGGAAATGCTTTCAAAACAAGGCTCAGGCTGCTATAAACATGGTATTATCCTAATTTTCTTTGTGCATTTTTGTAAATGGATTGTATTCTTTTGTTGAAAAACAATGCAATGAAGGGGTAGTATAGGGTAGGATTAGTTATTTTGAATTAAATTTTGTGGGAGATGTTAGAAAAGACTAAACAGAAATTTCCAAACTCTTTGAGGACCTTTGCAAGAGATTTTTAACACCTAAACAACAAAAATGTTTCAAAAGGGGTTTAAAATACTCCTTCAACTAGGATATGCACACCAAATGGAGGCTCAGATCTACACTCTTGGACACAATCTTTGACAACCTGCCACAAAATCTTCAAGAAGATATACAAAAAAAGTATCCAGAAATCTCTATTTTATCATGACCGAAGGTGCACCAAAAGGTTTACAAATAGTCTCAAAATTTAGGGAAAGGTAAAATGATTTTAAATATGTTTATCTTCTATCAGGTGAAGACTCTCCTGAATATAAGATTTCAGATGCCATTAAACCATCAATAAGAAATGAGACCATGTATGATCAAAAGAGATCTTAAACATAAGATTACAACATGAGCAAGAAACACAAATTGAATACATTCTGAAACATAAGTATATGTAAACTTTTCCAGGAGATAACACCAGATAATCTAGAAAATTATCAAATATATTAGTAGGGGAATGTCATGGGAACAATCTAAGAGCTTTTTTATGGCTTTACGACTAAAACCAACTCAACATGATAAAATATGATGTAAGAAGGAATTAAAAATGGCTATCAGGTAGTTTTCTAAGAGAATGGGTTTCTTCCTATTTTTCCCGTGAAATTCTAAGTATTTCTCATCTCTTCTACAATCTCTCCAAAAATGTATTATATATCTCATGCCACATTGGATTCTTCCTTCTGAAGCAAAGAATATGCCATGGGATCAAGTTTGTTGCAAAAAACCTCATGATTCGATGAAAATGACATCAAACAGAAAAACAACTCGTAGGTTGCTAGATATGCCCAAAAAATTAAATCATTACACAAATTCAGATCATTATCCATCCAGGGGGCACATTTTTTATCATTCAAGCCTGCAAGTATCTTTCACTCATCATTTTTCACTTTTCGCCTTTTCATTTTACCTCTACAACGTTTGAGTTTGACTTTTCATGTTTTTTCTCGGCATAAGAAAAAATTTCATCAAAAAAACCATAGATCAAAGAATTAGGTCATAAAAACAATGCCAATGCTCTCAGAAGGCCCAGAAGATGCAAAATCATATAAGATTTGATACAATTTGATCAAGAAATCGTGATTCCAAGTTTCCTAGAGCTCTAATGGTGGCAACAAGTAAGAATGCATAGTAGCAATTGATCTTGGATAACTTTAAATGTCCGCCCTCCACGTGGAAGATGAGATCCCAAACATAAGCTCAAAATTATCTTTTTAAACCTCGGATAAGGCGGGAAATGTGTCAAAACACGATTGGATCAGGTCCATGCCCTTCAAAAATGCATTTGTGACCTTTGGAAAATTAGTAAAATTTTGTAATATTTCCCTGCTTGCCTCCTAAGCCCGCCACGTGTCCATACGTGGGCCCCATTGAAATTGCGGGCCAATTTTATCAATATTTCAACTTTTTTGAAAAAAGGGATTTTTTCGACAAAACCCTCGCTGGCCCGATCACCTAATCTCTTCCCCGCCACATGGCGCTCTCTGATTCGCTAGGGGGCCAAGTTTCCAATTCTATCTTTAAACATCCCTGCAAAATTTGAAAATTTGTAAAACTTAATGCGGGCCCATGCTCTCCTTTTGACCTCATAGAATTTTCCATGTGTCCACCATGGATTGGCTGCGGAGGCTCATCTCCAATTTACACTTTATCCCTTTTTTCCAAAAAGGAAAAAATTCTTTGTTTCCTCCAAAGCTCCATGCTCCCACACAAGCTTAAAAAATTCACCTAGTCAAGGCCCCTCACAAATTCACGATTTTGAAACATTTTTCCAAAGTTATCTCCAAGGTCCAAATCTCTACCTCCTCATTTTGATCAAAAATTTCGCACAAGCCATTTGACTTTTGAATTTTGGACACGTGTCTGCATATGATTGGTGTGGAGCTATTCTTGAATTTTTACCTTTGGAAAATAGAGCAAAAAATCACAAAGTCTTTCCTTCGGCCATTTCCTCTATTTTTGCATTTCTGGGCATGTGTCATCTCCTGATTGGATCCGGAACCTCAGACCAAAATTGAACTTTTATCCACTTTTCCAAAAAAGAAAAAAAACCTCAATGATCCTAGAGGTCCAAACCTCCTCCTCCTCACACAAATTTCTCTTCCTAGTGCAGTGCAGATCATTTTTCAAATTTGATATTTTCTCCTCCAAAGGAAAAAAATATCAAAAACACCCAAAGATCTACCTCTCCATTTTTGCACAAAAACTTAACCTTTTCGGGAGTGCGGGCTTCAACATGACAATTTAACTTTTTCACCCAAAAGCCAAAAATCCACTAAGTTATCCATCAACCCCTTCTTCCATTTGGATTTTCTGGACACGTGTCAGCCATGGATTGGAGCGGATCCATCCTCCAATTTTTACCTTTCAAACAACAAAGGCAAACAGTCATAACATTTTCCTCGGCCCCTTCTTTCATTTTTTCCTTCCTTGACACGTGTCCACCTGTGATTGGACGAGGGCCTTTGGGCCAAATTTTTACCTTAACATTTTGAGCCCAAAATTGCCATAATTCTCAAAACTTCTCCACCACCCGCATCTCCTTAGACCAAAAATGTGCCACGCGTCCTCCTCTGATTGGAGGGGGAATAAAAAGATTTGTCAACTTTAGCAAAATAGAGCAAATAGGCTCGATATTCTCCATCGGCCCCTTTCTCCCTCCTAATTTTTGGACACGTGTCCTCTCCCTATTCACTGCAGGGCCTCGAGCCAAAATTTGATTTTGAAATTTTTGCAAAATGTTATAAAAAATTCCTAAGGAAATCCTGCCAATCAAAACATGCGACATAAGCACTTCTTGCAGAAGGCGAAGCCATGGATCAAAATTTCCATTTTGCCAAAAATTCAAAAATGATAAGTTAAATTTTTTTTCCCACATATCCCTGGCTAATAGGAGCCCACCACATTTCCATTACCTTGTGATGATGAATTTGATGGGAAAATGACATCTGTATGACCGTTAAAACATAAAAAATTCACAGGAAGCTCTAGAAATCAAAATTTGCAACAAGGATGTTAAATTTTTGAATTTTGAAACAACTGAAGCATGATTTGACATTGTTTTCAACCTTGGGATTGGGAATTTAATTCCATACAACTTAGGTTTAATCAATCCCAATTTTTTACACGATCTGGAAAAGGGAAAATGACACAGCTTGAAAATTGGAAAAACTTAGGGCACAAAAAAGGGCAAACTTGGATAATTCCTTCAAACCATGGAAAAACAACAAGTTTATGAGTACCCTTGAGGCATTCAACTGGAGAAGATGAATTTTAGATCACCAATTTGAAAGATAGAATGTCTCTGAGAAAAATTGAACATGAAAAATTAGGGCACAATATGCAAGCTCATAAATGGCACCAACAGAAGGGAGAGAAACTTTGTTTGAGAAGGATATTATAAAATTGAAAACAAACACCATTCCTAGGGGCCTAGTTGCACTTGAATCAAATTTTAGAAATGCTGATTACATCATTAATAGGAACATGTTTACTTCAAGGGATGCGGAAGAGCACAACTTGGGCACCAAGGATAAACCAAGGAAGATTTGGTTGTGCAACAATTTAAGAAAAGAGGAAAAATAGTCCTATGCCCAACTTTTGAAAAAATATCAAGACTACCTTGCTTGGTCATATTCTGAGCTAAAGGCATATAGAGAAGACTTGTTCTAACATGAGATCCATCTTAAGGCCAAGACTAAGCCATTTAGACAGAGGAAAAGGCTGATCAATCCACTCCTTTCTTTGAAAATGCAAGAGGAGTTGAAGAAATTGAGAGATGGTGGTATTATTCAGCCCACTAGATATTCATCTTGGGTTGCAAACCTTGTGCCAGTTAGGAAGAAGAACAAAGACATTAGAATTTGTGTGGATTTTAGGAATCTAAACAAAGCATCCTTGAAAGACAACTACCCCTTGCCAGACATGGAAAATATGTTATAGCTTATGACATAGTCTGAATTGCTCTTTACTTTGGATGGCATCTCTAGGTACAATCAAGTGGTTGTTAAAGAATCAAAAAGACTTAAGACAACATTCACTACTCCTTGGGGGACATATGTTTTTGTTAGGATGCCCTTTGGATTAATGAATTCTAGTGCTACTTTTTAGAGAGCAATATATGTTGCTTTTACTGGTTACATCAATGAGTTTATTGAACATTACCAAGATGATGTGACTATGTTTTCAAGGCAACGAGGTGACCATTTCCAGCACTTGGAGAAGATGTTGATTAGATGTAGGGAGTATGACATTTCTCTCAATCCAAAGAAGTTTCATTTTGGTGTGCAAAAGGCCAAGATGCTGGGACATATTGTGTCTAAATATGGTGTTATGATAGTCCCAAAAAGATTAAAAGCAATCAATAGGGTGCCTATCCCAAGGAACAAGAAAGGGATCCAATCCTTCTTCGGTCAAATTAATTTTATTAGAAGGTTTGTTTCCAATTTTTCTTAAATGAATATTCCAATCACAAGCATGTTGAAGAAGGACCAAGTTATCAAGTGGGAAGAGGCTATCATTCAAGATTTTGAAAGAATAAAGGATGCACTTAAGCATGCACCTATTTTAGCAGCATCAAACTATAAGGGGCCTTTCCAAATCTTTTCCTTTGCCTCTGAATATACCATTGCTTTTGTTTTGTTACAAAAGGATGAGAATGGAGCTGAGAGGCCTATTTCTTTCTTTAGTAAGGATTTACAAGTAGCTGAGCTGAAGTATACAATCACGGAGAAACAAGTGTTTTCCTTGGTGAAAGCAATGAAGATTTTCAGGCCCTATATATTGAGTTCAAAAGTTGTTGCTTATGTTCCTCACACCATGGTGAAGGAAATATTATCAGAGATGGAGATCTCAAGAAAGAGATGTAGATGGGTGAACAAACTACAAGAGTATTATATGGATATCCAAACCACAAATTTGGTGAGAGGTTTGGGTCTTCCTAAGCTCATGGCTGAGAGCAACCTGCAGAATGTAGAAGTCAATCAGCTAGAGGTAGAAAGGGCAGACCTTCTTGAGAAATGTATAAGTTCTGAGTGGTAAAAAGATGTGATCTTCTACCTTAGACACCTATGCTGCCCTAGTAACTTGGATAAAAATCAGAAAATATCCCTCAAGCTGGCGTCTAAAAAATATATCAGAACCAACCTTGGGCTAGCTTGGAAGAACCCTAAAGGTATCCTCATGAAATGCATAAATGAAGATGAAGCTCCCAAAAAAGTTGTTGATTTTCATGGGTGATTTTATGGAGGACACTTTGCTGGAAGGGTGAGAGCCCATAATATTTTGAGGGCTGGTTATTTGTGGCCAAATCTCTTTGAAGATGCAACCCAACTAGTTAGAAAGTGTGATAGTTGCCAATATTTCTCAGGAAGACTGAAAGCTTCAGGGTCCCTTCCTTTGTATACTGTTTCACTTGAACGCCCTTTCAAACAATGGGAAATGGACTTCATTGGTGAGATTTCAGATCCCTCTAGTGGTGGCCATAAGTGGATTCTTGTAGCCACTGATTATTTTATGAAGTGGGTTGAAGCAATCCCATCTAAAAAGGCATCACACAAAGTGGTAATGGACTTCTTTTTGAATCACATTGTATGCAGATTTGGAGTTCCAGTTAAGATTGTATCTGATAATGCCACGGGCTTTAGAGCCAAACCTTTAATGGCAATGTGTACTGAATATGGAATCAATCTAACTTATTCTTCAAACTATAACCCCCAAGGGAATGGACAAGCTTAGTCCAGTAATAAGAACTTGTTGAAGATCATTAGACGAACCCTGGAAATGAACAAGAAGAAGTGGGGAGAAAAATTGAAGTTTGTAGTTTGGGCTGATAGGATAACTCCTAAAAGAGCAACTGGTAAAAGCCCGTTTGAATTAGTGTGTGGAACGCAGGATTCGCTGGCCTTACATCTACAGTTATCTTCATTTTATTTTTCCCAACAATTGGAAGATCAAGAGCATGACCCATATGAGTCAAGGATTAATCAGATCATTGAGCTTGATGAGGAGAGAAGAGCCTCCCATGAAAGGCATGTTAGATTTATAGAAACATTTGAAATATTGTTTGACAAGAAGGTCACTCCTAGAGCCTTCAATGTTGGAGATCTGGTTTTGCTGTGGGATAATAGGCGTGAAGACAAGGGTAAGCATGGAAAGTTTGATGCATTATGGATGGGCCCTTATGCCATTGATATCAATGTTGGTGAACATACCTTTTTTCTCAAATATTTAGAAGGGGAATTGCTGGAGATTCCTGTTAAAGGTAGACATTTGAAAAAATTATTGGATTGATCCCTAAAGTGAGGTATGCACCAATTTTATAGTTGTATAGTCTCTATGTTTTTCTCTATTTTTTTTTGTTTGGTGGTTTATGGTTTTCCCTTTGTTCTTGGCATCCATTTTGGTTGTTTTCTCAGCTCTTTTTTGTTGGTTGGTTCTGGTTTTTAGGGATGCCTTGTGTTTTGACTCCTTTTCCCAATGGTATTTTGGCACTTAGTCTATGTTTTGTCCTTATGGCACTCACTGGGATTGCCCATCCCCAAGAAAGAATCGATGTTGGTGCCATTTCTGAGCTTACATAGTGTGCCCTAATTTTTCATGTTCAAATTTTCTGAGAGATCTTCTATCTTTCAAATTGGTGATCTGCAATTTTTCTTCTCCAGTTCAATGCCTCAACGGTACTCAAAATTTTTTTTTTTTGTCCTGGTTTGAAGGAATTATCCAAGTTTACCCTTTTTGTGCCCTAAGTTTTTCTAATTTTCAGGTTGTGTCATTTTCCCTTTGCTAGATCATGCAAAAAATTGGGATTCATCAAACCTAAGTCATATGCAATTAAATTCCCAATCCCAAGGTTGACAAAAATGTCAAATCATGCTTGAGTTGTTTCAAAATCTGAAAAATTAACATCTTTGTTGAAGATTTTGATTTCTAGGGCTTCCTGTGAAATTTTTATGTTTTGACGGACATACGGGTGTCATTTTCCCATCAAATTCATAATCACAAGGTAATAACAACGTGGCGGGCTCCTATTGGCCGGGGATATGTGTGAAAATGTTTCTACCTTATCGTTTTTGAATTTTTTGCAAAATGGAAAATTTTGATCTGTGGCTCTACCTTCTACAAGAAGTTCTTACATGGCACGTTTTGATTGGCTAGAGGATTGGAAGGTGGCTAGCTTTCCTTTGGAAATTTTTATAACATTTTGCAAAATTTTCAAAATCAAATTTCAGCCTGAGGCCTTGCAGCGAATAGGGAGAGGACACATGTCCAAAAATTAGGAGGGAGAAAGGGGCTGATGGAGAAATTAGAGTCGTTTTGCTCTATTTTGCTAAAGTTGACAAATCATTTTTATTTCCCCTCCAATCAGAGGACGATGCATGGCACATTTTGGGTCTGAGGGGATGCAGGTGGCGGAGAAGTTTTGAAAATTTTGGCGTTTTTGGGCTCAAAATGTTAAGGTAAAAATTTGGCCCGAAGGCCCTCATCCAATCATAGGTGGACATGTGTCAAGAAAGGAAATAAAGAAAGAAGGGGCCAAGCAAAATTTTATGGCTTTTTGCCTTTGTTGTTTTAAAGGTAAAAATTGAAGGATGGCTTTGCTCCAATCCATGGTCGACACGTGTCTAGAAAAGCCAAATGGAAGAAGGGGTTGATGGAGAAATTAGTGGATTTTTTGATTTTAGGTGAAAAAGTGAAATTGTCATGTTGAAGCCCGCACTCCCAAAAAAGGTTAAATTTTTGTGCAAAAATGGAGAAGCGGATCTTTGGGACTTTTTTGAGATTTTTTTTCGTTTGGAGGAAAAAATATCAATGCTGAAAAATGATCTACATTGCCGTTAGGAAGAGAAATTTGTGTGAGGAGGCAGAGGTTCGAACCTTGTGGATCATTGAGGTTTTTTGCCTTTTTTTGGAAAAGTGGATAAAAGTTCAATTTTGGGTTGAGGTTCTGGATCCAATTAGGAGATGACACTTGTCCAGAAATGGAAAAAATGGACGAAGTGGCTGAAGGAAAGACTTTATGATTTTTTGCTCTGTTTTCCAAAGGTAAAAATTGAAGAATGACTCCGCACTAATCATATGACGACACGTGTCCAAAACTCAAAATTCAAATTCCTTGTGTGAAATTTTTGATCAAAATGAGGAGGTAGAGGTTCGAACCTCAGAGATAACTTTTAAAATTTTACAAATTTTGGCAAAATGTTTCAAAATTTTGAATTTATGCAAGGCCCTGACTAGGTGAATTTATGAAGCTTGTGCGAGAGCATGGATCTTCAAGGGAAACAGATAAATTTTTCCTTTTTGGCAAAAAGGGATAAAGTTAAAATTGGAGGCAAACCTCCACAACCAATCCATGGTGGACACGTGGCACATTCTACGAGGTCAAAAGGAGAGCGTGGGACAACATTAAGTTTTGAAATTTTTCAAATTTTGCAGAGATGTTTGAAGATAGAATTGGAAACTTTGCCCCATGGCAAATCAGAGAGTGCCATGTGGTGGGGAAGAGATCAGGAGTTTAGGCCTGCGGGGGTTTTTTGGAGAAATTTCCCTTTTTCAAACAATTGGCAAAATTGATAAAATTGGCCTCGCAATTTAAATGGGGCCCACGTATGGACACGTGATAGGCCCAGGAAGCAAGCGGGGTAATATTACAAAAATTTCCAAATTTTCCAAAGGTCACAAATGCATTTTTCAAAGGCATGGACCCGATCTAATCGTGTTTTGACACGTTTCCCACCTTATCCAAGGTTTTAAAAGGTAATTTTGAGCTTATGTTTGGGATCTCATCTTCCACGTGGAGGGCGGACATTTAAATTTATCCAAGAACAATGGCTACTGTGCATTCTTCCTTCTTGCCACCATTGGAGCTCTAGGAAACTTGGAATCATGATTTCTTGATCAAATTGTATCAAATCTTATATTATTTTGCATCATCTTGGCTTTCTGAGAGCATTGGCTTCATTTTTATCACCTAATTCTTTGATCTATGGTGTTTTTGACGAAATTTTTTCTTAGGCCTAAGAAAAAATGTGAAAAGTCAAAATCAAAAGTTACAGAGGTAAAATGAAAAGGTGAAAATTGAAAAATGATGAGTGAAAGATACTTGTAGGCCTAAATGATAAAAAACATTCCCCCTGGATGGATACTGATTTGAATTTGTGTAATGATTTAACTTTTTGGGCATATCTGGTAACCTGCGAGTGTTTTTCTGTTTGATGTCATTTTCATCGAATCATGAGGTTTTTTGCAACAAACTTGATCCCATGGCATATTCTTTTCTTGGGAAGGAAGACTCCAATGTGGCATGAGATATATAATACATTTTTGAGAGATTGTAGAAGAGAGGAGAAAAACCTAGAATTTCACGTGAAAAACATGAAGAAGCCCATTCTCTGAGAAAACTACCTGAGAGCCATTTTTAATTCCTTCTTACATCATACTTTATCATGTTGAGTTGGTTTCAGTTATAAAGCCATAAACAAGCTCTTAGATTGTTCTCATGACATTCCCCTACTGATATATTTGATCATTTTCTATATGATCTAGTGTTATCTCCTGGAAAAGTTTACATATACTTATGTTTCAGAATGTCTTCAATTTGTGTTTCTTGCTCATGTTGCAATCTTGTGTTTAAGATCTCTTTTGATCATACATGGTCTCATTTCTTGTTGATGGTTTAATGGCATCTGCAATCTTATATTAAGGAGATCCTTCATCTGATAGAAGATAAATAGATTTAAAATCATTTTACCTTTCCCTAAATTTTGAGACTGTTAGTAAACCTTTGGGTTCACCTTAGGTCATGATAAAATAGAGATTTCTGGATACTTTTTTGGTATATTTGCTTCAATATTTTCTGGAAGTTTGTGAAATATTGTTTGGAAGAGTACAGATCTGGGCCCCCATTTGGTGCACATATCCTAGTTGAAGGAGTATTTTAAACCCTTTTGAAACATTTCTTTTGTTTAGGTGTTACATATCTCTTGCAAAGGTCCTCAAAGAGTTTGGAAATTTCTTGTTAGTCTTGTCTAACATCTCCCACCAAATTTCATTCAAAATAACTAATCCTACCCTATACTACCCCTACATTGCATTGTGTGTCAACAAAATAATACAATCCATTTACAAAAATGGACAAAGCAAATCAAGATAATACCATGTCTCTAGCAGTCTTAGCCTTATTTTGAAATCATTTCCATCATTTAGTAGTGAAAACTTTTTGGAGTTTGAATAATGGAAAATTGATCATGTTTTCCCAAGGTTTCTTGCATATAATATGCAAAATACAAGGATATCTCCACCTCCTTCACAAAAAAAAGTCTGCAGTATAGATTCTCTTACCTTGGTTTAGAGGCACAACCTAAAATAGTGAGGATCAGATAAAGATTATTTTCAAGGTGCTACGCACTCCTTCAAATCTTGAGTGCTAACAAGTCAGATAGGTGTATTACCCGGCTACAAATGACATAAAAATAATTTATCTACCCTTGAGTGTCTTGTGAATTTCATGATGCTATTCAAGTTGTGAAGGAGATTAAATCTGGGTACCAACACACCCTGTTCATCAAACTCATGAATATTGCAGGGGAATTCGTCAGACTGAGTGGCACAACCATGAACTCATAGTGGCCATATTTCGTATAGAAAGATGTCCTGTGAATATCTACCTCTGTAATCCTCACCTGACTGTAACCTAACTTAATATCAATCTTATAAAACACAGTGGCCCACTTCATCTAATCAAATAAATCATCGATGCAAGGAAGGGGGTAATGATTCTTGATTATTAGTTTGTTTAGCTAACGGTATTCCACACACAACCGAAAGGATCCATCTTGCATCTTCACAAAAATCACTGGTACACCCTAAGGGGATACGCTAAGATGGATTAGGCATTTCTCAATAATTCCCTCTAGCTACAAATTGAGCTCACATAGCTCAAGTGTGATCATCCTATAAGGAGCGCTTGAGATACGTTTCACTCCTAGAACCAAGTCAATGTGAAAATCAACCTCACATGGGGGAGGCATCCTTGACAGCTCACTAGGAAATACATCAGAAAACTCCTACAAAATGGGGTTATCACCACTAGCCCCATTCTCCTACCTATTACTAACTATAATAACATATGACTGACAATCCCGTCATGTACACTGCTTCAAGTGCATAGCAAAAATAATGTGAATAGGCATGGGTCTCCTGACTCTAACAATAATTGACTCCATACCCAAATCATCTTCACAAGATATATCCTTAGTATTGTAATAAAATTTATCTCTATGCGCAGAAAACCAATCCATGCCCAAGATAACTCCATATGAACCCAAGGGAAGGATACAAAGATCCAAAGTAGTGGTAAAGGGTCCTAGGTCCACTACACACTACTTGCTTAAGGAGTCAACTGAGATCTTGGCTCCAGAAGCCATCTTGACATCCTAAATAAGGCACTTCCTAACTACCACCATCGTGTAATGCTCTATTAAATATGGAGAAATTACATAATCTAATGAGCCTAAGTAAAATAAAATAGGGATAGATTTACCACCAATGCTAATTGTGGTCTCTATCACCATGCTTTGGTTCTCTATCCAGCAGTTCTCGACTACTTCATATATCCTGTGTCTCCTAGCCATCTCACCAACATTAGGCTCCAAATTTTATTCCTTACCCTGATTAACTACGTTTGAGGGCACTCTCCAATGGTTTCCATGCTTGCCACATCAGTAGAAAGTACCTGGTCCTTTCCACTGAGTAGATAGTCTTCTAGATGGCCCAATAGTATGTGTTTAAGAACCTCATGATCCTGTCATAGATCTTTGTGGGTGCTGCGATGGGCATACTCCTGCCAATTGTTTCGAGGTGGAGCCTCTATCCTATTGGCCCCCCTAGATATAAGTCCCATACTATGCCCTCTCTGAGCATCATAACCCTTTGGAGGTCAAAGGGCAGTCAAGTCTTCTACTTCTGAGGAGGTGGAGGATGCCGGAAGGAATACAGTATATAATTGTGTCCAACACGAGGAGTATGAGTTGATCCCCTCAATCTACTATCATGTAATTGTTGTATCCAGCTGCTCACTTTGTCACAAGCCTGTTGATTCTTCCACCTATTTTCCTTTTCTATGTAGGCCTTCTCCATGGCCTCTTAAAGTGTCTACATGATATGAATTCGCACTGCCCCACCAAATTCCAAGTTAATGCTCCTAATTGATCCGTAAATTTATACTTTGGAATTCTACAGATCACATAACTATGTTGTTCTACTTTCAACTTTGGAAAATGACAGATTTTCTTGAAAAATTAGAGCTTAGTGACTTATTATCTAGTGCTATAGAAAGGAAACTATAGAGTCGAAAAGAATTCAAAACTTCAACACCAACGATTTTATCCTAGAAACCTCCAATAGAGGAAAAACAATCGGGAAGGGAAACTGGTCTTTCTTCCCACTTTTATTGGTCTAATATAGACAATTTATAGAGTACAATAAGTATGAAAATAATCAACAATGTAGAAATTCTATTCAATTATTTCCTTGCTCGGTTTCTACACCTTGCTCCTACAATTCCATTCCAACACTGAATATCTTGCTCACTTATCTCATGAAACTCTGCTTCTCAATCTCTATGGATATTTGATTCCCCATTCTCTCGCTCCTTTCATACATTTATGGGCCTTCCCATGTCTTTCCATGCACTGTAGGATGTGCAAGGGAATGGAAGGGGAATAGACATAGTTGGGCACTTCAAATTTACGTCCATTCGTGTTCCATTCTTATTTTCTTTTCAAAGGTGCTAGAACCGCTACCTGATCAGATCAGTGATCTCAAGACCTCCGTCCTATCTAGGTAGTGGTTTTAGGACCGCCACCCTTGCAGGATGGTAATTCCGAAACTGCCACTCTACATAGAGCGACGGTTCCTTCTAGAACCTCTGTTTACCTCATTTCATTCATTTTTCATATTTCTCCTTCTTGGTGCTAATGGAATTGATGTAGTGGTGTGTTTTTATGGATCCCTATGGATCATACCTCCCCTAATTATGAGGTTTTTGGTCCCATAAACACTTATTGGGGGAGTGGTAGAGGAATCAACTCCCTCTCATGCTCATTCAAGTACCACTAGGTCTGCCTTAGTGTCTTCTCTCATCCAACCTACCAAGACTCCTGTCGATCTCTGATTTACTGCTCCAGTGGTACATCCTCCTCCATGTTTCCTCAAGTACAATCTTATTTACGGGTAAATTATGTATTTTCCCTTCTCTTTCATACATAGATGGCTTTAGTGGATGTAACCTCTTGCAACTTGATATAGCGTGCATCTGCATGAAGTATGGCCCAAATGTTTCTTCTCTAACCTGCTCGACTATGGTGAGGGTCTCATACTATAGTGGTTTAGTCCTTTCCTACCTTTGTCTCTTGAGATGGATTCGTTTCATCCTCTCCAAGTACACTACAATTATAGTCACCACCGTTCCTTATATCTCCTCTTCTTCTTGCTACCCCACGGTCAAGTCCAATGAATCCGTATGTAGATATGGTGATTGCATAGCAGAATTTTGTTTTCACGTGGAATGATCTGTTTAAGTGGTGGCTTCTTCTGCAAAAAATGACAAGTGCTATCCAAATTCACCATCCTTTTCTTAGAAATATTCATGCTCTCACGTCTATTTTGCTTTTCTTCTAATGAAAGAAAACAAGATTGATGATTTTCCTAAATAAGTCTTGGTGCTTTGTTGGCACTTACAATAACCTTATTTGATTTTCTCTTGTGTGCCCAGATGTTAAAAATGACTCCATCCTTGACCCATCTGTATGAGTTATCCCTCCTTGTGAACACATCATCCCTGTCATACAAGTAAGGACTTCCGAAGACAATGTCAAATGCATCAAGTGGAATAATAACAACCGCTAATACATCTATGTATTGGGTATTTATCCCAAACTGAAACTTACACTTCCTTGTAACTTGTATTTCTACACCCTTCTTCACCCATCCCAGTGGGTATGGATGTGGATGCATGTAAGTTTCTAGACCAAGCTACACTACAACCGCATCAGAAATCATGTTTGACTGAGAACCAAAATCTACTAAAGCATTTAACTTAGTCTTATTAATTTGGATTCTAATTTGAAATAGCTTACAAATATCTTCTCCTTTTACTACTCCATACATGTTAGTGGCCATCCATCCCAACCTCTCATCTACATCTGAATCATCCTCAATCTCCAGCTCTCTTTTTGTCTTCACAGAGGCCATGGATTTCTTGGAATCCTTGGTCTAGTGCTTTGGGTGCAATTTAGGATGCAACTTCCAACATGTGGCATCAATATATCCATTTACATCACAATTATTATAGAAATTGTTGGGATATTTACAAGTATGCAAAGAAGTAATGGCATGTTTACCTTTCCATTTACCTCTTCTACTTGTCTTACCTTTTTCTTTGTCTTGATCTTCTGTCGACTGGTCTCCCTTTGGTTCTATTTCTCCTTGCTTCTTCTCATCGTTAATGTAGAATGCTTGTACACAAGATTCATTGAGATCCTTGGGATTCATCAAGATTACCTTCCTCTGAAGGTGAGTGTGAAGTCCTCCCAAATACCTGGTCAGAATGTCCTCATCCTCCAAGTCCATATTTAGCAACAGGGCTTGTCTATGAAATTCCGTAGTGTAGTCTTGCACGCTTTGACCGCTGTCGTATCTAAAGTACTACCACTTAATCATCATGTCAGTGTTATGGACAATAGGATATAAGTTAGCTCTAATCAATTCTTTAAAACCTTTCCAAGTATTGATAATAAGATATTTCTTCTTTTCACAAGTGGTTAGATGTGTTTCCCACCAAACCAGAGAATGAACTTCCATTTTGAGATGTGTAAAGGTGATCCTTTATGCCTCAATGACATTATGCACACTAAAGTATACTTCCAACTATTTTAGCCATTTATCCAGTAATTTTGCATCTACTTGTCCTTCAAAATTCTTTATTTCCACTTTCGTTTCAACTTTAAAAGGTGTATGTGTAGATTTTACCTTCTCACTTACAATTGGTGTCTCTTCACGCTCTTCCCATTCTTCCTCTTTGTGGTTATTTCCGATATCAATTTTTTTGGATAGTACTTGAACCATTGATTCCATGGAATATTTCTTAACCGAAGTCTTCTTTTGTAGATCTAAAATATCTTATTGTTTTCTATAAAATCTATCCATCACGGTCTCTAGCATCTCGACTCTATGAACCAAGTTATCTTCCTCCATTTGAGCTCAAAATCTCTATTTCCAATTCTTCGTAGAAATATGTGGCTCGCAAGGTAAAAATTCTTCACCTTTAGACTTTGTCACTGTCATGCAAAATCACAAGAAGTATTTGAATACCACAGTCCCAAATATATAAGCTACTCTGATACCAAAATGATCTGTAAACTTCTACTTTCGAACTCTACGAATCACAAAAATATGTTGTTCGACTTTAAACTTTCTAAAATGACATATTTTCTTGAAAAATTAGAGCTTAGTGACTGATTAGCTAGTTCTATAGAAAGGAAATGGCAGAGAAGGAAATACTTCAAAACTTCAAGATGAACAATTTTATCCTGGAAAACTCTAATGGAGGAAAACCAGTCGGGAAGGGAAACTGCTCTTTCTTCCCACTTTTATTGGTTTAATATAGATAATTTACAGATTAAAATAAGTATGAAAAGAAGAAACAAAGTAAAACTTCTCTCCAATTACTTTCTTTCTCTGTTTCTACACCTTCTTCCTCCAATTCCATTCCAGTACTGAATATCTTGGTCACTACTCTCATTAAACTCTACTTCTCGGTCTCTCTGGATCTTCGATTCCCCATTATCTTTCTCCTATCATGCATTTATAGTCCTTCCCATGTCCTCTCATGCATTGAAGGATGTTAAAGGGCATCGAAGGGGAAGAGACACGGTTGGGCGCTTCAAATTCGTGTCTATTCGCATTCCATTCTTATTTTCTGTTTGAGGGTGTCAGGACCGCCACCCTGAGCAGACCGATGGTATCAAGACCATTGCACTATCTAGACGGTGGTTTAAATACCTTCGCCATTGCAGGACATAGGTTTTGAAACTGCCACTCTACACAGAGCGGTGGTTCCTTCCAGAACCTCCGTTTACCTCATTTCATTCATTTTTATTGTTTCTCCTTCTTGGTGTTGATGGAACTGATGAAGTGGTGTGTTTTTCATGACCCCTATAGATCACTAATGAATCTTTGAACTCAAACCTTCTCATCCTATATGTAGTATACATACTGAACTAGATCAAAAAACCATCCCTCATACTCTGCTACTGTTATGGAGGATTGTCGCAGATCGTGGAACTCATCGATCCTCTACTGAATGAACCGCCCAGAAATATATTTGATCCTAAAACTCTTTTCAAAGGTCTCCCAAGTGAATGTCTAAGAATTTCCATGGAGCTTATGCTCGTCAGTCATCCACTATACTCCTTGTCCATCTCTCAGAAGGTGGATGGAAACAGGAGCTTCCTTGTTGTTAGAACAAGGGAATAGATTGAAGTATCCACTCAAGATAAATAACCATGCCTTGACCTTAAATTCACCTGTTTCTCCAGAAAAATGAGGCAGGTATAACTTCAATATCTCTCTAATGTGATCTTCTAAAATCAATTATCAGCCTCTAGGTATGTCTGCTTGATCATCTCTCAGCCTAGGGCTCCTCATCTATTCTATGTGCCCCATAACACTATCTTTGTGCTCCCTAGGCTGTGAATCATGCCTAATCGACTCCACGTGGGATTTATCTTCCCTATCCTCTACAATGTGACGTGAAGGTGCATGGGCATCAACGGATGGATCTCTGTCATGTCTTCTAGGTCTCCTTCCTAAATATCGTTTGCGTATAACGGCATTAACATCCTGTAGTGTTTGCAATATTAGAGGCAGAATAGTTGTTACTTCCTGATCTGGGGGTGGTAGGTCTAGGTCCACATGTAGAAACCCCTCTTCTGGTACGTTCCTTCTACACATACCAAGGAAAGAGTTAGTTTATAATCATCTAAGTTTGTTTGTTTTTATTTTTCTAAAATTTGTACTTTTCAAAACATCATGCATAGTTGTGTGTACTAGATTTAGAGTTGCGCTAAGTTTATTTTTATTTTTTTTAATTTTCCATGTGTTCCCGAGGTTCAAGCATTGAACCCATGGCTCTGATAAAAAGTGCAATGCCCATAAATTTCTCCCACGAAACCCAAAATGAAACAAAGGTTATAATATAAAAAAATATGGAATAATAGTTTTCTTAAAGAACAAAAGCAACGATTAGCTATACCCTTGGTTAACAACGATCATCACAAAATTAATCAAATAATAATATTAATCCTTCAGTCAAGTTTAAAACTTCATTCCCATAATGAATAATTACTTTAATAAAGTGGTTCCTAAATTCGTTTAATTATTTTATTATAAAAATACTAGGACTAATTTTTCCTTCCATTTACATAATATTATTAAATTAAATTCCTGCAATGAATATTTCTTAGCTAGAAAAGAGTAAGTTTGAATTAATTAATTACAAGGTTTAAGGGGGATTTTATAAAAGAAAATACCATCTAATTAAATGTTATAAAACGAAATTAATCCCTACACCACTCAAGTGGCCCAATTAAAAAATGACCCATGTGATCAAATGATGATCTCACCTAACTCCCACCTAACATTTGTAGGGGACAATGATAGTCATTGGATGAATCCATTCTATGACATTGGATCTAATATGTTTAAAACAACCCTAATCTCTATGGAGAGTTTCTTTTATTATTTTCATTTGACTTATTGGCTTATTTTTGTTTTGCATGTTAAGGGAAGGAGGAAGAGAAGGAAGCCACGGAAGAGGAGGATGGAGCTTGGAGATGGATACACACATCCAAAATCTAATTAATCTTAATTTTTATTGGTTATTCTATTCTACCCTATTCTAGGGTTTTTAATATTTATTATTGTTGTAAGCTTGATTTAATAAAAATATCGATTTGGCTATTTGGCATTTGCCCAAAAGATTTTATATTTTTATTGTTTTGAAAATAAGTTACTCTTTTCCTTTTGAGAAAACACTGATTTTGAGTATATAGCCATGCGTATATATCTCTAAATATATGAATATATATACCTTAATTTCTCTAAATACATAAATACCTCAAATCCATATTTAATAATAAATAAATAAATAACAAAATAGACATATATATATATATAAAATTAATGTATATATGTTTTTACAAAATGAAAAAGGAAACGCCATGCAAGGTATTCACGACCTGTTGCATTATAGTCTTAGTTGACTATATGTAATACAGTGTGGCTGCATAATTTACATAGGTGAAAGTATTTGTGGGGAGAGTCGTGGACCCCACCCCCATCCCATATTTAAATGGGGTGCGGGGTGGGTTTGGTGACCGTCCTCCCCCACTTTATTTAATTTAATACAAACCACCAATGGTGGCCGCATGGGCTATTTAGCCGGCAAAACATTGTTATAAATATATACATATTTTTTTATATTTTATTTTATAAAGTTTAGAATATTATATATATTCATAAATACTTTAGTGCTAATAGTAATATTTATTAATCATAATAAAAATACTATTAATTATATATATATATATATATATATATATATATATATATATATATATATATATATATATAATAATTTTTTAATTATTATATTTAAATTGTAACAATATTAATATATTAATAATATAAAAATAATTGAATTTTATTTAAAATTCCTTTTATTTATACATAAAGTAAACTACATTCAATGTTTTATTTATAAAGGAAAATTGAAAGAATTTTTTTTTTATATAATTTGCTCAAACATAATTATATTTTAAGTAGGAAAATAAATGTACTTTGTCCTCTTATAATAGCATATGTAAAGTTTATTTTTGTTTTTTTTATATAGCGCTGAGTTAACGTATTGACAAGATCTCTTACACAATTCATTCTAACAATCATTAACAACTATTTCCTTCCTACAACTTAAAAATGAATATAACTACTAATTTTACCATTTTCAAATTGTCTTTCTTTCAATAAAACAATATCCATCTACTTTGATTCACCAACTAAATTTCTACAATTCCCAACGACAATTGAAATTTAACAAGGTTCTCAATATTTCTTATACAATGAACAATAACACATTTGTGAGATAGTGAAACAACTTAATTTTAAGAGATATGCATTTCCATATCAATACAAGATCAACTTTATGTTGTATATATCTCCGTCCCCGGGTAAATATAAACAAACGAAAGAATATGGAAATCAAATAAACTCAAACACTGACATTTATTTTATGCCGCAAAATTCGTGCCCAAGGCACAGGTTGGAGGCACAAAGCACAAAGTGTCAACATGGAAAAATTTGCGCCCAAGGCGCAGTTCGGAGGCACAAAGCACAAAGTTTCGACATGGAAAAATCCACGCCTAAGGCGTAGGGCAGAGGCGCAAAGCACAAAGTGTCGACAAGGAAAAATGCGCGCCTAAGGCGCAGGTCGGAGGCGCAAAGCACAAAGTGTCGACAAGGAAAAATGCGCGCCCAAGGTGCAGGTCGGAGGTGTAAAGCACAAAGTGTCGACATGGAAAAATTCACACCCAAGGTACATCTTCACGAGGCGCATCTTTAGAAGGCGCAACATTTTGAGCATTGACACCCCAACAGGAAGCAAACCTTGGCATATATATTCAAATAGCCATAACTTTTCACAGGGAGCTCGGATTCATGCAAGGCTGGACTTTTCGGAAAGCTTACAAGGTCTTATGTCCAACTACGACTAGATATATTTAATTGGGTGAGAACTAGTTCTTAAAAAAAACAAAATAAAATTCACCATTTTTTGGGTTTGCTAGGTTTCTCACCTACCGCCATAATGAGATGAATTAAATACAACATTGAGGTGGTTGGGGTAGATTTGGAATTCCTCTCTCTTCCCTCTCTCATTCTTCCTATAAATTTTAAGGAGGGGCTTCTTTCTAAAGGTTTTACATTCTTGTTTTGCCCCTCCCTTCTTCTCTTTGGCAAGTGAATTTGTGGAGTTCAAACCTCTCATCTAAAACTGTAATGCAACTTTGCCTCTTGGCATTTTGTAGTGTATTGTATCAATATTTGGAGCAAATAATACATGTCTGTGGATGATTCTCAACCCTCTATGTGTTCATTTTCATCTTCTTGATATTTCACTGCAAATCTAGTTATCTATGCATGATCTTGCATTGCATTTTAATGGTTTGTGTTTATTGGCAAGACATGTGTTTCTTCATTCCTCAGTGCATCACCTTTGTTAGTTTAGGTTTATTTTTAATGCATTTTCTTACCCTGTCTCCTTGGAAAGTTAGATTATATTTTTGAGTAAACCCTCTGCATTTTTATGAGTGCATCTGAACAGAGGAATAGGAACCGGCCTTCACCCGGAGAGCTTTCCTGATTCACAAGGTCCCACACTTGGGAAAAGCTCCATGTTATGCAATCGCACTAAGAGTCTCAACCCATCGCGTTGCAGAAATTTAGGGGTGTTGTGATTCACCATCAACACTTTCCTTACTACCAGATTAGTACATTTCAAAATCCATATTTCTAAATCAAATATTCTTAGAAAATATTACAATTTATGGCTATTTCCAAATGAAGATACAACTTTCTCTCAAGCACATAAATATAACATCTTCCACTCAAGGTGGGAATAACTACATGAACACGTTACAAAATTAAGGCTTTTGACAAGGCCAAAATGCAAGTCTTCGATTAGCATGTATTCTCCAAAGGTAGGTCCAAGTTGTGCTTTCTTCAAACTTCTCACAACAAGGATCAGAATACAAGGAATGAGGAGTAGGCAACGCTCTTCGCCAAACCTTAAATACATTAAGAGTATAAGCCATCTCATTAATGGCCCCCGAGCCCCAACCAAAGAACCATGAGGAATTTTGAGCAACTTTTGACAACTTAAAAGAAAAATGGCTGCCACAAACACCATAGATTCAATACATTCAACACAATCAAAAGTCATATTCAACAATATTTTAACTTTTTCACAAACACAAAGGTTTGAATGCCAGAAAAAAATGGACAAATGGCCATGGGAAACCACCTCCTTATGCCTCCCAAGTTAAGTGGGAGTCTCACACTAAGCCTCCAAGTGTAGAAAAAAGTCAACGCAAAATCCTTATCTCTCCCTTGCAAGTATGCAATAAAATAACCATGATTTCATTTTCACTCTCCGTAGGTTAAACTCCCACTCACACTCCCACCAAATGCATGCCTCACAAAACTCCATTTTACCTCCCCAATTTTTCCATAGGCCCTTCTCCCAGACCCAACTTAAGGCCTACTACCCAACAAAGACACAAGCACATTCAGAAGACTTAAACAACTCTAACAAGCACAACATTTCATATAAACAAGAATAGTAACAAAATAAAAAAGGTGGAGACCCTACCTCTCCATTAATTTCCAAGAAAACTTCACAAATATTTGATCCTTAAAGCCAAGCACACTCAAAGAAATTTCCACAAGCTCCAAATCTGAAAGTGCCCAAGAAGAAAAATGAATAAGTAACCCCCATTCCAACAAAATTCAACAATAAATAGAAATTGAATATATGGATGATGAGGTGGATCCATGTAGGATGCAACTTCAGCAATCCTCCATTCCCATGCCCAAGTCAACACACCAAGTCCAAGGTAATCAATGAGCTTTTAATAACTATGACAAACCCACATGGCTCACAAACTTGCACACCATGCTTTCAAAGTAAAATTAATTGAGGTAGAAGGAAACTACAATTATTTTCTCTCATTTAAACTCAAAAAGGGATTAAAAAAAGTCTAAAATAAACTCCCAAACCCATAGGTAGGGTTTTTTGGTAAGTTTACGAGCCATGGGACAAGCTTAACTTGTCCCACAAGCCTCCAAAAAGGTCTCTCAATTCAAAATCCGAATTTTGAAGTTGGGGTGGAGTAAAAGACACAAAAATAAATAAATCTCACTTACAACAGGGACCACCTAACCTCATAATAAACTATGTTTCACATCCCAAATTTAGTTAACCAAATAAGAAATATTTATCTTTATTAAGACACATTATTACATGCTAATAAAGTGACAACAATTTCAATAATTAAATACATAAAACACAAATAAAGCACATACAAAAATTAAAAGTAAAAAGTGAAAACATATTACTCCATGGAAACACATGTGAGGTCACCCCCCAATGGGAAACCTCCAAACAAGGCATGCAAAACACCACACTATACATTACATAAGTTCTCAAATTTTGGCTATGTTTCTCAACACCCGACATCCTCCCATGACTAGTCCCCTATCCCCTTCAATGCATGTGATAAAATGTCCTTCAGCACAACAAAATACCTCTCTGAACTTTTTTCCGTATTAACAACATTGATATAATATACAAATTAAATCAATAATCGTCATTTGACATTAGCAATTATATCATCTAGAATCATACACTTAATTTATTTTGGCATTCATAAAAAAAATTCATAATTATATTCAAAACATCTAACATAGGTCATGCACCCAAATTACGACATGTTATTATAGAAATCAAAATATAGTAACTTAATAAATATAAATTTTTGTTGTCACCATCTAGTGCATCATAATAAAATGTAAAACACACAACATGTCAATAGTCCAAATATTAGTATAATCTATCATCTACTATTCAATGTATCATAAGCACAAAGTATAATCATCATTCCAACAATATCAACATCAAAGTGAAATAGTGTCGAAGAGGAGTGTGTAATACAAGATACATATGAACACCATGAATAGAAAAGTATAAAAGTAAGGATGATAGGTATCGAACATTACTATCTATTACAATGAATCTTTTAGGAGGTTATTGTAAAGAAAAAAATTAATTTTTAGAGGATGACATATCTACAACAACAACAATAATAATTTTAATATTTTCAAAATATTCCCTAAAACCAAATACTATGAATAAAAATACAGTATTATAATTATTTTACAAAAAGTTACCAATTTTTGGTTTAAATTTATTTGTAATTTTCCCTATTTTGCCTAATGTCTATTAATTTAATTCAATTTTCTAGATTTTTAAATTTTGACATAAATATGAAATTATTGCAAAGTTTCATAGAGTATTGTACTAAAATAGTGTATGAACCTCATGAAGAGTGGAATATTATAACATGTTGTACATTGAGTTTACCTAATACATATGAATGTACAATATGGTATCATTTACAAGGAATAAGTAGTTTTGGTAAAAAAAAACAAGACTAAAAGGAATGCATTGAAACGAACTTTTGTCAAATGTTATTTTTTGTATTTTCTTTGTAGATAAAAAGACTATATTACTATATTATTAATGTTTCTAGGTTATAACATTTCACATTTCCATTACAAATTAAGTTAATGTGTATTGTCGTGAAATGTAAATAAATATACTATCTCAGTAAATTAGGTGATAATTGTTTTGTATTCCATCTCTTTTATGTTGGAATATTTATTTTTTCCTCTTAAAGAGAAGCATGTGGCTATAATATCTAGATATATGTAAAAGGATTGCATGAAGTTTATGTTTTGTAAATAGAAGTATAATTACATACTTCAATCCATCCTCTCTCTATCATGTCATGAGTTTTAGATTGTGATTATAATTTTAATTTTATGATTAAGTGAAAGATTGGAAATCATGTGTTATTAAGGTAATTTTAACACAATTCTATTCATAAATATGTTCAAAAAATCTATTATAAAACATATGTAAGTCTATTTTTTAAGCTATTATAGTTACAAATGTTGTAAAATAAACATATGTGAAATACAAAAGAATATGAAAGGAACATGAAATGTTTAACTGAATTAATGAAGGATTTTTATTATGAAAAGATACAATGGATACAATATATTAAAAAAGTGTTTCTACAAGGATCATTTCAAAATAATTGAATTTATGAAGTATTTTAAAACATAGATCGATAGTATACACTTTTATTGTGTTTATGTGCATTCAACCATACAAGATGAGTGCATGAGGTAGACAAATATTTCAATGTTCATGACCATTTTTAATTACTTTACAATGAAAATGAATCATTTTGTATGGATGGTTAACCGTCTTAGCCATCTTGGAGTCTACAAGGATCATTTTGAAATCATTAAATTTATTAATAATTCTAAAACATAGCTTGATAGTCTATACTTTTATTTTGTTTATGTGCATTTTACCATGCAATTTGAGTACATGAGGTATACAAATATTTAAATGTTCATGACCATTTTTCATTGAGTTACATAAAAAATGAGTCATTTTGTATGCATGGTTAACCCTCTTAGCCATCTTAGAGTCTATCCAGAGGAAGCTTGAAAATTTGTAATACAAAATATGATTAATTTTTTTATAGTTATGTGGGTGTGTTTTATTAGAGTATTGTTCAATTTTTCTATGAGAGTAAAAGAAGCAGTTGGTTTTAATTATCCACCCTACTGTAACTAATTTTATCACCGTATTTTTAATTTACTTGGACAATAATTTTGCGATGTAAATTTTTATTGTGATCTTCAATGTTTTTAATTCATTATGTAAGGGTTTATTTAATACCATCCCTTGAAAATATATTTGTTGAAATTGGTTTTATGTATTAGTATTGGAATATATTCCTCTTTATCTCAATTTTTCTTTAAAAAATGGATTGTTTCTTTCATCTCCATAAATATTTTTGCATTTTAAAACATATATATTTAACTAATGTGAGAGTTGTTCAAGTATTTTTTACTTTTACAGTTTAGCATTAAGGGATTTTTCAACTTGGATGACATTGTTCTCACTCTAAGTATATAGGGATTTTTAGAATACCCTATATTAATATTAATCATGATGTGGGGGTAATCATTACATTCTTGGACACCATATCCCATACAAAAGTAGTGCAAACAACCATATTTAACCTGTGAAATCTTCTTTTTAAAACATGAAAAACAAACCCGCATTTATAATTCTTGCAACACAATGTCTTAATTAATATTTAAATAAAATAAAATTTTAAAATAATTACATAGATAAATTTTACTATAAATGAAGATAATCCAAAAGTGTCTCAAAAACATTATATGTAAATATAATGGATAACATTTTAGTTCATGATAAATAATAATAAGTTTTCATAAAATTCCTACCTTTTCACAAGTTGTAAAATGTTTGGTGTAAAGTTAGACTCCAAAAAAATCCATGTATTTGAATCCCATGCAAAAATGGGATTTTAAGTTTATGGCGTGGACATATATTGAAGTATAATGTAGTTTTTTTTTTTGTTATTTGTTGTTATAATTGAATGCATACACAAAACAAAAATTGTTTGAAAATTTGACTCCAATATAGGTTGATGAGTCATGGAATGCATTTGATTAATTTATTTTACTCACAAGATTATTCAAGGAAATGTGCTCCCATACAATAATTTTTTTATTACGTTTTTTTACTATCACTAAAATAAAAATATTTACTTTTACTCGATGTCAATTTTTTACAAATAAATATATAAAAATTCAAATAATTGTTTTTACTTACCATTTTTACATTGCAAAAACACTTGGTTGTTTGAACTACTTCTCTTTATTTATAAGAATATAAATGGTAGGTGTAGTGAAAATGAAGTACACTTGGAATTAAATAGAAAATTTTGGGATGTGGGGTCGAAATTAATGTGATGTATATGCAGTGAAAAGATTTATCAAAAATTACATTCCATTTGTGAAACTATTATTGTGACATGTTTGTGTCAGACACGGGCATGTCTTACCCTAGGAAACCACGGAAGTTGCCTAGGGTGCACAAAAGGGAGAGCGCTATATTCTATATAAAAAAAATCATGTCGGTTGTGCTGCTACATCGGCTTGTTAAATTTTTGCAAAAAAAATTCAGTTTCACATATATAAAAGCAATTACAATTACAAATTGATGCAAGGTAATCGCGACTGTCGAGGATTTCTTTTTGTTTTTTTTTCACAGTTGCTTGAATGCGTTGGCTTTCCTTTAAAAGTATCCAGGTTTTTTCACTGGTAAGGGGGAGGCAACAAACTTTGTGTGCTCTATGATTTTTTTTTATTGTCTAGATTGCCATTCAATCTTATTTCATGATTTATAGAAAGTGTGGATGGATTCTTTGATTTTATCTGCCAAGTGTGTTCACAATTTCCTTTCTGTACTATACTTTTCAATAAGTTTTTGCTACACATTTCCAACAAGAGGATGTGGTTTTCTTAACATATTTCAATCGATAGAATCATAGAGGAGATGGGTTTTATTGAGTTTTTTAATTCATTTATTTATATGGGCCTATGACACGCCGATTATTCTATTTTTCTAGGCGTACGAGCTTTTGTCAAAGTCTTGATTTAAAAGGAGGGTTTAGTGACTTCTTCGTGGTGGAAACATTAGTGGAATCCCTAATGCTTTCGGCCTGATGTTGAATTATTTGTGTACGTAAAATTCAATACATTCCTCTGTTTGATGATAAATTTATGTTGGAGGTGGTGTGGTGTCACTTTGTGACCGGAATAGGAGTATCTGTGATCTTTTCTCTAGAATATCCAATGTAGAAGAAATTCAGGTGGGAAGCGAGGGTGTAAGCACCGAGTACTTCCTAGGGAGCTTTGAAACCTTAATTTGGCTGTGGTGTCAGATATCCCTTCGACAATAATACCATGAGCACAAATTGATAAGAAATCAACACCAATTTTTACATTTTCTAACACTAAGATTTGTAGTAATATTTCCATTAAATCAAGCAAGTTGAAAATGTAATCATAAAATATTTTGTTTTTGTTCATTACAGAGAAAAGAAAAGTAATATTTATAAAAAAAAAATTGAAGTGATTTCAACTTTTTAATGTTTTAATTATAAAATCAAAATAAAATTTGATAATCACAATAATGTTTTTACATAATATTCAATACATATTTCTCTATTAAATATCAATGTTTATATTTATAGTTACTTATGCACTTAACATATAAAATCATTAAAACATAAGAAATTATACATTTAAATGCAAGCATTTTATTATTATTTTCTTTTCAAAAGTCTGATATAAATTTAATCCATCACTAAAGAAGGGTAACACAAAAATGTAAAAATTGATCATTGATGGTTACTAAGATTATTTTTAAATTATAATAAGATTTGTCACTATTCTTGTTTTCACCATTTCAAGCTATGCCTTGCTTCCTATGACAATGTATGTCCTACTTTGATAGGTTCCATTAATTCAAGTTACCATTATTTGTATAAGACATAAGCAACCGACCTAATATTGTAATAGATATTTGTAATGTGGCCAGTTATGATTAAATGTGGATGACCAAACAGAAAAAATTTCAAGTTGTTTTTTATCACCAGCTTTATTGTCTCTTTTAGTAAAGACTCGTTTGATACATTATCATCTACTATATTGTCTACTCCTTGAAGAGATTCTCTATTTCTAGCAGATGCGTTCTGACATAGTCATATTTATTTCCTATATAAAATAATATTCAAATATTAATGTATTATGGCACTGGCATTTCTAGTTTATGTGTCAATAACATGTTTGTTGAATAAATTTGTATGATAACATCTACACATTGTAAAAAAATATTGAGGATGTATAACAAGTCATACCTACGAATCTAAAGGGCGCATGATGGACTTCACCATCATGGAAATTCATTGTACAAATATTTGGTTCATTATCAGCTATACAAAAATACCTATTTAGTTGTTTAAACTCTTGGATGATTATTTAAGATTATTCAAATTTTCTATATTTTTAAATAGCCTTAGTTACTTTGTTGCGTGGCTATACGAAGCATTGAATATATTAAGGGGAATATACTACAGATTGGATATGTTTTCACAAACTAGAATTGAAGACAAAAAAAACATAAATGCTTTATCTATGGTTTGCAAGTTCCACAACCTACAATTGTGCTCAAAACATTTTCAAAGAGATTTGTGATTTTTTATTTTTTTTAATTCAAAATTTTCACTCTACAAACATACATAGTCTTTAAACATGAAATAAAGAGAGAAGAGGTAAAAAAGGTTAAAGCAAAATATTATTAAATATGCAAACATAAAACTGCGTTGAAGACAACTTTAGAGGGAATGACGTTCCATTACCTTTCTACAAGTGTTGTTAATAAACTTTGAGCGATACTTTTAATACACACACACCCACATAATAATGGGAGAGACTATTCTACCCAGATATTACACCACTATACATAAAACTACATATAAAGCATACAATAAAGACATACATGTCCATGCATGGGTGACAACCGCATGTCAAAAGTCAAATCACAAGTTTATCATTTTTTGAACATATTTGATTGAAATAAAATGGTTGCATGTGGCAAATGCTAGGTGGGTTGATAAGAATGTGCACTAATAATGAGTAGGTTGCTTGTTGTAATCACCTTAGACTCTGCAAGTATTTTTACACAGTGTTGAAAAAGACACTATATTTTTCAATAGTGTTGAAACTCAAAATCGTAAAAAATCAACTAAATATTGAACTACCTACCACGTGGCAGCGGATACACATGATGGTCACAAGGTACATTTTATGGGTAATTTTTTGTACATGTTGGTGCATTCTATGGGGAGAATAGCCTCCACCCCCAACAATTCATCAAAATATCTAGTACAAATTTCAAGGCACCGTCAAGTTTAACTGCATCCATTCAACGAATCAATGTATGATCGTCAACGGTTTGGGGAAATCCATTGTCTTTATTCCGTGCAGTATTAACATGAATTCATCCCTGCAAAGTGAAACACATAACTGTTAACTTCGATGTCCACATTGGTTTAATATTGTTGATTTTCCACGATGAGGTAAGCATGTTGGCTCTGACATTTATATATTTTCTTAACAGTGGAAAATATTGTTGGTCTTGATGAACCCGCAAGGCAGGGGAGGGCAAAGTAGAGAGAGAAGAACAAATAAAGGAGAACATTATTTATTTGTTGGAGAATCAACCTGACATCTTGTCAGATATCAGTCAAAATGAGACATTTTCGATGCCTTCCGCACAACAATAATTCAAATTTGGTTTATTTATGGCTGTCCATGATGTGATTGATGCATAATTGTCTCATATAATGACTATAAAACGAAAAGATTCTCCACCTGTGGATGCCCCGCTCTACACAATTAAGTATATTCCCTCTATCTAAAATTCTTATAATGATCCCAACCTGCGCATCTCAAACGGGCCTTATGGACTCCACCACGATGGCGATCCATCCATTTTAAGTGATCTTTAATGCTTTAACACTTAGATTATTCACACGATTGATTCTGTTGATATTATACAAGTTGAGCGGACATTATTAAAATGTTATTTTTACTTTCTACTCCACCACGGATGTCATGGGTATTGTTTTGATTCTATTTTTAATGCGTGAATACCATATACATCTTCAAAACTGTTGGAAATATGCATGTAATTTCTTCCGTAGGATTTTGTAAAGGTAAGTTTAGATTTAGATTGTAATCCATAGTTGCTTAGATAGGTCTTATTTTGAGGAATTAAATAAATCAAAAAAATTAAAAGAAGTTTTCTTTAAATTATGCACAATATGCGTAATTAGTTCTTAGGCTGCAGTTTATTTCTTGGAAGTTATGTCTTAGACTCTAGTTTGTTATTGTTGGAGGAGTCTTTTTATATAAGAGAAGCAATTGTACTTACTGTAGGTGAAGAGAAGAAGCTAAAGGTACATAAAGAACAATGTTATATGCATATGTCATGTTGTAAATATCTAAAGCTCAGTGATAGTGAATGAATTAATATAGATTACGCACAACAATGCTGATGTTATTCAAGACTCTATTTTAATAATTTGTTTTATTTTGTATTTATTTGGTGTTTGTTATATAAGATTGCATAATTTCTACAAATTGGTATTAGAGCGTTGTTTTCCAGCACATTATTAAATTGATAACAAGTCATGGCTTCTACATAAGGTATGCAGATACCGCAATTTAACAGAAAGAATTACAAATATTGGTCGTTGACCATAAAATAATTTTTTTAGATCCTAGGATGTGTGGGAGATTTTAGAGAATGAGTACATAGAGCCCACAAATGCAGCACTCTATACTACACTTTCATATACAGAGAAAGAAACTTTAAAGGCATTAGGGAAGAAAGATGGAAAATCTCTTTTCTATATTCATCAATACATGCATTAAATCATCCTTCCTAGAGTGGAAACAACCAGTCAAGAAAAATTCACATGGGACACTCTCCAAGTTGCGTATTAAAGTAAGGAGAAAGTAAAAGTCGCCAAGCTACAATTACTTCATAGAGATTTAGAAAACATGTCAATGAAAGATTCAGATACCGTAGAATCATTTTGTAATTATATAGTTGTCTTAGTCAATAAAATTCAATCCCATGGTGAGAATATTGAAGACAAAAGGATTATTAAAATTATTATTAGGAGTTTGTCTACAAAATTTTAACCTTTGGTAGTTTTTATTAAAGAAACTAAGGATATGATTCAATTTTGAATTGATGAGTTGCATGCATCGCTAATAAATCATCACCAAAGGATGAATAGATCACATGCAATTGTAGATCAATATTTTTTTATATCAGACAATAGGTATTTGTGGAAGAGGAAGATAAAGAAATTCATGTAGAGGACGCAACAGTGGTTCATCAAACTCACGTGGAAGAGGACATAGTCAAGAACACACTCATAGTACATGACAAAATATGTCTCATGTTTAGTGTCATTATTGAAAGAAGTATGAACACTATACTTATAATTACATGAAAAAGTAATATGATTAGGATAGGAAGAATCAAAATCAGGGTGGAAGCTCTACTCCTAGCTCCATGGTTATTGCATGCACAAGGATTGTTGAAGCAATACCTTCTTTATCACCTATTGAATGTAATTTATGACATGAGATTCCATGTGATATATAGTTTTAGATTCTAGTTGCAGTAATCACATGTTAGGTAATTTTATTTTATTTTCAATCTTAGATAAATCAGTAAATAGTGATTTTACTCTTGGAAATAATAATACAGTCTCTATAAAAGGAAAAGGAACAATAAACATTCTAACTAAACATAGGGAGAAAAATATTATGGATGATGTCTACTATGTTGTACGTTTGAAGAAAAGTCTTATGAGGATTGGAAAATTAGTACAAAAAGGATACATAGTTAATATTGAAGACAATGAATGCATAATTGGTTACAAATCCCCTAGCACTTGCTTGATTGCAAAATTGAAAATGAGTAGTAGTAGAATGTTTCCATTAATATTAAAACTAGTAAAAATGAGAAAATTAAATCTATTTGTAGCATCAACCGCTGAGTTTGTAGCCAAATCCTATGCTAAGCCATATCGGTCCTACACTAATCCAAATCCCTCCTATGTTGAGTCCTACCCTCAAGAAAAGGAGTCCTTCAATAGTATAAATGAGTCATGTGCTAAGCCTAACGAGTCTTGCACTAAGGTAAAGTATTCATGCGATGAGTCATGTTCTCAAGAAACACAATCAATTTTTCAGTCAGTTGTGAAAGATGACTCATGGATTTGGCATATCAAGTACGAAAATTTTCATTTAATATGTTTGAATTTATTATAAAGGAAAAATATGATTAAAGGTTTTCCTTTGATTTAGAAAGAATAAATATTATGTGAAGGGTTTACTTTGGGTAATCAACAAAGAGAGTGTATCCAAGTTTGTAAAACAGTAAGAGCAAATGCACCTCTTAAGATTGTAGAGTCATATTTGTGTGGACCTACGGAAATAAATTCTATCAGAGGTTTTCAATATTTTATGGCATTCAATGATGCATTTGATATATTTCAATAGTTCAAGGTTTTAGTGGAAAAAAAAGCGGATACTACATCAATGTTCTAAGGAAAGACAAATGAGGTGAGTATGTTTCCAAAAAAATTCCAATTTTTAATGAATATCATGGTATACACAAATAGTTTACCACCAGGTATAAACCACAAAAGAATGGTGTAGCAGAGAGGAGGAATACAACCATTATGGAAATGGCAAGAATTATGATGAAGGAAAAGCATCTTAAAAATGAGTGTTATCCAAAATTCACCCCTCAAGGTATTTTGATAACATGTATAAAATTCTTAAGTCCCAAGCAATTATATTGGTTCAAGGCAAAAAGTCATGTTTCTAGGGTCCCCTCAGATTTTTTCTAACTCCCCTGTCCCCCAAGAAGAGAGCAAGTTCTGAGAAAATGTAAAAAATTGCAAAAAAAAATACAAGCTCGGGCTAGAAAAAATTGTGAAAAATGGCCAAGTCCTAGTCCAGGCGATCCTTGGGACGCGCGGGACAAAAGTACGCGAACCGGCCGAACCGGGTGAAATGAGTCAAGGCAGCCGAAAACAGTTTGGGACGCGCGGGACAAAAGTACGCGAACCGGCTGAACCGGGTGAAATGAGTCAAGGAAGCCCGAAACAGTTTGGGATGCGTGGGACAAAAGTACGCGAACCGGCCGAACCGGGTGAATCAGGAAAATTTGTCCCAGACGGTCCGAAAGCAAATGGGACATCTGGGCCGCGAGTACGCGAACCGGCCGGTTCGGCCAAAACAGGGAACTTCAGCTTTGGGAAAAATGGGACAAAGGGACACATGGGACGCGAAAAGCCAAAGCGGCCGAGGGCAGAGGAGAAAAGTCAACATTTGACCCGTGGAACTTCAAACGACCATAACTTTTGACTCCGAGCTCCGATTTTGATAAAATTGGACTTTCTGGAACGAGCACGACATCCTCTACGCCACAAAAACTGAATTTCTTATTTTAATGAGGATAGATATATTTAAATAAGATAAATATATTCAGCTCCAGTCAGTTAATGCTCATTCCCGTCAAATGACAGAAAACGCCTGCCAGACCCCAAAATAGCTGCCCACACTCAGAAGGCCATAACTTTTGCATTTCTCAACGAAATCGCACAAAATTGGTACCGTTGGAATTGTGGTTCCGAGCCCGATGCACAGAAATCAATAAATTCTTGATTTGATCAGAAATTGATTGAGATTTTTAAGAAAACGTGGCCGGGTTCAGAACAATGTTTTATTTGGTAGCTGGGAGTGCAATTAAGAGGCATGGTCATCATTCTTTCTCTGCTGTAGCACATGGGACAGTATGGGGATCCTTTTGCAATTAATGTATAACCATTTCACTCAATTTAATGCCTCTTACAGGTGGTTGAAGGACAAATTTTGGGATTTCCATTTTCCCTTCTCTTCTCCTTCTCATTTTTTCTATAAATTAGAGTGTTGGGTTCATTGTAAAAGGGAGGAGAGAGTTTTTGGGTAGCAAAGCTCTGCCAAAATTGCTTTGTGAAGCCAGTGTGTTGCAGGCCCTTGTAGTGGACTCCTTGCATGGTGATCCAGGCCCTTATCTTGTAATAGACTGAACTGTGCATACCAGGAAGCAATAAAATACAAGTTTGTGGATGTATCTTCCCCTGTTGTGTTTTCTTGCATTCTTCTTGCCCCTTTTATCTTTCTACAAGTATATTGTGTCTATTTATTATGTTCTTGCAGGAATTCATTATCATTGTGTGTGCTTGGAATATTGTTGTGAATGCATTTTGCTAGATCATGGAGAACTGTCATCACCTCTTCTATTGTGCACTTTGCCTCTGTATTTCACACATTTGGAGACTACTCTCACATCCTCCTTTTCTAGTGTATCACCACTTTAGTGTAGGATTTCATTTTATGCATTCTCTTTCCCTGGTCCCTTGGAAATTTATATTAGAACAGTTAGCTTATCCTGCATTAGAGTAGATTGTGGCAGGTAGTTTAGGAGCAAGAACCAGCTTTCTCTGGAGGTCTATCTCAAGTAGCAAGTCCCACAACTTGGAGATAGTAACCATGTTATCCAATCACACTGGATGCTTAGAGTGATCAAACTAGAAATCTGATCAACGTCCAGGGGTGCTGTGATTCGGTGATAACAATGAGTATTGGGAAAAAGTAGTAGCAACTGCTATTTATATTCTAAATAAAGGTCCAACAGAAATTTCTAGGAATATGGTTCCTAAACAATATTTTACTAACAGGAAACACATATTTTCTCACTTTATACTTTTTAGTTGTGTGCCATATGCACACGTTCTTAATGAGCTAAGGAAAAAATTAGGCAACAAAGGAGAAAACTATATAATTGTTGGATATTTAGAGAATACAATGGTATACAAGTTGTATAATCTGGTCACTAGAAAGGTTTTGATCAAAAGTGATGTTCAATTTACTAAAAATGAATCATTCGATGAAAAGAGAAAATATTTATTATAATAGTAGCTATACTTCATGAGGATATGAAGGATGAAACTCTAGAACTATAAGGTATTGTATCTTCTTCGAGTCTTGGAAATGCATATAATGTTGTAGCACAAGCTACACCTCTTTCTACAACTATGAGGTCTCAAAGATTTCATTTAACTTTTTCCATGCAAGAGATACCACAAAGAACAATAGAATAAAATCCTTGACTACAAAATAGTCCATCATCTGATAGCCATTTGCAATGGAAAAAAAAGAGTCTTAATGAGATTTAAAATGTTCATACAACTAATTCATTTTCATTTTCAGCATTATTTTCTCAAGCTATAGATCCAATATATTTTCAAGAGGCTATAAACAATGAAGTTTTGGGTCAAGTTATGGATGATGAGATAGATGCTATAGAGAAGAATAAGACGTGGTAGTTGGAAGATCTTCAAAAAGGAAAGGACGTGATAGGAGTGAAGTGGGTCTGTAAGACTAAGTATGTTGCTGATGGAAATGTACAAAACCATAATTGAAGGATAGTTTCAAGAGGTTTTACGTAGCAACATGTAGTTTATTACAAGAAAATGTTTGCACCAGTAGCACGTTTGGACATGGCAAGAATGGTTTTAGCAATTGCTTCTCAAAATAAATGTCCTATTTATCATATGGATATAAAATTATCGTTCGATAATGGTTTTATCGTGGAGGAAGTTAATGTGAATCAGATAAAACGTTATGAGATTGAAGTTCATGAAGGAAATGTATATAAGTTGAGAAAAACACTTTATGGTCCCAAGCAAGTAGCTAGAACATGGTACAATATAATTGATTCTTAATATATTAAAAATGATTTTAATAGAACTATCATGAGCCTACTTTATACACCAAAACAAATGAGAAAGGTAAGATTATGATTTTTGATTATAAGTAGATTATTTAATCATGACTAGAAATCTGTCTATAGATTCATTCAAATAATCCATGAAGAAGGAATTTTAGAGTAAATATCTAGGTCTTATACATTACTGTTTGGGAATTGAAGTTCAAAAATCAGAAGATGTTGTTTTTATCTCAAAAGAAAAGTATGCAACTGATGCTTTGAAGATATTTAAGATGTTAAATTGTAAGCCAATGCCAACACCAATTGTAGTAGGTTTGAAGTTAAGAGAAGAGTATAACCAATCATTCATGGATCCAAAAAATTTCAAAAGATTAGTGAGAAGTCTCATGTATTTGATAGCCATAAGACCTAACATTATGTATGGTGTGAGCCTCATATCAAGTTTCATGGATTATCTAAAAGATTCACATTGGTAAGATGGAAAAATAATTTTTAGGTATGTATGTGGAACAAAGAATCAACGAATTTTGTATTCCACTTTAGATGATTTCAAACTCATTGGTTATATAGATAATGATAGTTTCAGTGGTATAATTGATAGGAAAATCACATCCAACTATAATTTTTACTCGGTAAAAAGGATTGGTTTCATAGGAATAAAATAATCATCACATTGCCATGTTATCTGCATCAAAGGAAGAGTATGTATAAGCAACGAGAGCATCATGTAAAGTTGTGTGGATGAGAATAATGTTGAGAGATTTGAGGCAGAATCAAGAGGAAGCTACACAAATTTTTTGTGACAAAAAATCAGCAATATAAATGTACAAAAATAATGTTTTTCACAAGAGGAACACGCATATTGATACAAGGTATCATTTTATAAGGGAGTTAGTAAACAACAAAGAAATATGTCTTTAATTTTGCAAAGGAATATTTTGAAAATTTATAATGTTGTTTAGGAGTTTGTGATCTTGAATATGGTAGATGTGGAAATACAAACTCTGCTCCAAATAATGAAAACTTCAAGGTTTAAATGAAGTGGGGTGTTGGAAATATGCATGTAATTTATCACGTAGGATTTTGTAAATATAATTTTATTTTTAGCATGGATTCCATACTTTTTTAATTGATTATTATTTTTATTAATTAAATAAAACAAAATAAGTTTGTTTTAAAGCATGTAAAACATGGGTTATTGTTTAGACTATAGTTTATTTCTGTGAAGCATTGTTCTAGAGTTGTAAGTTGTTATTTTTACAAGAGTCTTCTTTATAGAAGTGAAATAATTGTAATTGTTGTATGTGAAGAGCCAAATTTGAAGGTATATTAATAATAGTGTTGTATGCACATGTATGAATGTAAATAACCAAAGCTCTATTGTAATGAATGAATTAATACAAATTACACACAATAGTGTTGATTTTAGTGAATACTCTATTTTTATGTTTTCTTTTATTTTGTGTTTATTTGTTGTTTGTTGTATAAGAGTGCATAATTTATAAAAAAAATTATTTTAAATTTTTTTTGAGATCAACCCATCATACAAATAAGTCCTATTAAGAATTAACTACTCTTTCAAATCTTTCTACTAAAAATATTTATTTGGGGACTTGTCATCTTTTGAAGTTTTAGGATAAAGCATAATCGAAATGTAGGATGACATAGCTAACGTCATTTTGTATGTTCTTTATATATCTAATAATATTATTTTGAAATTCTTCAAGGTCGTAGAATCCCTCAAAAAATAGAGAAAAAATTTACTCTTGAAGAAAAATGAAGCAAAAAAAAACAAATTGCTTCTTACTTTTGAGTCCTTAATTTTCAATCGTTTCTATGCATTCTTGATGAAACTCGTGAATATATTCCTTTTCTCATTGTTTGAAATTATGAATATGTGAAGGCCTACATGTTGTTTTATATAACTACCCATGACATTGTATTTCAAAGAGATGTTTAGGTTGATGAACAATTTTGATCCTAGAAGCCTACGCATTCTCTAATATGTTCATAAATTTCTCAAGTACTCATGTCGTATCCTTTCTTTAAAATTTAGGAACATGATACTATGAAAGGGGAATCTCCCAAGCTGTTAAAACACATCCAAATATTCCTTGATAGATAAAAACTACATTGTAGTGGCTAACAAGGTTAATGTGTGGCAACAATGATACATATATAGCTAAATATCAGTTAACAGATATCATTATTACATACTCTTCTATATTATACACATGCCTTCAAAAATTACATAGCAGTATAATAACCGAAAAAAAAAATAGAAAAGTAGTATATTTTAATAATGATAAACCACATTTTTTATTTATACCCACCATCATAAGAATGATAACTAGTTCAATGTTAGTGGATTTATCAAATCTATTATTTTAGAGATTGTTTAGTTGATAAGTACAAAAGAAACATTATTTCCTGCTAGTTAAATAATTTGTTTGAGTGTATATTGTTAATTTTCATCAATGGTCATGGGGGAAATTCTCTCCTTGGGTATGGGGAGGGTCCCATTATATAATGTAAACTACCTAAAACCATCGGGTGTGTTGGAATATGGTCCCATTAGGTATTGTAATTTATGAAAAACCAAATTAATGACAAATCAGTTTATATACTAGGGTCATATGATGATGTATATGATGTTTACATACTGATCCATATGTGTTTATGGTGATATAGAGAGATTAGGTGAGGATTGGTTTCTCTTGTAAATGTATCCAGGTGCCTAGGTGATGTGGCATGGAGATAGGATATTTTTGGTTTCTTGTGAAGAATTTTGACATCATTGATAGCCAGTTTGGAGAGTGTTTAGATAGTTACAGTAGTGGTATGGTACACATACAAGTGATTGGATATGTTACAAGTGCTCATCAATAGTATGTATCATTTCTTGGAGGTTTGAGATTGATTTTTTGAGCTACATAATCTTATGAATGCATTTTTTATGGTGTATCATGGTATACCAAGTATTTTTGGGTCATTTTGAGTTATTTCATAATGATTTATATCATTCTTTTAGTTGACCCTAGCTTCTACAGTGTAAAACCCTATAGCGAGGCTACGCAAATTCGATTGCCTGGAGATTTTTAGATATTTTGATGAAATTATGATGAATTACTATGTTATTGTGATGTGTCATGGAGATTTGGGAAAAATTTCAGATTTCCATGAGACCTATTATTCATTTTATGACTGTGAGACAAGGTCAAAATCGAGTGAAATTCCAGCTTAAGTTGACACTTCCGATGCTCACCCTAAAGTGTGCCATTTGTATGGGACCCTGTGTATTTCAGGGATATTTCTATGGTGAGTTTATAAGTTTTGAAAGAAATAATTACGTCATTTTATTTTTAGGGTTTTTTGAATGAACGTTAAGAAGATAAAATGTTATAAAACCCTAGGTAAACCCTAGCTAAGAGAAGCTTGCAAATGAAGAGGTATAGTGATCCTGTTTTGATTGATTCATAAAAATTTATTAATTGATGATGTAGAGGAATCTTATATAATTCCATAAATTTATGTTTTTTGTCATGATTATGAGCGGGTCCCACGCAAACATGTTAGTTTCTGAAGAAAAATATTTTTGGACAAGGTTGTCCAAAAGAAGTATGTCTTAAATTAATGGTATAGAATGTATGTCAGCTTTAATTTATTTCAATGGATGTTTTAGGAAATGTTCATGCAATTACATGGTCAAATGAGTTCCATTCACATTGAGTGGACAAAGGGCAGTTTTGCAGCCTTAAAAAGAAGGGTTCACTGTATTGCTTATATCTAAAGCTATAGGAGGAGTTTTGAGATGATTAAAAATGTGTTCAAAAAATAATTCATATGTATTAGCAGTTATATAAATATTTTCTCATTATGAGGTGTTTTTATGAGGTTTCTAGGTCACTCTTTGTATAGCAAGGATTTTTTCTAGTGCAGAATAAGATGTGATTTTTTGATAGTGTTGAGGTTATTAAATAATGAGATGGATTAGGTGATGCTTTATATCACATGGAATGTGAATAGGGATGATTTTTTAATCCAATTAATCTATTTTTTTGTCTTGAATGTTCATATAAATTTTGTTATGAGCTAACCTCTGAAAATGACATTTTTAACACGTTGATTTGTTAAATACAAAAGTGCCCATGGTTTGAGAAGTTGGATTATTCAAGGCTTATAATGTTTATATAACTTTTCTACCAATTTTTTAAATTACATAAAGTTGTCACATGGCATATTTTGGTTTAGCATAAGTGATTTTGTGGCATAATAAAGTTTTCAGGGTGCTAAAGAATGTAGGAAAAAACTGTTTTTGGAAATACAAAGAACATTGTGCCCATTAAATGATATAATTTTATTAGTGGAGATAAATTGTGATCATGTATGAATTTTAAATGATATTCTAATCATGTGTAAGGGTTTATGCATCATTAATATATTTGTTTTTGATGTACGGCCATTTTTATCTTTGTGCCCATTGGGTTTTGAGCCATTTTTTGCAAATGTAATGAGTTTTTTAGTTAGGCTAACCTAACTGGGTATCTTGTGACTATTTTTATTCAAATTTTGGATTTTTCCTTAATGTATGGCTCAAGTTAAAGGAGGTAAAATGTTTGTGTTTGAATTTGAAATCAAGATGAGCTTATAAATTTTTTTTTTAAACTTTTGCAAATGAATTGTGTGTGTGCAAGGTGTGTGACCTACGTGAGAGAAATTTTAAGGTGTTGGAGGATTTTTTGAGGTTTAATAAAAAAATTTATAGGTTGAGGAAGATTATCAAGGATATGTACAAGTGTTTTAAGTTTTGAGAATTGATTGAAGAGCTTGTTTTGTGAAGATTGGTCACCAAGGGTTTGATTGAAGAAGTGTGAGGAATATACTTGGTTTCCATCAATTGTGGGAGAAAAAGATAAGCTATCAAATCTTCGTAAGTTGGTTGAGTGGGTACTTGATCATATTTTAGGGTTGTAGCCTCCTTGTGTAGTTGGTGACTTACAAATCTAGGATTTGGTGTTCTTTATAGGGTTGGTGCTCTACTAAACTAGGGGTTGGTGCTCCATGTGGAGTTGGTTCCTGAATAAATTTGAAACAGATGAATATAATTTTTTTTAATTGAGTTTTCTTCCCCTTGAGGGTTTCCCACTGATATATTTTGTCTTTTCTTGATAATACTTATCATGGTTCTTACACGTGTGATTATTTGTTATATGCACACATTAATGAATGATTTTATTATTATCAGTAATTGTATTTGCAAGGTTGAAATCTGAATTTAAAGTTTTTGAAGGACTGATTTACACCCTCCTCTCAGTCTATTATGCTTCTAGTAATTGGTATCAGAGTATGTCCTTCTGGAGAAGTTTAAAAACTTGGAAGAGATGTTCTAAAGCAAAAAATGGGTTGTAAGAAGAAGAATTATTAGAAAGGAAATAACTCCAAAGATAAATTTATTTCTAATTCAAGTGAAGGAAATAATTACGTAAAACAAATTCCTAAAATTTATTCTTCCCTAGGATTTGTAACTTATGAATTTGAAGAAGGATTTAGTGATTCATATTTATATTGTGAAGATTTATCTTGGGAGGTAGTAAGAAACAAAAATTTCTCATGCTAGAGATAAGCATTAAAAATTCACACAAAATATTAGTGAAATGAAGAGAAACCATGAAGACCAAATTAAGCTCCTTGAAGGAAAGTTGAAGAATTAGAGTAAAGAACTTGATGAGATCACAAGGCATCTTGAGGAATATTTAGAGAGAGTTGTAGCAATCCTTGAATCCAAGGAAGATGCTCATGAGAATATTCATACTATTAATATTTTGGAGTCACGAATAGAGGAGTTTTCTGAAACTCTAAAGGTCAAAGAGGAATAATGTACTCAACTGAAATCATAAGTTTCTTTTATCAACGATAGACACAAGAATAATGAGGATGAGTGCATCAAGTATGAAATAGGCATCAAGTCTTTACATTCAAGACTTGATCTAGTCTCAAAAAAATTGAAATTTTTTGAGAAAAGTGCAGATGGCCTAGATAATCTTCTTATCCAATAAATATTGGTAGTTGATAGGGATGATTTGGGATTCAATGAGGATATAAAAGATAATCTTCTTATGTGCTTCTTATTGTCTCTATGCCCCTGATTGTATTCTTCACAATACTATTAAGTGGTATCTATGGAATGTTATTTTTGGAGGCCATAATAATGAATTTTAGATATAATTTTTTTTACATATCATCTATACAATGAGTACTAAATGATGCAAGTGTATTTGATGCATAATAATGTGTTTACTCTTCAGAATCCATAACAATGTTGAAAATTTGATTATAGAAGCATAAAAGACTTAATGTTTGATAGGGCTAGAAGACTATGACAGTGCTCTAGTTGTTTAAATGAAGAATGGATGTCTTCATGAAAATATAAATAAGATATGAATCCATTATTGGTGGAATAAAGTCTCAAGATCCACTTTTTAAGTGATGAATGATAAAATTGGTGAGTTTGGAATGATCTCTTCGATGTACTATGTTTTTCATAGTGTCTATGAACAATATTAATGGAAAATTAGTTTTGGAGGTTAAATGATGCAATTTGGAGCTAATATTTTAAACATATTATCTTAACATAATGAAAAAAGGAAAATTATGGTTTATAGCTGTAAATATATGAATAATTGTGGGATATTCTTACTATGTGTGTGACTTGGTATGTTTGGTAACAAAAATCCTAAGTAAGATTTTGAATTATTTCCAGATAAGGGTCACATGATGTAATCTATAGGTATAAAGAGCTTTGTTAATACTATAAGTTATTATGACATTGAAATGAACGGTAGAATTATCATATGGTCAATCTTTTATGGTCTATGGAATAATAAGGAGTATTCATATCTATTATTAATTGCGTTGAAGTAAGAACATATACCTACAGGTACAGATATTTGTGTGTCTCATTCTTAGTAAGTATTAGTGCTATGAAGGATACAATAATTTGTTCTTGATGAAAAATATCAGTAAGATAGAAGGTTGTGTGGTAGTAATTCATATCTTGAGCCCAAAATTAGCTATTTATAGGATATGAGTGAACCCAAAGATAAAGTTTGTTGATCATTGAGATAACAAAGGTTGTTCTCATCAGCTTGAATAGGTCTAAAGTTAGAGGAGATATGTTTGATATTGTGATGATATAAACAAAATATTGGTGAAACCAAGATGTTTACAAATTTGTTTTAGCATGATTGGTGCTCATAATTGTTTTTGTTTTGAGAAAATATTCAACTACAGGCTAAAATGTTTTTTGATGAGCAGAGTATGAGTAATCTCTCATGAATTTTGTGTGGTCAAGTCCTTATGCGTTTTCAAGGTGATTCCTAAATGGTTCTAATGATATTTTAATGAACAAGTCATTGTGATGTATAATTACTTAACTCGTGAAAAATGGTTTCTTCATATGGTGTCTCTGTGTTGTGATATAGTGTTATGGTAATCAAAATAGTTTTTCTACATGTTGGCATAATGTGTAGAGTAATTTCAAGATAGGGGGATTCCATAGTTCCATCCATAAGTGGTATCTTGGTATATTCTTGCATCTTAAGAGAGTGAATCTTGAAAAAAGAGGATGGTAAGATTATTTCTCAGTTGTTCTTAGTATACGGAAAGAGGTTTCTTAGGTCCACATTGGTGTGTATGAGGCTACTAAAGTCGGGGGAGCATGCATGAGTATTCTAAATGGTGATATGGAGTTTCTTAAAGCATAAAAGGTATGTCTCTTACAAGTTAATATAGGTAAATGAAAAATAATTCATAATCTTAGTCAAACTATGACTATAAATGATTGAAAATGATCTTTAAGACCTTGTAAAAGTTGCTAAAAGTGTTTTCATCCAATGAATCCAAGGTAAAATTCTTGAAAAATGAGTTTATTTACTTGAGATACGTGTCCATTGTCTAGGGAATATTTTTTTTTTCCAAGGAAAGGTATGAATAACATGTAAAAATTGGGTCTGAAATCACAGAGAAGATTATTTAGGGCTCTTAGACCAAGTAAGACCTGAAACCCAAGAAAATGCATTAAGCCTAGTCAAAAAGGTGGGTTTTAATTTTCTTATGAAATATGGAGTGAAATTTTGTATGCTTATATTTGAAATTTTTTGCATGATTCGAGGTGTCTATGACTCAAATCCTAACCTGCTACAGTTTCTTCTTGAAGGCTAAAATAGGGTTGATAGTGAAAGTGTCTTATTTGACATAAATAGAAGATGAAATATGGTGTTTTGGATCCAAATAAGGTAAGTTTATGACTCTTTCATGTTTATTGAGCATGTTTAGATGTTATAGATGCTCATGCCAGTGTGAGCATGGTGATTGCTAGCTTGCAAAGAAGGAAGAATATGGTTTTAGTGAAAGTTCAGGGTTTTTAACCTTGTTTGAGAACTTTAGTGGATGTTTCCAACCAAAAAATGATGCTATGAAGATGAATAAGGTGAAGAACATGTATCTAAAGGTATTCATTTGTCATTAATGTAAAAATGGGGAGATGTTTAGTTTGTTTTCCATCAATGTCAAAGGGGAAGATTGGTTGCATGTGGACCTATTAGGTATTTTCATTAATGAAAACAACATTAACGAAAAATTGGATAATGTAGTTGGGTCATATGACATACTTGTTCAAATGTTTTTATGGTGATATAATGATATTTAATGATGATTATTTTCTCTTGCAAGCATATTCAAGTGCCTAGGTGATGTTGCATCGAAATAAGAGATTCTTGGTTTCTTGATAAGTATGTTGAAATCATGGATAGAAGGTTCAGAGAGTTTTTAGGTACTCACAATAGTGGCATGGTGCATATACTAGTTATTGCCTATGTTATAGGTGTTCTTCTAGACCAGGTATGGTTGCTAAGAGGTGTGAGATTGAGTTTAGGAGCTACCTGAACTCACGGATGCATGTTTTCAGGTATATCATGGTATATCATGGTATATCATGTATGTTTGGGTAGTTTTTAGTGATTTCATGATGAGTTATAACAATCTTTCAGTTAATCCTAGATTCTACAAGGAAAAACCCAACGGTGAGGCTATGTAAATGAGATATGCTCGATATTATTATGTATGGTGATGACATTATGATGATTGGAGATGTTAGTGTTATATGTCATGGGTTTTTGGGAAAATTTTCATTTTTAAATGAGGTGAACTTAACATATTATGACTATTTTTTAGATGGTATCAAAAACTAGTGAAATACCAGCTCACATTGGCACTTCTGATGTTCACCTTGAAGTTTGTGATTTGTATGTGATATTTTTTCTTTAATGGATTTTTATATGGTGAGGTTATAAGTTTTCAAAAAAAATAGGTCATTTCATATTATTATTTTTATGCACGAAAATTAAGAAGATAAAGTCGTCTAAAACCCTAGTTAAACCCTAGCTAGGAACACCTTGTAGAAGAAGTGGTATAGTGAGCTTGTTTCTATTGATTCATCATAATTTATGATTATATGATGTATATTACTCTTATATATTTCATGAAATGTGTGGTTGTGTTCATGGTGATGAGTGGGTCCCACTCAAATAGGCCAGTTTCCGAAGAAGAAGATTTTGTGACAAAGTTGTACTAAAGGGGTTTGTGCTAAATTAATGAAATGGAATGTGTGAGATGATCTTGATGTGAATGGATTTTTTCAGTAATTTTCATTTAGATACATTTTAAAATGAGGTCCATTTCGGTTAACTGGTCAAAGGGCAATTTTTAGGCGTTTAAAAGTATGGTTCAGTGAACTGCTTATATCTTGAGCTACAGGTGGAGTTTTGAGATGATTAAAAATGTGTTGGAATTAGGATTCATATATACTTCCAGTGATATCATGGTTTATCATGATAAGGTATTTTGATATGGTTTCCATTTAATTATTTTCATAGGAAGGTTTTTTGCCAGTGTAGGATAGGATGTGTTTTGTTGTAAGTTTACAGTTAATTGAAGAATTAGATGGATTAGGTGATGATTTATATCACATGAAATGTTAAGACAAATGAATTATTGAATCTAATTAATCCATTGGAGGTTTTTAATTTTGACATAATTTTTTTAATGAGCTAACCTTTGCAAATAGATGTTTTTCAATGTTGATTTGGGAAAGACAAACGTTGTTGTGGTTTATGCATGTGGTTGATTCAAGGCTTATAACTTGATTAGAATTATCTAAAGGTTCTGTAAATTCCATCAAGTTGTTACTTAGAATAGTTTGGTTGAGTATAATTTATTTGGTGGCATAATGAAGTTTCTAGGGTGTGTAATGATGTAGGAAACAACTGTTTTGAGAAATACAAAGAGAATTGGGCCCATTAAATGAAATAATTTTCTTGTTTGAGATAAATTGTGACCATGTATTAATGTTGAATGATATTTTAATCATGTGTAAGGGTTAAAGGGTCATGAATATTTATGTATTTTATACAAGGTGATTTTTATCTTTTTATTTCATCGATGTTTGGAACATGCCATGAGGTTTTTAGATAGGATGACCTACTTGGGTAACTTGTGACTATTGTAATCAAATTTAAAAATTTTACTTTATTTATGGGTCAAGAAAAATGAGGAAAAATGTTTGTGTTTTAATTTTAAATACAGAGGATCTTATAAAAGCATTGTTTAAGGTAATTTTTAAAGCTAGTTGTGTGTGTACAAGGTGTGTGACCTAGGTGAGAGACATTTACATGTGCTGGAGTATGATTTGAGGTTGAATAAATTGTGTTATAGGCTGAGGAAGCTCAACAAGGATGTGTGAAAATTTTTGAAGGTTTGAGGAGGTATTGGAGAGTGTATTTTCTAAAGATTGGTCACCTAGGGTTTGATTGAAGAAGTGTTAGTTGAATACCTAGTCTCCATCATTTATGATAAAAAAATCACATATCAGATCTTCATAAGGTGGGTGAGTGGGTGATTGATAATCTTGGGGGGTTGTATCCTTCTTCTGGAGTTGGTGCTTCACAAAATATGTGGTTGGTGCACCTTTTAGGGTTTGTTCACTACTTGGGGTTGGTGGTCCTTATGTTCTTGGCACCTCCATAAATATAAAACATATCAATATAATATTTTTATTCAGTGGTTTTTCTTCCCCTTAAGGGTTTCCAATTTATATATTTTGTCTTGCGTTGATGATCTTACTTATGGTTCTTGCACATATAATTGGTTGTTGTATGCACACATTAATGAATTGTTGAATGCTTATGTGTATTTGTATCTGCAAGTTTGAAATATTAATTTAAAGTATTGTAAGGACTGATTCACCCCCCCCTTAGTGCATTTTCCCTCTAATAGGGTTGCCATTAGGCTAGCCATTACACATGAATACTCCACTAAACTTGCAGCAAAGTACTTGTAGTCTGTATAAGGGAAGGATTGAATTTGACAAGAGATAAGGAGGAGTAGGGAAAATAAGAAGAGAGGGATAATATTTTTAGTGGACTAATAGAATTCAAATGTATATTATCTAGAGTATATCCACATGGAATTAGAAGAACAAAAAATTTATAGAATAAATAATACTAATAAACAAGAGATAAAATGTTTTACATATACGTTAATGAATGACACAATGTTTGTTGTTGGTTGTAAAAGAGAAAAATTATTGAAAAGTTATTAATTATAGATGACAAAGGAACATAGACAAGGATATAGAGGAAATTTCATTTTTATTACTTGATGTAGTATTGAAATCGAGTAACTTACCACAATTAAAAATTTATAACCTTTTGGAATGGAGAAGCCATTCATATTTTATAGATTTACAATGTAAATTTTCATCTTCCCCTCACATTAGGTTTAACATTATTGTCAGTTATGATATTTAATATCCTTGAGTTAATACTTTTTTTTGACATTATATCACAAAAAATCAAGTTAGAAAGATTGAAAATTATCATTGATTGGCAAGAATTGGGAGAATTATGATAAAATATGCACATCGGTCGATCTAGGTTTAGACACAAAATCATGAACTAGGGTACTTATCTAGGTCCTAAAAGCATGCTAGAATTTACATGATTCCTAATCAAGAGAACTAGTGGATGAAAACTATTTGTGGCCTCTTTTATTTGTATCTTTATTTATATTTGGTCTTGAATACCCTAAAAACTAGTTGAAACTTTACTTGTTTATGTCTTATATGGATTCAAAAACTAGTGCACATCCAAGGCTGCAATGCCTAGGTTTACATGTATCCTATGGGCACCAATAACTCGTTATTATCTTACTTGATGCTTTTTTTAATCTATTTTAACTTTTCGGCATATTTTTCACTTATGGGTCAGACTTCTAGTTTTCAATTACGAAATACAAACAATGGTATCATATAAATACATAGTTATGTGTTCAAAATGAAGGAAAAATATCTAAGAATTATTAAAACCACATAATATTGCATTCAAAAAGGAACCTAAAGTACTCCAAATAATTCATATAGCATCCATATAAGGGACAAGGGCTACATACTTCTACATACAATGCATAGGAAAGGGGAAGTTTTTTTTATTCCATCTAGACATTCAATAAATTTTTACATTCTCTATCTACCTAGCTATCAAGTGTACATTTCACAAGAGCATTCAAGGAAAAAATTCCTACTCACACTTAGAATAACTACATGGAGTTTGAGATGTAGTTATGCACTCGATGTAGATTAAATTCTCGAGTGTTCTCTGGGTTCAGTCTGACTGCCCATTCTACACTTTTAGTTCTAGGTTTGATATGGTTTGTGGGTTTTTGTAGTGGAACCTATCTCTTATAGGTTACAGGTACCTCTGGAGACCATCAAAGGATCGATAGGGAACAACAATGAAGGTCTTATGATACATCAAAAATTAGATTATAAGATTTTGTGCTGTCAATAGTGCCTAGAAGTAGTCTCAGACACCCAAGCACCGTTTCCTTATCAAAAGTACCCATTTCTGGATTCATTCATGCATCCTTGATTTTTTAGAGGTCATATAGGATGCTTTTTTATATATTTTCCTTCATGTCTCCCTGTACATATTAGTTCTAGCTTACACAAATATAAGTAAGACATTTTATCTCTATCTCTTGATTAAGGTCTCATACTTTACATCCTAGCTTGCTTGTGTCATTTTATGTATTTTACAATTTATATGTTAGTCACTCTAAAATAGGGTTTCATAATTTGATTTTTATTAAATCATTTGGTGAATCAATAACTTGAACCCTACCTTCTCTGTATTATTTTTCTTCTTCTCCCGTGGTTTCCACTAATGACATCATTACTGATGAATATCTCCATGACATCCTGGCCCATATCTATGAACATGCTCAAGATCTATATATCCTATTATTTGATGCTCATGAGGAATCCAATAATCTAGCTGAGCTTATGTTTTGAATCTCTAATGACACATCTCTTCCTATTACAATCCAAAATCCTCATTCCACTATTCTACCTACACCCACTCTTTCTATTTCTATGTCTACTCCTAGGTAAACCATTTTACTATGGCTAATAATTATCATACCCAAAAATTATCCTCTTCAAGAGCTCATGACCTAGACTATCTCTATCATGATATACAAATTCAAATCCATCAATTACAATAAGATACTTTATATACCTCTTTATCTATTGATTCCTCCTTGCTCCTTCATAATCCTCTTGTACCTTCTATTTCATATTAGCCCCTTCCTCCTAACATTGTTACCCCTAAGCTACCCACATTCAATGGAAATGGTGACCGTTAGGAGCATATTTAATATTTTCATGTGGCATACCTTGACTATGAGGGTGACAATATATTGTTATCTAAGATATTTCCTTGAAGTCTTCAATAGTATGGCATGTGTTTGTTCTACGATCTACCTGTTCACTTGGTAAATTCTTGTAAAAATATATTTCATCCTTTTCTTGTACATTTTTTAATAAATATTGGCACCAAGATCTCTTATGCACAACTTTCTCAAATCATATAAAGATATAATGAGCATCTAAGTAACTATGTTTTGCATTACAAGAAAAACCTAGCTAGGATGACAAATGTTCTTGTTGATTATAAATTACAAGATCTCTTTATTCAAATTCTCTTATAACCACTTCAGGAATGTGTTATCTTTGATACATCTCATTCATTTGACAAATTATTCCATATTCTCAAAATGTGAGAATTCAGACTCCTATCTATGGGAAAGTAAGAATATCCTCATATTGCTTCCTCTCCTTCTTCCACGTTTCACCCTAAATATACATTTAAGCCATCTCGTAAGCCCATAGAATTAAATGAAACTATTAATGTTGTCTCTCTACCTAAAAATTTTCAATGACAACCTCTAAAGTGAACTTTCACTAAATTACCCTATGCACCTCGGTTTCTTTTTCCGTAGCTCATCGAAAGTAATCAAATCATTCTTCCACCAATTCTAAATCTCAACAACTCTCACCCCTGTGGAAAAAATTATGACGAAAATATAAAATGTTACTACCATCAATTTTCATTGGGCATTCTATTGATCATTTCTTCAAACTCATGCATCCTATTCAGGATCTTATTGAAAACAATTTACTCAAACTACCTAAGCCATTTAATGCTAAGTCTGTCAACAATAAATAAAAAAATCAGTAAAAATTTTCCAAACCATACAACATGTTGGTACCAAAATTTATTCTCCCTCAGAAGTCGAGTACCATCACAAATTTGACAAGACATTCAGAGATAGACAAATCACAATATATGTTGTTTTTTAGCCGGGGAGGCGATTCAGCTGGCTCTTTGTCACTCTGGCGTTGGAGAAGTGGATAACACCTTCAAAGGATTTGATCTATCCTCACTTATTTAGGTTGTGCCTTTCAACCAGGGTGAGAGGACCCATTTTGTAACCTCTGTTGGTGAAGGATATAAAAAGATCCTTCTTTGCACAATTTTTTAAAGAGAACCTTGAAAAAATATTATCAATACACCACAATCTAACTCTCACGAGTTGTCACTTCAATAAGATGGAGATATTTTCTAAACAAGGATTACGTTACTAAAGAAATTGAAACCTGATTGCTTCTGCATATTTTGGCAATGGAAATTTTTCATTTGTGGATACATAGGGAAAACAAGGGTGGTACATGTAGGATTCGTTGTTTTTAAGATTTTTTTTAATGGGAGATTAAGCAGGATAAACTTGATTTTTAGAGATCATTGAGAACCTTTACAACAATTGGAAAACTCAACAACAAAAAGCTTTAGAATAGCAAAAATATTCCTTGAACCAGAAGGTGTGCATTAATGGAGGACCAAATCTACACGTTTTCACATACTCTTCAATATTTTAACATGAAGGCTCGATTTAAAAGAATCAATTAAACATTAAATATCACTATTTCATCATGTCTAAGGTACACCCATAGACTTAAAAACAATATTTCTCAACAACTGAGAGTAAATTGATTTTAAATTGTTTATCTCATTACAGGATGAAAGACCTTCTCATAATGAAATTACAAATGTGATTAAGCTATCATAAGGAAAAGATCTGTGTGATTCACAGATATTTTAACATAATACTACAATAGGAACAAGAAAAAATATTTGAAAACATTCTAAAATAAAAGAAGTCACAATTTTTCCCAAGATCAACACAAATTAATTCGAAATTGATTAGATTCATTAGTAGGGGAAAGTTTCTTGAACAATCTAAGAGCTCGTCAATGGTTGTACACTTGTAACCAACTTGACACGATTCGATCTAAAACACCAGAGACTAACAAGTTTCTCAGATGGTCTCTCAGGAAGATGGTATTTCTCATATTTTCTCATAAATATTAACCCACGACAAATTGCATGACTCATTCATGCCTTTTATAACACTCAATTTAAATCCAATCTTTCACCCCAAGAAAAGAATATTTGAGGAACCTTTGTTTAACATATTTGATCATGATTCTAGAAATTCACGGTTAACAAATTTATGCCCAAAATTTGTGAGGTGATCAAAAAGGTAAATAATTTCAAATATTTCTATCATTCTTTTAACTGGGAGCACATTTTTCATCCTTCATGCTCGCAGAATCCTTTTCCACATCTTTTACCTCTGTAATTTTTCTCTGAAACTAGCTCGTTTGGATCTGGCATTTTTCATTTTCTACAAGTTCCTAAGTAATTCCTTTTCAAACATTAAATTTTTGAATTCCCCAGATTCAAAATCGAGCTCCATATCCATTCGATTGCACTTTGTTAATAAAAATGACAAGAAATCATCAAAAATCGATCGAAAATGATGCGTATTCACATCTCCTAAAGTCTTGGAGCGTTAATGACAAAAAAACTAGATGCATTGCACAACAGTCATTGATTCTGCCCTTTTTCATCTTTAAATTAGATCCATCCACATGGAAATATTTGATCTGAAACATTCTGTTATCACCGAATCACAGCACCCTTGTGCATATACAAGTGCATATACTTGGACTCACGATGTGATTGGATAACATGGGTACTATCTCCAAGTTGTGGGACTTGCTACTTGAGATAGACCTCCAGAGAAATCTGGTTCTTGCTCCTAAACTACCTGCCACAATCTACTCTAATGCAGGATAAGCTAACTGTTCTAATCTAAATTTCCAAGGGACCAGGGAGAGAGAATGCATAAAATGAAAGCCTACACTAAAGTGGTGATACACCAGAAAAGGAGGATGTGAGAGTATTCTCCAAATGTGTGAAATACAGAAGCAAAGTACACACTAGAAGAGGTGATGACAGTTCTCCATAATCTAGCAAAATGCATTCACAACAATATTCCAAGCATACACAATAATAATGGATCCCTGTAAGAACATAATAATAGACACAATATTCTTGTAGAAAGATTAAAGGGGCAAGAAGAATGCAAGAAAACACAGCAGGGGAAGATACATTCACAAACTGATATTTTATTGCTTCATGATATGCACAGTTTAGTCTATTACAAGATAAGGGCCTGGATCACCATCCAAGGAGTCCACTACAAGGGCCTGCAACACACTGGCTTCAAAAATCAATTTTGGCAGAGCTTTGCTACCCAAAAACTCTCTCTTTTACAATGAGCCCAACACTCCAATTTATAGAAAAATGAGAAGGAAAAAAGAAGGGAAAATGGAAATCCCGAAATCTATCCTTCAACCACCTATAAGAGGTATTAAATGGAGTGAAATAATTGTACATTACTTGGAAAAGGCTCCCCATATTGTCCCATGTGCTGCAGCAGAGAAAGAATGATGACCATGCCTCTTAATTGCACTCTCAACTATCAAATAAAACACTGAAATGAACCCGGCGACGTTTTCTTAAAAATATAAATAAATTTCTCATAAAATATGGAATTTCTTGATTTCTGTATGTCAGGCTTGGAGCCACGATTCCAACGGTACCAATTTTGTGCGATTTCGTTGAGAAATGCAAAAGTTATGGCCTTCTGAGTGCGGGCAGCTATTTTGGGTCTAGCAGGCGTTTTCTGTCATTTAACGGGAATGAGCATTAACTGACTGAAGCCAAATATATTTCTCTTATTTAAATATATCTACCCTCATAAAAAATAATAAAATCCAATTTTGTGAAAATTAGAGCTCGGAGTCAAAAGTTATGGCCGTTTGAAGTTTTCGGACCAAACGTTGACTTTTCTTCCTTGCTGTCGGCTGCTTCGGCTTTCCGCGTCCCACGCGTCCCTTTAGCATGGATGTCCCAGTACGAAAGTCCTCTGTTTCAGCTGAACCAACCGGTTCGCATCCGCCACGTACTCTTGTCCCGCTTGTCCCGGACTGTTTGGGACAAATTCTTCCGATTCGCCCAGTTCGGTCGGTTCACGTACTTCTGTCCCAACTGTCCCTGTGCTAAAGTTCTCATTTCGGCCGATCCGGCTGGTTCACGTACTTCGCGTACCTTCAGCCCAACTATTTTGGGATACCTTAAGTCTTTTCGGCCGACTCGCGTCCTCTGCGTACTAACTGCCCAGATGTCCCAGACTGCCTGTTTCAACAGTTAGTCAATTTTTTCCACTTTTCGGCCATTTCAGATTTCCGCGTCCCGCACGTCCCGACGTCCAACTTGTCCCAAATTCTACGTAGACCACCTGGTAGCCTTTTGGCCGGTTCACGCCCAGATGTCCCTCATGTCCCGACTGTTGCGAGGACTAGGACTTAGCCATTTTTCATGATTTTTTCTGGCCCGAGCCTGGTTTTTGCAATTTTTTCACCTTTCCTCAGAACTTGCTCTCTTCTTCTTGGACAGGGGAGTTAGAAAAAATCTAAGGGGACCCTAGAAACATGACCTTTTTCCCTGACTCAATCTATTTTCCTGGGACTTGAGAATTTAATGCATGTTATCAAATTTACCCTGGGGGTGAATTTTGGATAACACATTCCTAGGGGCACTTTTTTGCATTTTATGACTTTTGGTGAAAATGAGCAATTTTGAAATTTTCCCTGCTCCTCCATCCTTGAAAGACGGGCTCAAACACATGGCTTAACATGGGTGTTGATCGAGTCATGGCTCAATTATGAAACTTTACGTCTTTTTAAAAAAGTGAAAAATTTCCAAATTTCCCCCGATGACCCACCCTTCCGCTTTTAGCTTTTGATGTGGGTCCCAGCAGGTCACACTCTATTTTATAACTTTACTTTATTTTCACAAAGGAACTTAAACAATAAAAAATCCTCCAACAACCCACCTTCCCACTTTGAATTTTCAATGCAGGCTTTAATTGCTCTCTGGCGGGGCCGCGCTTCACTTTTTCCTCTTTTTACAAAAAAGGAAAAAATATTCAAAACACTCAGATGGTCCACCGCTCCACCCTTTAATTTTCAACATAAACCCAACACATGCCTTTATCTGGGACGCAACGGAGTCGTGCCTTACTTTTTAATTTTATTCTTTTCAAAACAAAGCTAAAAATCTTTAAATTTCTCCTCTGATCCATATCCCCTATGCCTTTGAATTTTCAACTACCACATGTCCTTCTCTGGTCCCCAATGGAGTTCACTTTAAAACTTTTCTCCTTTTACAAAATAAAGCTTAAAAACTTCAAAGTAACCCGACGAACTGACTTCCCATTTTTGACTTATAAGTGGCCACATGTCCTCTTGTGGACCTTAGGTGTTTCTTTTACATTTTACTCTTTTTACCATAATGCCTTAAAACACAAAAAAGGCCTGCTTTCCCTCAAATGCTTGACTTGCGACATGTGTACACATTCAGGGTAAAATTAAGAAATCTGCTCTGCCACTTCATAATTTGACTAACCAATTAAAACCCAATGGAGCCACGGAACCAATCAAAACTTTTGCAAATATAACCAAAGGTGACAAGTTCACCAAACAGATCTGCCATGCCTTAGCCAATCAAAAGAAACCATGTATCCGCAGATGCTGAGATAAAATTTGATAGGGAAAACATGCCCATGAAATAGTAAAATATAGGGAACTTCACCATTCGCGCCTAGAATTGAATTTTTTCACCAAGGAAAAAGAATTTGTAAACAAAACCAGACTAAATTTGATCCATGACCATGGAAACGGAATCACAATGGCATAAAAATTTAGAAGAAGATTGAACATTTTCGTGTATCCATTAGGGGAGATAAAAAATACATTGAACCACACAGACTAAAGAATTCTTTGAAAAAATTGGGTGAGATTAAATCAAGCACCAATATCGGCTCTGAATCGGGGATGGGCACTCCCAGCGAGTTCCACAAGAACAAAAGAGTAGACCAAGTGCTAAAAATCCATTGGGAAATGGAGTCACGAGCCAAATCTCCAGGATCAAACTGAGAAACCAACAAAAATGGGCCACCAAGGACCAGGGAAAATGGAAAAAATTAAAAACATAGTGAAACAAACGGACTATGCACTATAAAAATGGTGCTCACCTCGATTCTGAGAAATCAATCAAGGAAATTTTTCAAATGGCTTCCATTAACAGGAAACTCAAGCAATTCCCCATCTAATTATTTTAATAAAAAGTTTTGTTCACCAATCCAAATTTCAATAGAATAAGGGCCCATCCACAATGCATCAAACTTTCCATGCTTTTCCTTATCCTCATATTTGATATCCCACAATAGTAGAAGATCTCTAACGCCGAAAGCTCTTGGAGTCACCTTCTTATTAAACAATTTCTTCAAATTCTCTTAGAACATCATATGACTTTCATTCAATGCTCTTCTTTCTTCATCTAATTCAATAATTTGATTGATACAAGCATCATAGGGATTAACCTCTTGATCCTCCAGTTGTTTAATAAATATATATGAAGATAATTGCATATGCAGGGCCAACAGAGCTCAAGTTTCATACACCAACTCAAATGGACTTTTTCTAGTAGCTCTTTTTAACAGTGATTCGATCATCCGAAACAAAAAACTTCAACTTCTCACTCCACTTACTTTTGTTTAACTACAAAGTTCTTCTGATTATCATCAACAAATTTTTATTGTTGGACTATGCTTGTTCATTGCTTTGGGGATTTTAATTAGAAGCATATGTTAAATTGATCCCATATTCATGAGACATTTCCACCAAGGTTTATCTTGAAAGCTCATGGCATTATCAACAACTATTTTAGAAGGAACTCTAAACCTGCATATGATATGATTCAAAATGAAATCTGTGACAATCTAATTAGTTGCCTTCTTTGTGGGGATTTCCTCCAACCACTTGGTGAAGTAATCAGTGGATACTAAAATACACTTATGGCCAACACTTGAGGAATTTGAAATATCACCAATGAATTTCATTCCACATTGCTTAAATGGTGCTTCAATTGATACATGTTGCAAAGGGAGGGAGCCTGAAGATTTCATTCATCCTGAAAAGCACTGGCAACTTTCACACTTACTAACCAACAAATTTGTATCTTTGAAAAGAGGAGGCCACCAATAACCATCCTTCAAGATCTTACGAACTGTGACTCTTCCAACAAAATTCCCCCCACAAACTTCTCCATGGAAATCAACAATTATTTTAGGGGTTTCATCCTCAGTGATACATTTTAAGATAACTCCCTCAGGGTTCTTCCATGGTAACCCAAAACCAATAATGACATATTTCTAAGAAGCTAACTTAAGATCTCTTGTCTGATTCTTACTTAGATATACAGGGCATTATAGATGCTTGAGATAAAAAATGATATCCTTGAACCATTAATAATTCATCAACTTTTCAAGGATATTCAACCTTTCTTCTTCAACTTCATTTACCTCAACTATTTGTAGGTTGGTCTCTACCATAAGATTTGCTAGGCCAAAAACTCTGACTAATTTTGTAATTTGGATATCCATATCATACTCTTGCAACTTATTTACCCATCAGAATCTCTTACTTGAAACTTCGATTTTTGATAGGATATATTTCACCATGGTTTGGGGAACATAAGCTATGACTTTAGAACTCATAATATATGTCCTCAAGACCTTTGTTGGTTTTACTAAGGCAAATTCCTGCTTCTCCATGATAGTATATTTTAGCTCAACTCCTTGTAGTGCCTTACTGAAAAAGGTAATGAATCTTAAAGCTCCTTCATCATCCTTCTGCAACAACACAAATGCAATAGTATTTTATGAAGCAAAGGAAAATATTTGGAAAGCCTTCTTATAATTAGGATTTGCTAAAACAGGAGCATTCTTCAATGCCTCTTTGATCCCAACAAAATCTTGAATAGTTTCTTCTTCCCATTTGATGCATTAATCCTTCTTCAGCATGCAAGTGATTCAGATAGTCAGTTCAACAAAGTTGGAGACAAACCTCCTAATAAAATTTATCTGCCCAAAAAAGGATTGAAATTCCCTTCATGGTTCGTGGAATAGGAACATTTCTAATGGCCTCTGTTGGTGCCCATTTTTATCTTGCACCATTTACACTAGTTTTTCCCTTTGATCTACATATTCTGAAACATTTTATCTCTTGAAATGGATGATGTGAATCTTTTACGTCTGTTTGTGTGCTTTGAATTGTTGCAAAACTATTTGTCTTGCCCTATTTTGAATAAGTCTCCAAGTTTGCCTTGTTTTTGCCCTAAATTTTTCAAATATGTGGGCTCTACCATTCTATCCTATTTTCTCCAATCATGGAAGCTCAAAAATGATCAATTTATACTTGTATGTCTTTGAAAATCCATTTCCATGGTTTAAAAATTCTTGGAACCATGATTCACTTGCTTTTGTTTCAAAAAATTTCCATCCTTAGTGAAAAAATTGAATTTTGGGCATAATTGGAAAATTTATGTGTTTTTGACGGTTTGATGGGCATCTTTTACTCGTCAAATTATTCCTTAGCATTTGGTGGTTACATGGCTTATTTTGATTGGTCAAGGGACAGTGGGAAAATGTTTTAACTTATCATTTTTTGCTATTTTGACAAAACGGAAAATTTGGTCCCATAACTCCACCGGTTTTTGATTGGTTCTTTTGGTGCTTAGGTGGCTTATTTTGATTGGATGAGCAGTGGTGGATTTGTTTTTTGAACTTGTTATTTTTTTCTACTTTTGCAAAATTTCCGAATTCGTCCCGTGGCCTCGCCAACTTCTGATTGGCTAAAATTCAAGTGGCGAAGCAAATTTCTTATTTTTTCCCAAAAATGTACACGTGTCGCATGTTGAGAAAATGTAGAGTAGTGGGTATTTTTGGTGCTCTAAGGCATTTTGGAAAAACGGGTTAAAGTGTGAAAAGTTTCCTGAGGCCTGTGGGAGGACATGTGGCGGCTTCTGAATCAAAGATGGAATTACAGGAGGTTGGGTTACTTTAAAGTTTTTTGTCTATGTTTTGTGAAAAATTATTAAAGTTACAAAACATACCACAAGCCCAAAGTGAATAAGAAGTGGACACGTGGCAGGTTTAAATAGTGAAAAGCAAAATAGCGGATTAGCGGAATACTTTGAATATTTATGGCTTTATTTAATAAAGTTGTAAAGTTTTAAAATGAAGAGCAACCCCGCCAATGCGTGGATGATGGACACGTGTCATGTTTACATCAAAGGCAGGAAGAAAGGTTGGTGGATAATTTTGAATTTTTTTTCCTTTTTTGGTTAGAAAAGATAAAGTGTAAAAATGAAACATGGCTCTGCACTGAATCAAAGAGAGACATGTTTCAAGTGAACATCAAAAGTGGGAAAGCGGGTTGCCACAAGGTTTTGAAGTTTTTTGCTGTATTTTAGAATTAAAGTTTTGATTTAAGCCATGAATCTATAGTAAATAAGAGAAGGACACATCACCTTGGCAAAGTCAGCATGGGAACGTGGGCCCGCAGAGGAAAATTGAATTTTTTTCCTTGTTGGTAAAATGAGTTAAAGTATAAAATAGAGTCATGGTCGCATAATGAATCACAAAAGAACACGAGGAAAGGTCAGAGGTGGAAGTATAGGCCCATGGAGAAAATGTGGAATTTTTTCCTTTTTGGAAAAATGAAGTGTAAAGTTATAAAATGAAGTGTAGTTCCACTAGGACTTGCACTAGAAGCTAAAGGCAGGAATGCGGATCTGCAGGGAAAGTTTTGAAAAGTTTCTTTCTTCAAAAAAAGAGGTAAAGTGGCATAATCGAGTTGCACTTCCACTGGGACCCACATTAGGACACATGTCAGACCAATTTCCCAAGGGTGGAGGGGTGGAGAAAAATGTTAAATTTTTTACATTTTTTAAAAAGTTATAAAATGTCAAATTTTTTTCCCAAGCCCATTTCCAATCAAATTTTTCCATGTGGATGGCTCAGAGTAGAAGTTAAAATACAAGATCAATGGTAGCTATGCATTTCATCAATTTGGCCGCCATTTGAGCTCCAAGATATTTGGAGATGTAATTTTTGCATCATTCTTCATCGTTTTTTTGCAAATTCATGTCATTTTTTCTAGCATAGATCAATTGACTCAGTTTGAGAGCTCAATTTATAAATCTAAAGTACTTTTGAAGTTGATTTTTGCTTGGGCTTGTGTAAAAATGTGAAATGCCAGATCCAAAATTTGTCGAGGAAAATTTAAAAAGGGACAAGATGAAATGATGAAGAGAAAGGGGTATGCATGTGCCATGGATTATAAATGTTCCTCCTATTGGAGTAATGATGTGAATTTTTGCAATAATTCACCTTTTTGATGGACCTGGCAACTTTTGAACATTTTCCTGTTAAATGTCCCTTTCTGTAATTCATGATGGAATTTTTTAACAAAATTTATTCCTAGGATATTATTTTCTTATGAGAGAAGGCTTGGATGTAGAAAAATGTTATATAATGCATATTGGAGATATGCAAATGGTTGGGATTTCATTCTCACGAGAAATTTTTGAGAAAAGATCATCTTCTAAAAAACCTTCTGAGAAACATGGTTAACTTCTTCTCTGTTAAATTTTCATTCATGTTGATTTGGTTACAAATGTATAGCCATCAATAAGCTCTAAGATTGTTTAGATAACTCTCCCCTGCATTTGAATCTGATGAATTTCGAGTTACCTTGTGTTAAATCTCTAGTAATTTTGTGTTTATTTCACTTCAGAATGTATACAAGTAGTATTTCTTGTTCCTATTGTAATCTTGTATCAAAATATCTTTGAATCACACATATATTCATCCTTTTGATAGTTTATTGGCTTCTACAAATTCATTTATCAGAATATCTTTCATCTGGAAATGAAATAAATGATATAAAATCACTTTTCTTTCATTTTTTGACAAATAATGTTTGTAAGCCTCTGGGTGTACCTCAGGGGTGATTCATCTTAGATTTTTATGTTTTATTAGGTCTTCTAACTTGAACCTTCATGCTAGAATCTCAAAGATTGTGTTTAAACATGCAAATATGGGCCTCTATTGATGCACACCTTCTGGTTGAAGGAATTTTTAAACTATTTTTAAGCTTTATGTTGTTGAGTTTTCCATTATTGTGAATTTTCTCAAAGATTTGAAAAATTCCAATTTATCTTGTTAATCTCCCACCAAAAATTATTTCAAATAACCAATCCTACCCTGAACTACCCCTATTTTTCCGTGTATATCCACAAAAGAACAAAATCCACTTGCTAAAATATGTAGAACAATTAGGATCCCAAATGTCTTTAGTAACCTTAGCCATTTTTTAAAAATATCTCCATATTCTAGGATTGACAACTCATGAGAGTTAGATTTGATGTGTTGATCAAATTTCCCAAGGTTTTCTTTATAAAATTTATGCTAAAGAAGGATATCTTCATCTCCTTTACCATTTGAAGGTTACAAAATAGGCTCTCTTACCTTGCTTGAAAATCACAACCTAAAATAGTTAGGATCAGATCAATCCTTTGAAGGTGCTACCCACTTCTTTCAAATCCTGATTGCTAAAAAGTCAGATAAATTACTTCCATGGCTACAAAATGACACATAATCATTTATTTGTATCTAATTGTCTCATTCAATCTTTGATGGTGCTTGGTTCTTGAAGAAGGATTAAATCTAGGTACCAACAACCTCCACTCTCTCAGGATCAATAATTACCCCTTCTTTTGACACAATGTTTCCAAGCAGCTTTTCTTTCTGAACCCCAAAATGACACTTCTTAGGATTAAGTGAGATACCACAGTCTCTGCATCTTAACAACATTTTTTCCAAGTGTTGCAAGTGGTCAATTCTTTTTCTGGAGAAAATAGTCACATCATCCTGATACACAAGAATGAAATCATTAATGTATCTAGAGAAACCTACATCCATTGCTCTTCGAAATGTGGCTCCATAATTTATCATACAAAAAGGCATTCTTACATACACATAAGATCCCCAAGGAGTGGTAAAGGTAATTTTGATTCTCTCATATTGCTTTACAACCACCTGGTTATACCTAGATAAACCTTCCAAGGTAGATAACAACTCAGAACCAGTCACCAATTGTAACATATTCTGAATATTTTTCATAGGATAGTTAACTTTTATCGATTCCTTATTCAATTTTCTAAATTTGACACGAACCTTATGTCTCCATTCATTTTTCTAATAGGTACCAGGTTTGCAACCCATGAGGAGTACCTTTGTAAGCTATATAATTCCCCCATCCCTTATCTTTTTCAAATCTTCTTGCATCTTTAGGGAAAGGAGTGGATTGATTGGCCTTTATTTCTTCTTAAAAAGCTTGGTGTTAGCTTCCAGGGGAATTATGTGCTGAAAAATATATTCCCTATATGATTAAAATTCTGAATACATCGATGCTAAGTAATCTTGATATTTTTTCAACAATTAGACATATGACAACTTTTCCTCCTTGCTCAGATTGCAACCCAACCATATTTTTTGTCGTTTTTCCTTTGGTCCTAGGTCATGTTCCTCCACATCTCTTGAGGCTGACATATGTCTTTTAATAATGTAGTTAGCATTTTCAAAATTTGATTCAAGTGCTACCAAACCCCTAGGAATAGTATTGGTCTTCAACTGAATGATATCTTTACCAAATAATATCTCCTTTCCTTCATCTACACAGACCATTGGTTCTCAGTCTATATTTTGATCAGAAAATTATCCTTGGTTCAACAAAAACATTTGGACCTGGACATCATCTTCAGACACTTGGGAATGCTTGATGTTGCCAGGGATGGACTACTTGGTTAATATCTCAATATCATACTCGCAATAGGGAGATGTTATAAAATTATCAAATATAGATCCCAACACTTCTAGTTTGTCTTCCATAGTATCATATTTCTTATCGTGGTGAATTATGTTGAAACAATCAAACATTTTGATGAAATTCCAGACTGCATGCTTATATTGCTTCATTCTCTGATTTTTTGTTGCATACAACTTTCTAATTTGTTTGACTATCAATTCTGAATCCCCTTTAACAATTATATTTGTGAGACCATATTTCCAAGCAATTCTTAAACCCAATAATAGTGATTCATACTCTGCAATATTGTTAGTGGACTAAAAGTTGAGTTTAAAAGAAAAAACAAACTCTTCCTGTCTTGGAGATATCAAGACAACACCAACACCATTACCAAATCTGGAACAAGCCCCATCAAACATCAAGTTACAAGGGGAACATACTTGTTTATAATACTTGCAGTTCTTAATTTTATGCTCTTTACTATGTGCATAGCCAAAAAAGTTATCAACATCAATGTCAGTGTATAACACTTCATAGGAATCATTATTGGGATCCTTAATGAGATGTAGCATTTTCTTTTCACCATACAACTTCACAAGGCTGACCTCAATAGGTATGGTGGCATAAGACATGTCCATTTGCACACTTCCACCAACACAAGCAACCCATTTTCTAGATAAAAACATCCCCCATTTAGTAGGAAAACTCACAATAACAATATCCAAGGTTAAATATTTTCCTACATATGCTGCAAGTTACACTACTAAACCTTTGACACATCCAACTACTGGAACCTCTCTTGAATCCATGAAAATACATTTCCCATACGTTGTTGTTAACTTTATATCTAATTCATTCATGACCTCAAGAGGCATAACATTACATGAGGCTCTAGAATCAAATATGTAGTTATGTAACAACCTATCCTTAATAATTAGAGTAGTAAATATTGATCCACACTCAGTTGAGACTCAACCAAATAATTTCCCAAATAAAAGCTCAGGTGGTTCACCTAGTTCTTCTAGTACTTGTGGTTTTTCTAGCTCTACAGTAGTAGGAGGAACCTCTACATTGTTCACATTCCTACCTAGGGTAGTCTTTTCTTCTTTAAATCCCAAATATTCAAACACCCTTTTCTTATGATCAAGGATTCTAAGAAATTCAAAAATAGGAACAAAAACCTTGATCTAACTCAAGATTTTGGAAATTTCACACAGAGCATATTTGGGTAGTGTAGTATTTGGAGGAAGATTTACAAATTCATCTTATGGTATGGAATATTTTACAGTTCGAGCATGGGAAGGGATAGAAATTCTATTTGGGCTAACAAGACCTTTTCCATATGCATATTTCTTAGAATTTTCCTTAGGAATACTGGTAAGCATTGGAACTCTTGGTTTGGCTTGTGATCCTACCAATTTGACAACCTTACTTCTAGTGTTATGTTCCTTTTCTTAGGAAACTACAACATTCATCAACAACTTCCTATCTTATTCAGAAGAGATTCCACCATCATATTTATTAATCATTAATTCCCTTACGTACTCAAAATCATGATTAGGAAACTCATAATATTGCACCATATCAATTTCAAAAGCATGAGTGGAAGGAAGAGGTAATACCCAGTGAATGCAATCCTAGAAACCTTTAGTAGTTCTGTCATTAATTAATTTAGTTGAAGTTGCTCCATGTTGCGAACTGGAAGAGCACCCCATCATGTAGACATCATCATCAATGTCATCATCATCAACTTCCTCAACTTATTTGTCTTCACCGCATGGATAATGTGACAAAAAACATTTGTCGCACCACTCAATTTCATTAGCTTATTCCATAGCAGCAACACTAGCATTCAAAGGATCAGGCACCATTCTATTTTCACGAGGTTGTGGATTTCTATTTCTTGACCCCATGCACCATTTCCCTTTTTCATAATATCTATAATAACCTATAGGATTATTCCCAAATAATTCTTGATTTTTTGGCTTGTGCTAACATTGGTAACTCTATCTAATCCCTTTCTCTACTCTAGATAACTTATAGGATATTTCTGTAACAGCTCTGGCCATATTCTTTACAACCTCCTCCAGATCCACAACCTTGTTTGATTGAGGCTTGTCTGGATTTATCAGCTTGATACCCTCCCTCTTAGGAGGCTTGCCAACTTCTTTGATGTTATTTTCAATCTGCAAATCCATGGTAAAGGATTTCCTCAAAGTTCCAGGGTTTTTATCCCTCAAATAATAAGAATCCTTTTTTTTATCAAATGCATTAGAATACTTTATCAAACATGATTCATCACTAGGCCTTAATGTTATAGGTAATATTGTGAGGGTTTTGTTGAATCTAGTATTGAAATCATGAACATATTTATTAGGATTCTTCTTTATATTTTAAAATTCAGACAAAAGAAACTTGGGATCTGTTTTATCCCCATATTGCAATCTAAAGGCATTCTTCATTTATGTCCATGAATCTATCGAATTGTCTAGAAAAGATTTATAAAATTCATGTGCATCCTCCTCAAGAGTATGAACGAACAATTTTTATAAAAATCTTCGAATTCAATTTCAAAGTCTTCCATCATATTGAAAAAAAAAATTAAATGTTGATCACCATTGATAGCATTATTCCTTTAAAATTTAGTCATTCTATTTCTAACATCTTGTGGCACAACATTTGGATATCCCTCCATACCTATAAAATTTATAGGACCAAACATATTGAAAACAAATGGAGGTCTCAGTGGGGGCTGGGCCATATTACCTTGAGGAGGTGATCTTGCAGAGGAAACAAAATGATAAGGAATGAGGGCTATTTTTAATAGAGGAGTATAATTTTCAAAATAAATATAGCCTAATGGTCTAGTTTCATGGCAGATCCTATCAACATTGGAAAATACAAGGACAAAATGAGAAGAAAAATTTTCAAACAAAAATTAAGACCCCTCTCCGAATGGAGAGTTTAATTCCACAAAAAGACTACCTGATTCAGAATCACTTGAGGACATATGGAAATATTCAATGATAGGTTGATCACTTTCCAGAATTGATAACTATTTTCTTAACTTCTGATCTCCAAAAAAATTCCAGATTCATTTTCTTTCTTAACTTGTCTTTCCCAGTTGTGGAAACAAATTTCTTGCAGTGTCCTTAGTGAAGAAATATATTCTTCCTTCATTCTTTACAAAGATGAATGAGAAATTACTTGATATAGGTTAACACCCTGGCATTTATCAGAAATTAGATCAACACAGAGTCTTCATTAAGGATTTTCACCTTAGTTGTGCAAATACACTATAAATGATTTGTCCAATCTCTGTAAACACATAATTATTGCAAATCCTGGAAGATATGACCTTCCTTTATCTGTATTTATCATTTACAACACCTACTTAGTGCAAAAACACTATAAAATATAAATATTACATAATGAAGATGTAACCTTGCTATATTTTTACAAATTTGAATAGAGGATGACGTTTCAACAATGTATTGCACTTAAAATATGTAAGAAGTATTACCAGGGTCTATCTGTGTATGCAAGTGTAAAAAAAATCCCCGGAAACAGATCCACTTTGGTTTTGGTACCCAAATTGATTCTCCCTCAAAAGTCGAGAATCATCACACATTTGAAAAGACACTCAAAGATTGACAAATCACAATATATGTCATTTTTTAGCTAGGGAGGCAATTCAGCTGGCTCTTTGTCACTCTGGCGTTGGAGAAGTGGACAACACCTTCAAAGGATTTTATCTATCCTCACTTATTTATGTTGTGCCTTTCAACCACGGTGAGAGGACCCATTTTGTAACCTTTTTTGGTGAAGGATATGAAGAGATCCTTCTTTACACAATTTTTCAAAGAGATCCTTGAGAAAATATGATCAATACATCACAATCTAACTCTCACGAGTTGTCACTTCTAGAAGATGGAGATATTTTCTAAACAAGGCTTAGGTTACTAAAGACATTGAAACTTGATTGCTTCTGCACATTTTGGAAATGGAAATTTTTTATTTGTGGATACACAATGCAAACATGGGTGGTACATGTAGGATTTTTTGTTTTTAAGATTTTTTTTGGTGGGAAATTAAGCAGGATAAACTTGATTTTTAAAAATCTTTGAGAACCTTTACACTAATTGGAAAAATAAAATAAAAAAGCTTAAGAATAGCCAAAATATTCCTTCAACTAGAAGGTATGCATCAATGGAGGCCCAGATCTACACGTTTTCACACACTCTTCAAGATTTTAACATGAAGGCTCAAGTTAAAAGAATCAATCAAACATTAAATATCCCTAGTTTTGTAAATTGAGCAACAGGGGAGGAAGCTTTTATATTGTATTAAAATTAATCAACCATTTACACAGGAGTAGGTTGTAATATATATTTGTATTTCACAGCTAGGATACAAACAAAAGAGGAGTTGCAACAATGCAAAAACTAATTTAAAATATAGTTATTCTTGACCAGGTACTACATATCCCTTAGGTTGAGTCATGTATACTTATTCTTGTAAATATCCATTAAGGAAGGAACATTTTACATACATTTGATGGAATTTCCAACCAAACTATGCAGCTAGAGAAAAGATCATCCTGATCATTTTGATTTTAGCTATGGCAGAAAATGTCTCCTCATATTCAATGCCTTCTTTTTGTCCATAACACTTTACTACTAGTATTGCTTTATAATTTTCCACTATCCCATCTACTTTGTACTTTGTTTTGAATATCCATATGCATATAATGGGTTTCTTCCCTGGTGGAATATTGACGATCTGCCAAGTGTTGTTTTCATCACTAATTGATATTCAAAATCCATGATATCTTTCTAAGCGTTTAATTGTAGGGATTCCTAGACTGTAGAGGGCTCATCAAAATCAATAAATCTACTCATCAAAACAAACTAAACTTCTTCTCTTGCTTTGGTACGAGTTTGTGGTCCAAGGGTGGATGTATCTGGTGGAGCATCCATTCTTGCATTTCGTAATGTGATAGTACACCACTTGGGCATACACTGAAATGTTTCTATTGCTCATCATTCTATCATATCAACACCATCATTCCCATCATCAATTTCATCATCTGTGGGAACATCACCTTCATTTTTACAACTGGTGAAGAATCTATGTCAAGTGAGTCTAGAGGAGGAGACTCTACTTCCATCTTCTCAAAGAACTCAACATCTCTACTAGTGTAGAATTTTTTTGTCTTCAGATACATCAATCTATACACAAGAGTCTCTTCAATATACCCAATGAAGATGAGTTTCAGTGAAATCATGTCCAATTTCTTTTTGTTCTACTTGGATATGTGCATACATTCTTTGCACCCGAATACTCTAAGTTGTGCAAGAGATGGTTTCTATTTTTACCATGCTTCTTATGGTGTTACTCTATTAGGAGCAACTATGGGCATTCTGTTTAACAAATACACTGTTGTCTTTGTTACTTCTTCCCAAAATGTCTTTGCAAGTCCAGAGTCATCGATCATGCATCACACCATTTCCATGATAGTACAATTTCTTCTCTCAACAACACCATTATGCTGGTGTGTGTGTGGAGGAGGCATTTGTCGAAGAATCCTATGAGTTTGTAGGTAGCCTTTTAACTCATTACTTCTGAATTCCCCCCCGATCTCAGTCGATAGTTCTGATGTGATGACCAGTTTCGTTCTCAACTCCTACTTTGAACTTCTTGAAAGTTTCAAAATCTTCACTTTTATTGAGAAGAAAAAAATCCACATTTTTCTTGAGTAGTCGTCAACACAAATCATGAAATATTGAACCCATAATTACTTGGTTGCATCAGACCGTAAAGATCGGTATGAACCAGGTTAATTTTTCCATGAGTTTGATATGTACTCTTCTGTAACAAAGTTGTGTGTTGGTTGTCTACTAGGCAGTGGGGAAACTTGTCTATATCCTTTTGAAGAGATGGGAACCCATGTACCATATTGTGCTGGTGAAGTGTCTCGAGATACTTGAAACTTACATGACCAAGTCTTTGATGCAACAACTGTGTTGAGGTAGAGTTCTTAGCCACAAGTTCCTAATCATCTATGTGGACAAAATAAAGTTGGAAAATGTGTCCCACATTAGAGGCTTTTGCAACTATTTTGGATCCTCATGATTTATCTCAAATCAAACCTGTTTTGTTTCCAGAATGACTATAAAAGTCAATTTTTAGGTTGTGATCAAGGATTTGACTGACTGAAATAAGATTATTTGTCAACCCAGGGACATATAAGACATCTGATAGTCTGCAGTTTCATGAACCAAGGGGTATAGAAATGTTCCCAATCCCCTGAAATGTATATGAAGAATTATCTCCCAACGAAACATGATTTATCGATGGTGTGTCCCTCATTGAAGCAAACTAGTATCTGTGGCCAGTCATGTGTCAAGTGGCTCTAGAATCAACATACCAGACATCACTAGATGATGTGGATGGTTCACTTCATCGAGCAATGTAAATGAAGTGTTAATTATCTGAATGTTCTTCGTGTTCAACAATATTTCCTTACTGATGGGGTCTTCTTTTCAAGTTCCCTTTTTTTTCCCTTGATTGTAGTTTGTATGTCCCATGTGAGATTATTGGTGTTGAGGACTAGAGTTGCTTGATGAACCTTTATTGTAAGTATTATGCCAATAATATTTTACCTCATGTCCTCTTTTATAGATTGGACATTGCTTCTTCTATATTTTGTCCCCTTGTTGTTGATTTTGATTTTGGGAATTTTCATAGGAATTATTTTTTCCTTTACCTTTTCCCTTCCATTTTTGATGTGAAGAAAGTTCCTACTCCTTTTCATCGTCCTTTTTGTGCATGGCTTCCTCTTGTTGCAGTAGGTTTACCATCTTGTCACAACTAACTGTAGTATCTGACAAGTTTAGTGTTGCGAAAAAAATATGGTATGAAGAAGGGAATGCTCTCAGAACAATGGTAATGAGAGCATCATCATTGACCGCTTCTCTTAGGACTAGAAGTTAAGCCATCAAATATGTACCTCTTCTTAACAAAGCTTTGATTTTTTCATTTTGTTTGAACTTCAATGTGTGTAACTGACTCTTAAAATTCAGGATCACATTCTTTTTTTTTGACTCGTACACTGTGTGTTAGAGATATTGTATAGTGTGAAAATTAGATATGACGAATATAATATTATCAAGGATAATACTATTATAATGTGAATGTAATATTACATATAGTAAACAGTATTTACTATATGGTAAATAGTGGATTAGTAAATTAGTAAGTTAGATAATAAAACAAAGAGATATTGTTTTATTATCAATGTTGTTATTAATGGTTGAAACCATTTGGGTAGATTGGTTTCATATGCAACCAAATATTGTTGATAAGGTTGCAGGTGAAGCCAAAGAAATTGTTAGGAGAGTTGTTACTATGCAACTCCTATATAATGGATTGTATAACTATGGGAAAAGAAGTAAAGGTAATAGAATGTGAAGTAGAATATTGGATTGTAATAGAATTGTGTTGTAATCAATATATTAAGTATTTAATATATGTCTGTGTGTTATCAACAGTATATGTGATATGCAATAAGTAGGAGGATAGAAAATAATTAAAGCTAAATTTGTGTTCATACCCAACATTTTTTATCAGAGAAAGTTCTTCTATTGATCAAATTACAGAGATGGATCTAACAGAGAAGAAGTAAAAAGAAATTTTGGTGCAGATCTGAAGATTTTGGAACTGTGCGTTTTCACAAGAAAATTATCGGCAAACAACAAGAAAATGCTGACGACCAAATGGGATCTGATTCTTTGTAGATAAATCACTAACGGATTGAATAAATTGCCAACAACTACTGTCTAATTGCCAGCAGCCACTATGGTCTGATAAAAGTAAGTATTCCAGTATTCAGTTTTTTTCCATTTTTGGACATATGAGGAAAAAACACAAGAATAGAAAAAACCTTTCCATTTTAGGAAAGTATCCAGAACATTTGTTTCAAAAAATTTAATTATCAATCTATAGATCAATATTTTTTGAAAGACATCATGGAAAGGACTAATCTAAACCAGATAGATAAGTTTAAAGGCCAATATTTTCACACATGATAGCTACACATGCAGTTGCATCTCATAGAGAAGGATTTATGGGATGTGGTGAAGTCTAATTCAACTCCACCCACTGGAGGAAATGAATTGGAAAAGTTGAACGTGAAGGATGAGAGAGCCACGGGGACCATTGGATTATGATTGTCTAAATCCTATTCGCACCATATAGATTTATCAAAATCTGCAAAGGATATATGGGAGTCTCTCAACAAAATTTTTGGATCTCAGTCAGAAACAACAAATATGTCACTGAAGCAATGTCTATATGGATTGAAGATGAATGAGAATCTAAACATTGTTGAGCACATTAGTAAGTTTTAACCTCTCTTAAATCAGTTTGCTGGAATAAAAGAACATGTAAAGGATGATGATTCTAAAGCCACCCTTCTTAATAGTATGCCTAATATTTAGTCAAATATTGTATTTAATTTGACTAAAGTTACTATTAGTCCAGATGGAGTGATTTATACATTGTTAGAATAAAGCAGTCATGAAGAACATGAAGAAGTACTATATGTAAGAAATAAACCTAGTTCCTCATATAAGAAGGAAAAACATAAACCAAAGTAGGTTCCTTCACATGGAAAAATAAAATGATTTTATTGTAATGAGATTGGGCATGGAATATTGAAATCTAAAAAGGGATCTTAGGATCTTCTTGCTAACAAGATAGATCAGAAACCCCTTTTAGCTGAAGTAGAAACTGATTGGGAAGCCTACTCAACTGATGAAGAAATATCCTGTCCTAGTGACGAGGATATCCTATGGTAAAATATTCTCTTGTTTGAGGAAGGAGGAAATGGAGGAAGGAGGAAAATCAATGTCCTCTCGTCAGTCACCAACGATGGGGTTGCAGACAGATGTGGTGATATTCTATTTCAATTGTTTTGTATGCTTATAAATAAGGGGGTGAAACTATTTTTATGTTTTGTATTTTAATGTGTTCACATAGACTAACAACAGTTCCTAAGTGTCTATTTGGTGTGGAAGAAGAAAACTACTTGACTCAGCTTACAGGGAAAAAGCATCTACATACGGTCCTCTGACTGTCATATGGTCCTACGAATTTCATACTTCGGTGGAAGGTACTTCATTTGAAGGTGATAAGTTGACGAAGATGTTCATATGACAAGGATGATCATTAGCAACAAGATCCAGTAGCAATGGCTACTCCGACAAGTTCGATGTTTCCAGGAGTTGTTACCCCATATTCAATTTAAGAGGGTGTGTTAGAGATATTGTATAGTGTGAACATTAGATATGATGAATATAATATTATCATGGATAATATTATTATAATGCTAATTTAGTATTACATATAGTATATAGTATTTACTATATTGTAATTAGTGAAATAGTAAATTAGTAAGTTAGATAATAACACAATGAGATATTGTTTTATTTCCAATGTTGTTATTAATGGTTGAAACCATTCGGGTAGATTGGTTTCATATGGAACCAAATATTGTTGAGAAGGTTTCAGGTAAAGATAAAGAAGTTGTTATGAGAGTTGTTTCTATGCGGCTCCTATTTAATGGAGTGCATAGCTATGGGAAAAGAATTAGAGTTAATAGAATGTGAAGTAGAATATTGGATTGTAATAGAAGTGTGTTGTAATAAATATATTTAGTGTTCAATATATGTCTGTGTGTTATCAGTAGTATGTGTGATATGCAATAAGTAGGAGGATATAAAAGAATTAAGGCTAAGTTTTTGCTTGTACACAACATCGTTCTCAATGTATCCCACGCTTCTTTGGATGTTTTGGCATCATGAATGTGGGATTGAAAATCATTGGACACTCCAAATAAGATGATAATTTTTTCTTTATGATCTACTCTATCAAACTGTCATAGTTGTGTTGTATCAGTATCCGATCTTGTCATAGTACCAATCACAACAGGTCAGATCTCTTCAAACTCAAGTTGTGTCTTGATCTTTTTCTTCCATGCAACATAATTGCTTCCTCTTAGTATTTGTGAATCGGAAAGAAATTTTTTTGGGGCATTGGTGCCCATTTTTTAGAAATCACTGACAGGGTTTGGCTATTATCACTCCAGGTATAAGGTCTTCTAAAATATATACCGTTGGTCTGATATACTGAAAATTTCTATATATGTGCCATTCCAATATACTGGGCGGTATATGGAAGAAGTTTTCCCTTTCTATATACCCGGCAGTACATGAAAGAGGTGTTAATATATATGAAAGAATTCAATACATGGTACCAAGACAATACTGAAAGGGTTCTATGTGATTATTGACACCGGCTTAAAGAAATATCCTCATACACATGCATAACTTCACTATATACTCAAATAATTTCTCAGTCTGGATTTATGTCATGTAATCATTCATAGACAGATGGGATGGCTCATAGTGTGTGCACTGTGACCTTATTACTCCTCGTTGATTTAAAGGGTCAATGCCTAGATGACGTTGTTGCAGATATATTAGCTATTAAGTGCAATAGTAGTCATGATGAATTTACCCATAAGTGCTTCCCAGAGGCACCGTATATACGGAATGCTGTGAATGAGATATAGGATCTTGTGAGTGTTTTAGAACCAATTTTTGACTATTTTTTATTACAATATTCTACAAGTTTATGAGAAGTTACAAAGTTTGCAGTTGACTATGATAACCTGGAAATTAGTACAATATACTGAAGTATACAAATTACATTAAAAAATTTGGAAAATTTGAATGATAAGAAAAACTTTTTTGTTTTGTGGGCCCAGGTGGCCTCTGGAGTCCAACATGACTCAAAATGTAAAGAATTGCAAAAAATCATCTGAAAATGAAATTTTCAGCTATCCCCCTTTGGAAAAAATTGCCCGGAATGAAGAAACATGTTGAATGGGAGAAATTTTTTTTGACCATAAATTAGGGATTTCCCCACTAAATTTAGTTAGTTATAACTGAATTTTAATTTCCCGCTAAAGTTAGTTGTTCCACTAATTTTTTTTTCCAAATTCAAAAAGACAAGTTGTGGATGGGATTCGAACTACACACCTCCCACTTCTATGTTGATCCATATATCCAATTAGGCTCTATGAGCACTTTGAATATATAATGAACAAACTTGTATTTAAAGAAGATGAATTTCACTCACCTCTTAAAAATGGTGACTTGGCAGAGGCTCCTCGTGGAGCTCTCTGCATGGATTAGGGTTCCCAAGCTTGAAAAATGGATATTGAGTCTCCAATGAATTTTTATGTTCCTTTTTTATTTATTTATCTCCACCATTTGAAACGTCGTTCCTTTGTATAGGTGTGTTGGAGATTGAGGCCACGTTTATTTGCTTGTTGTTGTTGTTGACCGCTATTTTTTATCGTAGGGACTTCTCGTTTGTATTATTTTGATTGATTTTCCTTATGCAGGTATGAAACAGGTTGCAACGGTGTGTGTGTAATAGAATAGGTCACTTGGTGTGAACTGCATGTTGGCTGTGTGGTATTACTCCACTGATTTGATTCAACTCGTTGTTTGAGAAATCCTTTGGCACTTTTGTTGTTTGCTTCAATGTGTTGAGTGATTCTTGATCACTATATTTTACCTCACCATATTTTTCTTCTTGTGCATGTTATTTATATTTAATGTAGGGGTCGCTTAGAGGATGAGGTCACGTCCTTCATAGGTGCAGATTATAGGTATTAGCAGGGGGCTTGGTGGATGATCAACATGCCAATAAAAAATGTCTTCACCATGTGGGTTGTGTGAAGTTAGCTTGTCCCTTGTAAAAACTCATAGAACATAACAATCAATGTAAATGGAAATATTTACAACAACTTACCTTTGTAATGGCTTGACCCGGTCAGGAGATCAATCACGAGCTTGGTGGGAATCTCTTTCAAATGTCTATGGGAGCTATGAAAACAACAACCCCTCCAAATTTGATAGTACAAATAAATTATCTATAACTAAGAAATATAAAGACAAAACCCATGGGGAATTTGTTTTTTAATATTGTAAATTGATTACTATAAACTAGAAAAATGCTCCAGAAGGAAATTTTCTTGGTGTAGAGAGCACCAAGGAAAAAAAATCTTTCCGTTTACCTGGAGAACACATAGGAGGTTGTGGGTTTGCAGGGGGTTCTGAGAAGCTGCAAGAGGCAGCACTGGCTCTCTATTGATGTAGATTTCTTACCAACAAATTCTTCATCCTCTACAACCTTCTCCAACCTTTCCAGGAGCTTCAATTTTCTCTAGTACCAAATGTAAATTGAGCAATAGGGGCGGAAGATTGAATATTGTATTACAATCAATCAACCATTTACAAAGGAACAAAATGTAATATATATATATATATATATATATATATATATATATATATATGTATGTATGTATGTATGTATGTATTGGACAACTGGAAAGAGGAGTTACAACAATGCAAATACCAATTTAAAATACAGTAGCTTCCAAATTAGATCTAGTAACCATAACTAAATAATTACAATTATATTTGTTAAAACAATATAACCAAACCCATATGCAGACATAAATACAATTAGATGGTTATGAAGAAATATAACCATATAAGAACATTATTTAATTAATAAAATTAATTAAATCATTTATTATATAATGCATAATTAATTAACCTAACAGGTTCATCAAGTCTAAGGTACACCCATAGAATTACAAACAATCTTTGTCAACAAGTGAGAGTAAAGTAATTTTAAATTGTTTATCGTAATACAAGATGAAAGCTCTTCTCATAATGAAATTGCAAATGCCATTAAACTATCAAAAGGATAAGATTTGTGTGATTCCGAGATATTTTAACATAATACTGCAATAGAAACAAGAAAAACTATTTGAAAACATTCTGGAATAAAAGTAGACTTAATTTTTCCCAAGATCAACACAGATTAATTTGAAGCTTATTAGATTCATCAGCAGGGGAAAGTTTCTTGAACAATCTTAGAGCTCGTTAATGGATGTACACTTGCAACCAACTTGACACGATTGGATCTAAAACACCAGAGATTAATAGGTTTCTCAGATGGTCTCTTAGGAAGATAGTATTCCTCATATTTTATTGTAAAGATTAACACCCGACCAATTACATGACTCATTCATGCCTTTTATAACACTCAATTTACATCAAATATTTCCCGCTAAGAAAATAATATTCGAGGAACCTTTGTTGCAAATATTTGATCATGATTCCATAAAGTGACATTTAACATATTTATGCCCAGAAGTTTCTAGTTGTGCAAAAAGGTAAATCATTTCAAATATTTCCATCATTTTTTTAACTGGGAGCACATTTTTCATCCTTCATGCTCGTAGCATCCTTTTCTACATCTTTTTCCTCTGTAATGTTTCTTTACAACTAGCTCCCTTGGATCTGGCATTTTTCATTTTCTGCAAGCACCTAAGCATTTCTTTTGCAAGCATTCAATTTTTTCATTCCTCATATTCACAATCGAGCTCCATATCCATTCAATTGCACTTTGCTAATAAAAATGAAAAGAAAATATCAAAAATCGATGAAAAATGATGTGTATTCACTTCTCCTGAAGTCTTGGAGCGTTAATGGTGGAAAAAACATATGCATTATACAACAACATTGATTCTTCCCTTTCTCATCTTTATATTAGAGTTGTCCAAGTGGAAAGATTTGATCCAAAATGGTCTTGGGGCAACCTTTTCGCATTTTATGACTTTTTACGAAAATGCACAATTTTGGCATTTTTCCCCGCTCCTTTGCCCTTTAAAAATAGGCTTAAACACGTGGCTTCACCTCAGCGTCGATAGATTCATGGCTCAATTCTGAAAATTTACCTCTTTTTACAAAAAGGGAAAAATTTCCAAATTTCCCCCAGTGTCTTTCCCTTTCACTTTTAGCTTTTGATGTGGGTCATAGTGGGGTCACACTCCATTTTATAAATTTACTTTATTTTCACAAAGGAGCTTGAAAATTCCAAATTCCTTTGGCGATCTGCCTTCCTACTTTGAATTTTCAAAGGAGCCTGTAACTGCTCTCTGGCGGAGCCGCAGTTCACTTGTACCTCTTTTTACAAAAAGGGTAAAATATTCAAAATACTCTGACGGTCCACCACTTCACCCTTGAATTCTAAACAAAAACACAACACATGCCTTTATCTGAGACCTAGTGGTGTTGTGGCTTATTTTAAAAAATTTATTCTTTTTAAAACAAAGGCAAAAATCTTCAAAGTTCTCCTCTGATCCGCATCCCCTCTACCTTTTACTTTTCAAAGTACACGTGTCCTTCTCTGGTCCCTAGCAGAGTCATTGTTTAGTTTAAAACTTTACTCCTTTTACAAAATAAATCTTAAAAACTTCAAAGTAACCCGACAACTTGCCTTCCCATTTTTTACTTAGAAGCAGCCACGTTTCCTCTTGCGGACCTTAGGCACTTCTTCTACATTTTACTCTTTTTTCCATAACTTCTTAAAACCCTAAAAAGGCTCACTTTCTCTCAACTGCTTGAATTGTGACACATGTACACCTTCGGGGAAAAAATAAGAAATCTACTCTGCCACTTCATAATTTGATTAACCAATTCAAAATCAACGGAGCCACAAGACCAATCCAAACTTTCACAAATATAACCAAAGGTTAAAAGTTCACCAAATAGATTCGCCATGCATTATCCAATCAAAGGAGACCACATATCCATAGATGCTGAGATAAAATTTGACGGGGAAAACATGCCCGTCAAATAGTAAAATGTAGGGAAATTCACCATTCGTGCCCATAATTGAATTTTTTCACTAAGGATAGAGAATTTGTAAAAAAAACCAAGATAAACTTGATACATGACCATGGAAATAGATTCACAACAACATACAAATGTAGAAGAAGATTAAACAATTTCATGCATCCATTCGAGGAGATAAAAAATACATTTAACCATGCAGACTGAAGAATTCTATGAACAAATTGGGTGAGATCAAATTGAGAACCAACATAATGCAATATCTTGATTCCTATGATAATCATGAATATCAATTTCTTTCCCCTCCTTCATTAGGGACCCTTGATTTCTTTTTCACTTCTAGTGATGAATCATTTCCGATCATTTTATTTTTTAAATCATGGTTATCATGCTACATTAGCTTATGATTCATTACATTTCAATGCTTCTATTGGTTGATATACCTTCAATAACACCATGATCTATCAAGAAAATTCTATCAATGTGTGATCGATTGCACTTCTCATTTCCATAAAATGTTAGACATCTAATATCTTGTATCCATTTCCTAATTCTTTTGGCTAGCTTAGGATTCCATTTATAGTTGGACCTCTTACCATAATTTCTCCATTTACGGTGGCATTTTCAATTTAAAGTTGTGACATGCTCTTAGGTCTTTCATGGATCCTCCCCACCTATGCCATCCCATCAATGAATAATTTATTCTTAAATTTTATTCACAATAATAAGGTTATGAATCTTAAAAGCGTTATGCCATCTTCACGATTTCCTAAGCATATTATTTCTTATATCTTTACAATAGTTACAATATCTATGCCTCTAGGGCCTCTCCTACATAAATCACACCCAACACCTAGTTATCATATTCACACGTGACCTAATTCATAATTTTTTCATCCCTATTGGTCCACTATTCCAATTGCTCAGCCTAAGTTCCCTACTTGGGCAGCCCCTTAAAATAGGTGTTCTTCACTTCTTACTCTGTACAATTCTCCTTCACAGTTACATCATTAATCTCACACCCCACAAATCTTAGAGCATAGTTGCACATCTTTATCCCCTTGGATATCAGGTGGAGGGCTCATACCATTCACTATAATTTTATAGCCTATTTATCATCACAAAATTAAGGGATACAATCCTTTCTTCCACCCCTTCTTATCATCATAAGTTGTCTATAACATATCCTATCACGCTCTGTGATTTATATATTCTCTCTCTCATCACTCTTAAACACCTTTGATATAAGCATTATACTGATTAATTACCGTATGAATCTCTTTATTTCTGTTTTTCATTCTCTAATAATGATGGTCTAAATCTAAAATGAACCTCATAAAATTCACTTTTCAAGGTGTATGGTTCATGATCTATCTTTCTACCAAGAAATATCAAACCATTTCCCAATGATGCACTCTTGCTATATGGCTCATTATTTATTGTTGAGGGGTATTTTATAAATGAACCTCATCTCATGCATATCCATTTGGGGCATGCTACTCCTATCACATTCACACATTGTATAGCATTGCATCACACTCATACACTACATTTGCATATCCTGGTTACACTTACTCTTGCTTACTTATACTACTTACATCATCACATGTTGTTTACTATGTTATCCGAATACTTAGTATGTCATTATATTTATCATATACAAATTCATGTCCATTTGGTCTCTAGTTATGAATACAAATATCTTAAAGGTTCTTACACGATATAATGATGTTCAATACTGTATCCTTTGTGAGTCCCATCAAGGCTCTTGGGGGCATCTACCTTTCTTAGAATTACACATTACAACTGTTATTATTTCATTATTTACTACTTCTACTTTGTAGTACATTAATTTCCGTTAATACATACATGTCATGGAACAATATGTATCATTTTAACATGCTAATAGGTGAATCATGTGTAGCATTTTCTTTGCAGGACTATCTATAACCATGGTTATCTGATACACTTTATAAGCCATTATTTTCTATTATATGATATTGTTTACAGGCTATGCCCTATGTGTTCTTGGATAAATTTATGCTTGCTTATTGTTTATTGGGGCCTTAATTATCTTTTGACATTGTGAGAGATGTCCCATATCTAAAAACCACTTTTTGTGGTCAACGTTGTTATCACATTTTCTTCTATTTTATTTTTGCTACTTTTTCTTAACACATTTTACTAACCACTTTCTTTGCATGTGCATTTGTTTCTGCCATGCATATCAACTACCCCTGAAAGTATCCACTTTACTACAACATCATGTCCTATCATTTGGTCTACATTCTCCTACATAGGTCGCATGCAATACAAATGTAGGAGGCATACATTGCGTGAACAAATCACCCCTAGAGTAGCTCATCACTACAACACATATAATTAAATTACAAAATCAACACAAGCATATAGTCACAAAACCACCAATAATTTGACATGGTTCCTCATTACAACATAGACACTAGTTCCTAGCATCAAGCAATAATGCCTGAGTGCTAGTCTCCCCCCTGGGCGCTAATATCCTAGGGGTACATAAAATATTCTTATTATATCAACACACTTACAATAATTCTTCAAAGTAATTCTACACTTACATGAACAATCCTCATGTCATATAATACATGTAATATCCTACAATTAGTATAATAGAAACAATTAGAAACTAGTCAGGAACTAATCATGGACAAAACGAATAAATTAGGGATGTACCATAAAAATTGGTGCTCATTGGGGGGAGTCATGGAAGGAGAGTAACACTATAACTCTCTCCCAAACACTTTCTCATTTGTGTGAGATGATAAAAAAAACTTGTTCTTGGTGTGAGATCGCCCTAAAAACTCATTCTTGGTGTGTGGTTTCCAAAAAAACCCACTATCAACATGAGATTGCCAAAAACGTTTCTCTTTACAACATTTCTAGGGATTTTTTCTATCTTTTAACACTCTTATATATCAGGTGCACACTTTCCTTTTTACATAATTGTACATAATTTTACATACTTATGCATACTTTACAGAGATCTATCATATCCCACACTTTGAGTATTTTTTTCCTCTTTTTTTGAAGGTCAATATTTAATATGCAATAATCAGTTACTTCATCAAACATAGGTACACTGAGCACGTACGGTTCACCGTTAGGGTTATTTCCTTTTGTTAGTCTCAATGGTTCATTTTACAATCACTACATGCCTCAATTGTCCACTCAACACATTATTCTCTACATGATCTACATGGATTGTATAATATGAATCTTCTAAATACTTTACGTTATTAAGTATTAACTCAACAACATAAATTTCAAACCAATATAAACAAAAAATCACACACTTGGGTACATTTCTAGGTCCTAAAAGCATGCTAGAATTTACATGATTCCTAAGAAAGAAATCTAGTGAATGACAACTATCTTTGGCCTCTACTCTTAGTATATTTCTTTCTATTTTGTCTTTAAAACCATACAACCAAGATGGAACTTAACTTTTTTATATTTTATGGATTTAAACAACATTTTCCATCCAGGATAACATAACCTAGGTGCTCATGTCCCCTTTGTGTTCCCCTGACCATTTCTTATCTTACTCACTCCTTTTAGGTTTGTTTTATATTTTGGAAATATTTTTCACTTATGGGTGAGCATTCCAAATTTTAATTAGGAAATTGAAACAAGGGAATCATATAAATACATAGTTATGTGTTCAAAATGAAGGACCAACCTCTATGCATTATTATCACCACCTAGCCTTTTATTTAGAAAGGAACATAAAGGAATCCAAAGCATTCATCTAACATCCATACAAATGGAAAAGGGTTGCATACTTCTACATACACTACATAGGAAAGTGGAAATTCATTTTATTCCATTCACACATGCTATAAATTTCTACATTCTATATCTTGTCAGCTATTAAGTGAAACTTACACAAGGGAATCCTAGGGAATAATTCCTACACACAATCATGTAAGAACTACAAGGATTCTGAAATGAATTACCAATTACCTGTTATAGTTTTACTTTATCACATAACCATGGAGGTCATTGTAACTCCCCATGCTGCATTTTCATTTTTAGGGTTTCATACAGTTTGTACGATTGTGTGATTGAATATTTTTCTTGTATTTTACAGACCTACCTTTGGTTACAAAGAGGTGATCATTATGTGATCAAAAGAGAACAACAATGAAGGTCTTGTGACACATCAAAAACTCAATTGTGAGATTATGTGTTATCACCGATGTCCATAAGCAACCTCTAGTACATAAGCTCCATTACCCTATCAGAAGCACTTGTATCCAATTTCTTTCTTGCATTCTAGATTTTTTAGAGGTCAGATATGATTGTTCTCACATTCTATCCATAAATTCTCCCTTCCTCAATAATTTCTAGATTGCAGGGATATCATCTAAGCCATTTTCTCTCTATCTCTTCCTTAGGGTTTCATACTTTACATATTATCTTGCTTTTGTAATTTACCATATTTTATAATTTATACAATAGTTACTCTACATAGGGTTTAATAATTTTATTATTATTAAATCACGAGGTGGGTTTGTTGAAATTTGAAGTAGCAGTGGAATGTTCCTTATGTGCCTTCAAAAGTTGACTTAACCATCACTTTACATTTTGGAATGGGTGGTTAATTAGATAACAGATGGAATAGTGGAATAGTTTCATTTGTTACATGGAAGGAAAACTTAACAAATTCAATTACCATTCATCATATTATGAAGAGATTCAAAGAAGTGAGGGAAAAATGGAAAAATTTCCTCAATTCCTCATGGAGATGACATATCTGGCTTATCATTTTTCTTTTCGATTGTGATGAATTAGAATTTCAAAGGTACAATGAATGAAATGAAATATGTAACCTTAATCTCTAATTTCCAGTGCTTGGGAATCACAAGAAACATGTGAACATTTGTATTGATACTAAAACTTTCCCGTTTTACCAATTTACTACTAATTTTTGCTAAGGGGTCGAATAAAGAAGGTGGTTGGAAAATAGGTGAACGTGGGAAATTTTCCTGATATCTAAGTAAAACCCCATTTTACTGATTTTGTAGCCCATTTTAGTTAAGTTGGAAAACTGGGGAACAATGGAATAGATTAATAGTTCCATCTGTTCCTTAAAAGACATATTTTTCCCAGCTCTCCATTTATTTTAAGAAAAAACAAGTTAACTCCTTGACAGTGAGGACCAAAAATAGAAGAGAAAGTACACAAACATGATTTTTCTCCCATGGATTCAAAAATTTAATTTTTTTAGTAACAAACAAGTTAATCCTTTTTGCTATGTGATCATTGCAATTGTTGAGAAGAAGGATAGAGATAAATATTTCATCCATAAATAGATAAGTTGTATGTCTCTTACCTAACTCCTTTATAATATCGGTAATCATTGATCCTTAAGATATGGTTCATGTGGAGTTTGTATCACTATAATACACAATTCTTCCCCCATTAAATAAATAAATATATGTGTTTCATGACATGGCTTGGGAGAATCGTGTACTTGAAACTTTTTTCGAAGATATTAAGGGATGTATTAGCTCTAGAAACTTGGGTGGGTAAAAAATATCTTCATGTTTTTGGAAAAAAGTAATGTTACCATCATGTAGAGTATTCAAATAGATTTTTAATGAATTTTTGTTTAGCTCCCAACTCCTCATGGAACTCACATAATCATTTATACAAGTCTTATTTTACTATTGGAGAATGGAAATCTAAGACCTTAACATGACACTTTTTGACCTATTTGAATCTTGAGATCCTTTATCTCTATACATATGCCCTAATATACATTCGAAAACATCATGTCTCTCCTACACAACTTTGATTTTGTTTAGGTATACCCTATCAGCTTCCAGAGGGTATCCATTATTGTAAAATGGCCAAAATGGCCCATTTAAGGTTCCCGGGATAGCCATTCTTCCTTAAAGCGTAGGTAATTTGAAAATCACACGAGTTAAATATTCTTGCAGATGAAACATACTTAAATTTTTTTTTTATTACATTTCTCTATGAAAAACTTAGGATTAAACCATAGAATGCTAGCAAGAGGAAATATTTACAATGCTGACAAGAGGAAAGGTTTTCAAGTGGGGCTTAGTTGTCATGTCAAAAATATTGAATCTGGCATATGTGAAATTTTACATGACAAATGTTCCAAATGTTTATATTTATTTTCAAGGGAATTTGAGTACTATTATATCTTATTACCAAGAAGTAGAAATGAACTCTATTTTCCTTCTACTTTTCCTTGTTTCTTCTTTTAGACAGGTAAATTCTCTAGATGAATATGAAGATTTTTTCCTTCTTGGTGGTATTGAAGAGGATATTTATCTATAGAAACCACCTCATTACATTAATTACTTTATTTTTTCATCGTTTTATGGTCACAAACAAGCTCCTTTTTCTTGGATTGAAAAATGGGGGATTTTATTGTTTTCATCGTGATCCCATTGTCTTATATAAATAGTATATTAAGGTTGAACATAAAGTTCATCTATAATTTTGATGATATCATCATCATAAATATATCCCTTTCATTGAATTATGTCCCACAAGATGCAATAACTTGAAATGTATAATTTGAGTCTACTTCACTACTTTTTTGGTCAATATGTCAGCCTATCAAATATGGGAATCAACATCTCAAAACAAAACTATGATCCAAACATTTTTTTTAGGTTCAATGTGATCCACGATAAATATTCCCTAATATCCATCCAATAAAGTGATGTTCTTATTAATTAATTTTCTTTACCTCTAATTGACGTTAATTTTTGTTAGGAAATTGTGGGTAGTCTTCATAATTTCACCCACATTCAAACTAATCTTGATCTTTTAATGTAAGAATTATATTTCATTTTTCATAAATTCATTGAGAAGGTATTACAAATAGCTTAAAATAAAATATTTGAATATGTTTTGCACACAACTCAATATAGCATTACATTAAGTGGTTTCATACATCTCGCAGGTTTCGCTAATATCTACCTTTAACTAAAATTAGCATGTCTAAATATTCTTGTGTATTGTTTAATAATAATATTAATTAGTAGGCATATAAAGTTTCTATATATGTAATTTCTTATAAAAATTAATTTATAAATACAATTCTCTAGTTACCATTTGAAAAATGTTTTATATACTTTATCTACTTTTGTAAAGTCCCTTTGTTTAATGTTTAAATAAATGTAAAAATATTGAATATCTTGAAAATACCACATCAAAAAATCCATAAAATTTAAGACCTATGTACCAAAAAAAACCAAGAAGCTTCAATTTTATTGAACACATTAAGATAGATTTTAATATAATAAGCTTACAAAAGTTTACCATAGGAACACTTTCATATATATTTTTTCAAATTATCAAACAATGTTTCTTAAAACCATTTATCTCCTTATTCTTTATCATCCAATTTGCCAATTTTGAAATGAAAGCCTCATATTAAACACTTGTAAGATACCTTCTATTTTAATATTATTTAAATATTATATAGAATTTAACTATTAATTGCCATACTAGGTACATTGAATAAATATGCATACATATTGGAGAGGAAGACATTCAAAGAGTTGTTCTAATTTTATAAATTTGAGAACACTACAGTTACAATTTTTAGCCCTATATGATGGTCAACAATCAAAGGAAAAAATTACAAGATAAGCTTCTAAAGATACGCATTTGGTTCTCCTTCGAATAAAAAATCTTAATAGTCCCACGTCATTATAAAATCCCACACCTTAACACTATTATACCACCATTTCACACCATTTCTCCCGCTCAATGTCATCGATCCTCTCCTTATTCTTTATTATGAGTATATTTTTGGATTCCAATTTTATCATATTAAGAGATAAGTTTTATAATTTGCACTTGCATACCATGCAGATCTAAATTCATTGGAAAAGAAATTCAAATTAAAGGTTTTCATATACTTTTAACCATATTACCCTCCCATAATGAATATGGTAGGATAGATTAAATTATCATATCTATGAGAGACCTTCAAATTTGAAAGGGATGTCTCTCATCAGATTTATATCCGAAACATCCCAAGACTCTACATGAATTTTTCCCTCCAAGGATTCATTAGTTATAGCTTTGCGATTGGTTTTAGCGAGGTTGAGTGTAATGATACCCTTGAATTAAAATTCCAATTAACAGTAGCCAATGAAATATTTTGGCACACATTTATGGATTTCAATTCTTTCTAAATATGATTAAATGGAGTTTTCTTTTTCTGTAATATCAAGTGTTTTCATCCAAAAATATGTTCGCGTTGTTAGTACCATATTTATATTCAGAGGACATGTTTCTAAGATTCATTGATAGACCAAATGGCATTCTATTTTGAAAGATAATGAAAAAATATATCATTATAAATAGTTATGAGATAAATCTAAATTTGAAAGCACTCGAACATTATCATGATCTAGGGTTGAATGATGGCTTTGAATTTATCATAAATAAAACCTAAAATCCAAAGCATTGTTAGTTCTTTTGTTGAATAAGGAATTCCCACTCACAATTTTTTTTTCACTAACACGGATCGTATGCATTCCTCAAAATTTCCATCTTTATCAATAAAATACTTACTTTTAATTTGCATCAATACTCATTACATGTGCTTTATAAATGAGCTAAGAGTGCTGCCTAATCAAAGAAATAATGATAAATGAAAGAGAGCAAAACATAATGAAAATGACACAAGATTACCTTGGAAATACTCAAATATAGATAACTCTTGCAAGAGTGAAGAAATGCTTCCTCATATCACTATCATGTATTTTTTGACAAGCTTACTTCCTTCCCAAGCTCTCCATGAACACTATCATGCTCAAACACTCATCCAACTTTGCGACTCACTCACTCACACCTTCCTTTCACACTCGAATTCGTAAAACCAAATACGATAAAGAATACAAATTTCTTGGAATACTTTCCATATATAATCCGATGCATTACAAATACCTTCCTCACATATATTTACAAGTTTGACACCAAGGAGAGATCGAATTATAAGCAAAAAATATTCAGAAGTCGAAGAGGAACTGTCTACAGCTGTTTACCCTTACAAACTTTCCCGCGTGATAGACCTACCACTTTTTGTAGATTGGAGGTTACGTAACCACCGGGGAGGTTATGAAAACACCATTGAAGTTTATAAAAATGCTGGGGTGGTTGTGTAACAACCACTCTTGCTTTAGGGGCACTTCTGTCACCATATAAAGTCTTCTACCTTTCAGAGGTCATAAATTTTACGTATGAACTTGAAATAAGCTGTTATTTTTTTGAAATTGCCTAGTTTTTCAAGAGGAACACAAATATGTAATCAAGTTTTTATTTTGATGACATATTCATAATTTTTAATCTTTTATACCGAAACCTATCTTCTTTCAAGTCTCATGGTTTCACAACATCATCTCGAACCCTGTTTTGTAGGTACAATAAAGATCTGGGTGTATATCTTGCCCCAACAACTGTAGTAATGAAAATGCCTCATATAAGCACAAAATCAGACTAAATGCCAAAAATTTAAGAACACATGAATCAAGAAAATAGTTGTTTATTACAAGAAAATAGAAAATTACCAACTTACAAATAAAATACGAACATAGAGATATCAAATTAAGAGAACTACGTCGTGCACTAAAGGCGTACTCATCGAGTTGCTGGGACTTACATATCAATCCTGATCAGCTCATAAATATACCTATAACCAAAATACACTCAACAAATTCATTTTAGAGCATCTTCACACATTTCAAAATATCGACGCTTCAACAATTTCTCGGTTTGAAAACATAGCACCCAAATTTCCTCCTCTATTTTAGCATTGAGGATGTGATCTGATCAAGAATGAAAAGAAATACCATAAGGAAAGATTGATCAAAACCAGGATACACAATCACATTAAAAATGTCTCGTCTCAGTGTTATCTCCAAGATCACCTATTTCCTTTTCATCTGTAATTTACAGAATCTGATAAATAAGTTATGAGACATTGTAGTTTATAAAAACCAAAAGGAACGTGAATAATAGAATACATCAACGACTATATTCATGGAGGAGTTGCAAATAACACTATATCTATTGGTATAATATCCTTCAATCTGGTAATCGAGATTCCTCTTGTTCGGTTTTATTGAGCCCTCCACGTAAATATTTTCTACAGAAGAAGCCCTTGTTGTAGCAGAAAGCACAAAGCATATTATTCTTACTCTATATAATGGTTTTCGACTACTTTATTTATCTCCTAAGAACGCTCACTGCTCATTGTGCAGGGTAAGTCTCTGTTTCAACATCCTCAAGAATTAGAAAAAGGTGTGGATGGAAAGTAATGGAATTTAATTTCATTAATATCCATACATTTCTTTTCAATGTGACCGCAAAAATTTCTACAACATTAAGTATAAGGAGCTCCTTCTTCAGGCCGGAATGGCAATTATCAACTCGGATTGTGAGCCTCCCCATTGCCGGATGAAACATAATGAAACCATTGCAGTTGAAGATCATGGATATCCTCGACAAGTTTAATGCCATCACTTTCTCTGTAGGAAACTCCTCCTCAATCACAACATCCCTTGAGTCTGACCCCACAACTCCACAACGTTTATCCCACACATTTTCCTCCTCCTCTTTATTTATGTAAGAATGGTCATATATTTAGGTAGTGCTTGTTGAAACTCTTAAGTTTTATTTTTAACAATTGCATGTAATAAAATGCATTAACTAGAAATACATGTAGTGGAATAACTGTTTTAGTGCAAGAAGTGTTTTTCTCTCTTTTATTATTATTTATTATTTATTATTTACCATTGATAGCAATGTTTACACTTTTTAATGATTCAATAGAAACGCGTGGCAGGAGTTTTCAATTACAGAATTGAAAAGAGCAGCAGGAAGTGTCAACGGATAAGAATGAAAATCTTCAAGTGTGTTTATATATACTATAGAGTAGGCCTATTGTCCTAATTAAGATTGTTTCCACTTTTTTTCAAGGAAAAATTGAAGTAGGACACTAGTTGAGTACGCTTGACCCAACATCAATGATGCAGCAGCATAACTTTTGAGCCGACCATTGGCTCGTCTTGAAATTTTATAGGGTGGTAGATAAACATTATGAATATGTTTGGGCTAGCTATTTTGAAAGGTTGTGGCACTCTTGGCAAATTTGCAAGCCCAAATTCCTTCATCTAGTGACCCAAAATTGGATTCAAACATTATTTTTACTTTTGGCTAGGACTTAGAAGTTTAACAACTTTTGTTTTTCTTGTTAGAATAAGTCAAAATTTTCTATGAGCCTTAATTTATGAAGGCATATCTGGTAGGAAAATTTTGGGGCCCGTCTGAGTTGTTTTGCTAGTAGGTAATGTTTTGCATTTTAGGGTTTATTAGAGTAGACGTGAAATAAAAGGAAGATTGTAATGATGTAAAAGATTAGTGTGGATTCTAGAATGAGAAGGAAGTTATTTTAAAACTTTTGATTTTTCTTTTCAAAGTTGTTTATGTCCGTTTTGGAGGTATTTCAACCTCTTGACGCTAGATCCACATTAATTGGTATTAGAGCAGAATTTTGATTATGCAAGAATAGTTAAGGTAATATATTACATTATTATTTGTATTTGTTTCCTCTATTTTATATAAGCATGGTTGTACATAGGCGGGGAGGTTACTGTCCAACGCCTCCCAGATCTCCTTTGAACAACACAGACACCTTCTCTTCACGCACTCCACAGGCCTGTAGCAGACTGAAACAACGCTCTTCTACGCCAATCAACTATCAATCAATCCTCACGCAGCAGCAAAGTGTGATGAACAGATGGGACTGGTAGCCAATCCAAAGTGGCCCGCCTTTCTGCAAGTGCCGAGGCTTCTCCACACACTCCACACGCACTCCACGCACACTCCACGCAGTCCACGCCTTCTCCTCTACGATTCAGGCAGTACGCAATGAAGAATGGAACTCTGAGCTCCTGGTCTGCACGATTTGCGCCGTGCTCAGCTCGAACAGGTCGCAGCAACAGATCTCCACGTCCAGCAGCAGGTTTTCCAGGTGCTCAGAACAACATCGATGACAAAGATCTTGAAGATCTTGGCTTGCAACCAGACCGAACGTGCTCTGATACCAAACTGAGAGCAGCAGTGAGAAATAAGAAGAGATTGAATTATCTCATATTATTCTGATCATTACAAAGCACACGTCGAGTTTATATAGGACAGAAGAAACTAAACTGACTCCTAACAATGCTGGGAAGATCCACAAAGCCAGCAGAGAATAATGTGATAAGAAACAGAAGATAAGAATTGACAACTATTCTAAAAACAACGTATCCTATAGTTAGAAATCAACGTATCCTAACAGTTACGCCCAGATGAATAAGCATATGCATGATCTACAACGACAAGTTGTTGAGCTCACAGGAGAAGTTACCCGCCTTAGAAGGAGACATGCAAATGGGGATACATACCCAGATAGTGATACTGAATAAGTACCTCCATTAATGAATTGAGAAGAAGAAGAATTAAATTAGAGAGATGAAGACACCTTGAAGGAGAGACCAGTTTAGGAGAGATTGATCTAGGATTTAGAGGGAAAGAATGATGACATCAGGATTAATGTTCCTGATTATGGTGGAGGGTTATGACTAGAGGAGTTGATTGACTGGTTGCATCACATAGAAAAATTATTTGACTGGAAAACCCTTTTAGAGGATAAGAAGGTTAATTTTACATGCACTAAGTCAGTTGGACATGCATTGATCTGGTGCGAACACCTACAAAATTAAAGATAAAGGAATGGAAAGGGAAAGATCCGAAACTGGAATAAAATGTTAAAGAAGTTAAACTAAAAGTTTCTTCTTGTAGATTATGCTTAGACACTCTTTCAAAGGTTCCAAAACCTAAGATAAAAGGATCTCATCATTGAAGAGTATACCAATGAATTTTACAAGTTATCAGTTAGGGTGTAACAGGGAGAGTTTGAAGAACATAATGCTAACAGTTATGTAAATGGGATGAATTATAAAATACAAGATGGGTTATGTATGCTCAAAATCCATAGCCTGGATGATGTTTATCAAATCACATTAAAGGAATAAGAAAATTAAAAGAAGAATAATTTTAGAAGAGGTGTGAATCGAGGGCCATCATCATATCCAATGAGAGGTAGAGGTATATTCGAATCTAGAAAAAGTGAATACTCTAATGCAGAAGGGAATGAAGATTCATGTCAAATCCATGGTAATTACTAAAGAGGTAGGAGGATTTAGAAGTGAAGAGGTTACAATGAAGGATGGCACTGGAATATCCTCCAAAGGAATTATACATGTTACACTTGTGGTTAAGAGGGGAATATAGTTGTTTGAGTGTTTGCACTATCCTACAAAGGATAGATGACAAGGAGAACTACCAGGAGTAAATATTGTTGAAGCTTAAGCGGAAGAATAAATGGAGGTTCTTGAAAACTTGGGTGAAACCCTCATAATAAGGATGATAATGATTGTCCTAAGGAAGAATAAATAACAAGATGTTGTTGTCATTGATGTGTCGCTACATACAAATATATTTCAAACAATATGCACCTATGGAGGAAAGATACGTAAAATTGTTATTGATAGTGGTAGTTGTGAAAATATTATTTAAACTATTATGGTTGATAAACTTAATCTGACATGTGAGAAGCACCCATATCCGTATCGTATATTATGGTTCAAGAAAGGGATGTAACCATACATAAAATATGCCTTATTAAGTTTTCAATTGGGAATACCTATAAGGATGAGGTTTGGTGTGATATTATCTTGATGGATGCATGCCATATATTATTGAGGAGGCATTAGCAATACCAAATAAAGAGTACCCATGATGGAGGGAAAAATACATAAACTTTTTGGAAGGATGGTGTAAAGCTTGTCTTGATACCCTTCAAGGAAGAAGAGAAGAGTGAGGGATTATTGTGTATAAAATATTTTATTTCATAAATGGAAGAAGTCAGTTGTTGTTATACACTAATGTCAAAGAAGGTGGTAATAGAGGAATTTAATATTCCTGTTGTTGTGAAAAAGTTACTAAAAGAATACAGACATGTCATACAAGATGGAATATCAGATGGTTTACCTCCAAATCATGATATACAACACCTTATTGATTTGATCCGAAGATAGGCACTTCCAAACCAGAAATCCTATTAGATGTATGACACAGAGTGAATAATTTATTTATTTATTAATAAGTTGGGTTGAAGGATACCGTACCCCGTACCTTAAGTTGAGGCTAAATCCTCATATTTAAAATAGCATTCATCAACCAACATGTAACATTTGGTTCGATGCTAACAAAAACCAGCTCATAGACATACCTTTATAGAAAACTATATATTATGCATACTTAGAAATGGTATTTTTCAAACCCCATATGAGTATGATTCAATACTCATTCTAGAAAAGTTATTTCTAACCTTCGGACGGGAAATAGTCATCATTATTACCCATGCAACTTTTTTTCCCTTTCCTTTCCTTTCCTTTACCTTATGCCAAATTCCATTTTATGAGGAAACCACTAGTATGAGATCACCTTTTTCTGTTGAATCCTCTTGAAGGTTTGGTAAGACTTCCCAATCATAGTTCAGTTTTTTAGGGGATTGTCCCCTTTTCAATCCACTTAGCATAATAACTCTATGGGATTCCTTCTCTGTATTCATCTTCCCTAATTCCATATTTCCCTCTTGCTTGTCCTTGGTATTAGACGTACATGGATTTTCCTTAAAATTCGTGGCATATACCAAATCTGGGTCCAGAGCTCCCCATCCACCAGTCGAGACCGAACCACCCTTTTTCGTTGTTTTATTATTCCAAGGAAAACATACTTGCAGATGCCCTGGATTTCTATAAATTTTACATCAAAATGCTAAATTTTCATAAGCTAAAGATTTTGAGTATTCAAAATTGAAAATTTTCAAATTAATTCGATCGGGAAGACCCTTAGTCAAATCTACTTCCACACAAATTTGAGTGAAGGAGCACATGACCATAAGAGTTATTTAATATCTTATTTTATAAAATTTCCCAAAATGTTTTTGATATCCTCCATTGCATACCAAAGATGTAGATGGAGATTTTGAAGTCTAACCTAAAAAGGGATTTTAGAAATTGAGAGAGTATTCAGATAAAAATATGGGAACCATGGAGTCCAAACTAAGACCGAATTGCCAAGAACCATGATCCTTTTGAAAGGAAATGCCAAAAGTCCTCTTCCTCCCTAAAATGCACCACAAACAAACCTCTTGAGAAGAGAGACATTTCACACTTATCAGTCCAATTCTAGAAAATCCACTGATACAAGGAAGACAAGGAATGAAAATACCCATTAAAAACGACAATTACGACCTCCTGAGATAGGGATTGGTGATATTCTTCTCCCTCCTGATTATCAATGAAAAGTGATGGGGTTTATTTTGCAAGATAAACCAAATATTTCTGACCTCCATAGATACTGCATCAATGTTTAACAAGGGAATCCTTAAATTAAAACAGAGGATCTAAACTCCCACCACCATGAGCTCCTCCCCTTGCGATTTCATTCTTGGAACCACGGATGCCCCCTGGGAGCATTGTCTTGGATTTCAAACTTCAAATAAATGGATTAGGGTATGAATTTTTCCTAACCCCTGATGATGTTATGACTCCATCGGAAGATCGTATCCTACTTGGGTTTCCTCCTACTCTACCTCCATGGCCTTCAATCTCCCTCAAGTCCTTCCTTTCCTCTCTACGAATTTGGTTTGCATTAGCAAGTTCTTTCGTATTTGCTATATTAATCACTATTCCTCGACCAATCAATACAAGTTGTCTACCCATTTTCAAAATAGAGTGAATAGATAAACATAAAATATACATATCAAATACAAAAAGGGTTAGTGAGAGAAAGAATGATTCCATGTGCAACCCTAGCACTATTGACTCCCAAAAAATATGTAGACTGGAGAATGTGTGTAGATAGAAGGGCCATAAATAAGATCACAATTAAGTATCGGTTCCCAATTCCAAGATTTGATGATAAGATGGATGTGCCAGTGGGAGCCCAATATTTTAGTAATATTTACCTATAAAATGGGTACTACCAGATCCGAATCCATGAAGGGGATGAATGGAAAACAACTTTCAAAACAAACACAGGGATTTTACGAGTTGGTGGTGATGTCGTTCGGCTATCTAATGCACCAAGTACATTCCTGAGGCTGATGAATACAGTACTCCAAGAATACAATGGTAAGTTTTTTGTTTTCTATTTTTATGATATCCTAATATTCAGTAAGATAGTGGAAGAACACTTGTTGCATATTAAATTGGTGTTATACTTTTTACATAAAGAGTGTCTATATGCAAACTTAAAGAAGTGTAGATTTATTCAGAAGGGTCTGGTTTTTTTGGGTTTTTCCATATTTTTGGATGGAGTGAGGATGGATGAGGAAAAAGTAAAGGAAATTTTGGAATGGCCTATTCCAATGAATGTGAAAGAGGTTCATCTTTTTCATGGAGTGGAAATTTTTTATCGAAAGTTCATTTGGAATTTCAGTAGCATTGTTCCACCCATAACAAAGTGTAAAAAGGGGAGGGAGTCTGTATGGAACAAGGTGCAACTAATAATTTAGAATTGTTGAAGAAGAAATGTTTTGAAGCACCTTGTTTTGTATTTCAATATTTTTGTAAGGTCTTCCAGGTTGACTATGATTCCTCACATGTCGGGATCAGAGCTATATTGAGTGAAGAAGAAAAAACTGTGGTATTCTTCAGTTAAAATATAATTGAAGTTAGGAGGAAATATTCTACTTATGATGTAGAATTTTATACTATTGTTAAGGCATTAAGGCACTGGAGACATTGTTAAGGCATTAAGGCATTGAACCAACAGGGATGCACAATTTTTTCTCTCATTGAACCAACAGGGATGCACAATTCTGTTACAATTTTGTTGGTTCAATGAGAGAAAAAATTATAACAGAATTGCATAATGGGGGGTTTGGTGGACACTTTCGTATATGTAATATAATTACTCTTGTTATAAAAAGGTTTTATTGGAAAAAGTAGAAGAGGTACATAAGTAGTAATTTAACAATATGTAGAGTGTGGAAAATGGATAAGGGTCGTGGATAGAATACTAGGTTATATATATCCCATTACCTATCCCTATAGGGTCATGGGTTTATTTGAGTATGTATTTCATGTTTGGAATTCCTAAGAAAAAGTGAGTGAATTATTCTATCTTTGTTGTGGTTGATATATTCTCTAAGATGGCATATTTCATTTCTTGTAAAACAAATAATGATTTTTCTAGAATTGCATATTTGTTTTTTAAAAATTGGTTACATTGCAAGGAGTTCCAAGAATGATCACTCTAGATCGAGAGACAAAAAAATTGAGTCACTTTTGGAAGAATATATGGAGGAAAATAAGGGCATAACTAGATTTCAGTAGTGTGTATCACGCCAAGATTGATGGTCATATCGGAGTAGTGAATAGAAGCTTGGGAAATATCCTACATTGTGTAGTTAGATAATATCCAAAACACTGGAGCTTAGCTTTACCACAAGCTAAGTTTTCCTATAATATCTTGGTAAATAGGTCAATCGGGAGGTCTCCCTTCCATGTTTAATATGATAGGAATCCAAATGGGGTTCTATATCTAATTGTGATACCCAATGAAGATAAAACTAGTGATGATGTATTTGCATTTACAGAACACATTCTACAGTTGCATGATGAAGTGAGGGAAAAAATTAAAGTGATTAATGCACAATATAGAGAAACTGTATATGTAAATGGGATATTAAGTTTATTCAAAGAAAGAGATATGATTATGGTTCATCCTAGAAAGGAGAGGTTTTCGAAAAGAGACATATAATAAACTAAAGTATAAGAATATTGGACCATGTAGGATACTAAATAAAATGAATGATAATGCCTACAAGGTGGAGCTACCTGATAACTTTTCTATCTCACTAGTTTCTAATGTTTCATAATAATATAAATTTCTAGGTCATGATGAAAATGTTTTGGTAGAGCAATAAATAAACTGGGAGTAGCAGACGTTATAGAAGAAAATGTAAAGGGTAATGCATGTCCTGGACCAAAAGATTGTCACTACTAGACATGGGAGCTACAAAATATATTTGGTATAGTGGGAAGGTTTTCCACAAGAAGAAAATACTTGGATTCCTGACTGGGAGTTGAAGAATATTGATAGTGGAAAATTATATGAATTCCATCAACTCAATTTGCAGGAGTTGAACTGTTTTCAGCCAGGGGAGGATGACGTGACAACATAACTTATGGAGACAATAAATTTTTATCCAACCATTGGATTGTCTTGAAATTTTACAAGGTGGTATATATACATTAGTACTATGTTGGGACCAACCTTTTTTAAAGGTTGTTACCATTTTGGAAAATTTTATGGGCCGGCCTCCTTCATCTAGTGGCCTAAAATTGTCTTTGAACATTTTATTTACTTTTTACTAGGTCTTAAAAGTTGAAAAAATTTTGTTGTGTTTGTTAGAATAAGTCAAAAGTTTGCATGAGACTTAATTTATGAAGGCATATTTAGCACAAAAATTTTGGGGCCCATTCGAGTTATTTTGTTACTAGGTAATATTTCACATTTTACGGTTTTTTAGAGTAGACATGAAATAAAAGGAAGATTTTAATAATGTAAAAAATTAGTGTGGATTCCAAGATGAGAAGAGAGATATTTTCAAACTTTTGGTTTTTATTCACAAAGTTTTTTACGTTTTCTTTGGAGGTATTTCAACCACTTGCAGCTGGATCCACATAAACCAAGATAAGAGCTAATATGGGATATTCTTCCCAAATAATCTTGACAAGAGTGAAGAACATTTTATAGAATATCAAGTCACTTCAAAAAATTCTCAGAAAAAGAGTGATGAAGGAAGAAAAGTTTACAAAGTATCGAGTCATTTTTATATATTCCAAACCCACATACCTGTACACTACTTTAGATAGATAATTAAGGCCCAAGTGTGAGATTACAAAAAAAAATATAAATGGAATAAAGTGCATATCATTACCCCATTATGTGTTGTAAACGCTATATCTAATATGTTTAAATGTTGATAACTTCCAAAAGATAAGAAATCCCATTCCCCCATATCCTATATCTAAGTGATGTAGTGAAGAAGGAATCAAGTATTCACACCCCTCATATTATATGGTAATAAATGATTTAAATTGTGCTATTTGTAACTAAATTTATACTAGAAGTATGTAATCATGTGTAGAAATATGAATATTCAAAAAAATTATAAATTTTCACCTTAGGAAAAATTAATTTTCCTATACCATAGGGTAATAGAATTTTTACATGGTATATTTTTGGAACCTGTGAAAATTGTATATTTCTGACAATTTTTGCAATTTATAATTCAATATATAAATGTTGAACTATGTTTTTATATTCAATATGTGTATGATATACCCCATTAAATGCCACATATTTTGAGGCATGTTATATGTGTAATGTGTTTTCATGGCTCAAAATAAATGATGTAAAAAATTAGGATCCCATTCCTACAAAGGGGTATGCATGGTAGAGACTACGACACACAAAGATAGAAATACATATAAATAAAAATCCACAATATCATTTATAAAATATAACAAGTGAATAAGAAAAAATATACAAGTAATATGAGACATAAAACATTAATATTAGATCATAGAGCTATAAGCTTTGGACATAAAAGAGTTAAAAGAAAACCATATTGAAGACATGTAAGCCAAATACAAAATAAAAAGTATACAATTTATCACACATAAAAAGGAAATAGGAAATGTCACATGCATAAGAGGCATGGAACCACAAATATGGATAACCAAAGTTTCTAAATACTAGCATAGTTAAGGAACTTCATCTAAATTGAACTAAGTAATTATGCAATTAATAAATAAAGAAATTGAAGACAATAGGAAATACTAATTATAAGTCACACAAAAGTAGATACGTTAAACTCTACAAGACATGTGTCTTATTCCTATTTATTTGAAAAATAACATTTAAATAATATTAAAAAATCAGTATAATGAGAAAGTAAAAGTAATTATAGTAATTATATTGATACAAAATCACTTTAATAGTGTAATATATGTCCCTCAAAGATTAGGGTTAGATAGGAAGGGCTCAGGGTAACACCTTTAATCGTGTCAAAATCAACATTTTTCTAAGATAAAAGGCGACATACGTCATGAATGAATGTATATAGATAAATATTATATCCATAAAACCTTATGAATAATAAAATATGTAAAGTAATAAGCCAGAAAATCAAGTAATATGTTGGTCCAAAAAACAATTTGAAAATAATTTTTTTGAATGTCCTGAAAACATATTTTTGGAATTGTTGGAAATATTTTATTATTATACATTTTTCACATCTTTCAATCATTTATGGGTGTCATATAGGGTCTAATGCTATATATATAGGTAATTTAGTAAATAAGAAATGAATTATTCACACCCCTTGTATTCTATAGTAAAATATGCTCTCAGTTGTGTCATCTATAAATCAATTTGTGCTTAAAGTCTTTAATCATGTATAGAAATATGAATATGCTGAAATTCTACGACTTTTCACCTAGAAAAACATTATTTTTCCTCTACAATAAGCGAATTCAATCATTTCCATAGTGGACATTTCTATTCCTATGAAAATTTTGTATCTGAAACTATTCCTGACATTTTTTTACCATATAATTTTAGATGTAAGTTTTTAAGTATGTTTTGATATTTAATATGTCTTTAATAGAACCTATTTAATACCCCTCTTTTAATCTAAATTATATGTGTAACGAGTGTGAGTCTCTTAAAATAAATGATGTACACCTTTATGATCCAATTCTTGCAAGGGGGTGCACATGGAAAAGACAATGATGCAAAATGATTGCAATGAAGAATGAGAAACAATCTTAATATAATGTATTAAATAAAATAACTAAAAAGGTAAAACAATTTACAGCTAACCTAACATATAAGTACACGAGAAATGGCATGTTAAAGAGTGATATAAAATCATGAAGTTACAAACATGCGACATAATAAAATGAGAAGGTAATCATATTAAGCAATATAGGATGTATATAAAGGACCAAATATACAAGCCAGTGAACATACAAGTACACAAGAAATCTCACTTACATAAAAGGCATGGAACAAAAAATAGTGGATGAAAATATATAAACACTAGCAGAGTGAAGGAACATAGCCTCCATAGAAATTAATAAATATGCATTCAATACATAATGTGAATATAATGGGAAATATTAAGTATAATGAACATCGATCAAGATAAGATAAGTACACTATATTGATCATGTGTATTATCCATGTTGCTACAAAATATTACATAATAACAACATAATCAATTAATTATATTGATAAAGTGAAAGTAGCTATATTGATACAAAATCACTTGAATAGTGTGGAGGATGACCGCATAATATCAATGCCTCTCGAGAAGGGTCCAGGATAGCACATTTTTTTTTAGATTTCTACATAAATCTGGCTTAAATATCAACATTCGTCATGAACGCATGTATATAATAAATACATAGATAAATCAGTTATCCAAAAACCCATACGAAAAATATATAAGGTAAATAAATAATCCATTAAATAAAGTCATATGTTGGCCAAGAATAGGTTTTTTAATTTTAATTTTTTGGAATGTCTTGAAAAACTATTTTTAGTATTATTGAAAGATTTTATTAGTTTACATTTTTAGGGTGTTCAGAGCATTCATGGAGTTCGGACTATATAATGATACAAAAAGTTTTATTAGGTCAATACAAATATTTATGTCCCACGTCATGGCCAAAAAATATTTTACAATATGACTAGTTAATATATCTTGTAAAATACTTTAAATACTTAAAGACTCAAGTAAATAATGGATAGATCTCTAGGAAAGTAAACTAATGTAATTTGTTTTGAGTAAAGATATAGATCTCTAGGATTACATCTCTTTTTTGGATTTTTTAATTTGTATATATTTCAAATTTCAAAAAGGAAATTTTATTTTTGTAGCTCTTATGTTTTTAATTAATTAAATATAACACATTAAGCACCAATGTTAGTGTTATCCAAAATAAGCCCATGCTTATTTGGTTAAATTACCTCTACTTTCTCTTTACTTGTGCTTCAATGTCAAATTTCAAACATTTCAGGCATTGAAGGATTTCTAGAATTGGCTACATCTGATGGGAAATTTCTTCCCCTTTCTAGAAAGGTGAAAAAATCCTCTTAACCTCTTTTCCAGCTAAAAGGTTAAAGTCGATTGCTGGCCCGTGAGCCTGCGGACGAGGAATTTTTGGCCCCATCCAATTAGGATATGACACATGGCTAGGAGGAAATAGACTGACGAAAAGGTGGAAGGATTTGAAACACTTAGGCATTTTTTGTCAAAATGTGCAAAAGTTAACTTTTGGCCCACAGGCCCGGAAGGTTTCTAAAAATGCATCAATGGGGCACAGGGGAAAACTTGTCACTAATCCCTTTTGGCTAAAAAATACAAATTCAAATATTGGCTCGCATGCCCGATGAAGGAAATAAACGAACTTGTGGAGCCAAGGAGAAATTTTTGACACTTAGTCTTTTTGGGGCTAAAAACATAAGGTAAAAATTCAGCCCGCGAGCCCAGAAAAGAGAGGACGAAAGAAAAATGGTTAAGGCTCTACAACCAATCAGAATGCGACATGTCATCGGCAGAAGTTAGGGACGTGGAAGAAGTTAAGGAATTTCTTCCATTTTTTCCAAAATGTTTAAGGGGATGAATTGGGCTGCACCTTCGCATCCAATCAGGAGATGACACATGGCCATTTGCAGCAAGGTGGGCAAGCAGAGTTATGTTAGAATTTTGGGCTCTTTTGTAAAAAATCTAAAGGAACAACTTTGGACTGCGCTTACGTATACAAGCATAAGGTACCACATGTTTGTCCCTCATATGCGGCACCAAGACGGGTGACAGATGAAAGTTAAGTTTTTTTTGCTTTTTGTCAAAAAGGGTTTAAGGCAAGAAATGAAACCACAAACCCATTGACCAATGATAGAATTCCACATGTCTAGAGTAGCAGCAGAAGGTGGGTCATGGGAAATACTTTTAATTTTTGCTAATTTTTTGAAAGGGAGCAAATTAAAATTTTAGTTGCATCTCCTTTACGAATCAGAAGAAGACACGTGTCATTTCTGAGACACGTCATCAAGCGCATTGGCAGGCCATCGGGAAAATTTGGGAAATTTAATACTTTTGTTTAGAAAAGGCAAAATATAAGTTCTTGGCCTCTGCCAGTGAGAAGGCGACACGTGTCACAATGGAGCTGTGGGCCCGCGGAGGTTTTTTGGGTTTTTTGCAATTTTTTGGAAAAAGGGTAAAAGGAAAATTTTGGCCCGCGAACCCAATTTTGGCCCTAATTTTTCCATAAATATTTAGAGGGGCATCTCTTTTGAACCAGAGCTTGGTTTTCATCACTTTTGGTATCATTGGAAATTTGTTAACACCCTCTACACGATGAATGATTCAATTTAAAATTTTATCCAAGATTGATAGGAGAAAAATGGAAAAATGTCTATGGCACGGGAAAAGACACAGAACCGACATCTAACAACAAAATTTTAATGCGGTATGACACCCATTCTTCTCCATCATGGTCAAAAAAAATTTGAAAATGAAATTGTGAGGGTGCACTTTCCATTTTAATGGATCTTTTTGGGTGGTTGAACCTAGATATCAATTTACCATTTTTCTCTCTCCTCATCATTTTAGTTTCATCGATATATGTTAGTTTTGGCTCATTTGTAAAGGGTTGGAAATTTTTTCTTGTTTTGGAGACTCCCCTCTTCACTTTGGCAAGTGAATTCGTGGAGTTTATCATACCTTCCATTAGAATTGCATGTGATTTTTGTCTTTTAGCCATTTGTAATGCGTTATATCAAAATCTGCAGGGCAATAATATACGTTTGTGGGTGATTTTCCACCCTTTTCTTGTGTTCATTACTATTACTTGATCTTCCATCACAAAATTGGTTATCTTTGTTTGGTAATTGCATGCAAAATTTCTTGTTTGTGTGTACCAGTAAAATAGATGTTCATCACTCCTTCGGTGTATCACCTTGTTACCTTAGTTTGTTTGTTTTTGCATCTTTTAACTTTGTGTCCTTGGAAAATTAGAGTAGGATTCAGTATTGAACCTCTGATTATTCATGCATACACCTAAAAAACAGAGTAGGAAGCAGCCTCAATTTGGAGAGTTTTCCATTTAGAAAGTCCCATACTTTGGGAAAACTCCATGTTGTGTAATAACACCAAAATGAACCATTTCTAAATTGCATACCGAGAGGTCAATCTGCGGGTGTTGTGATTCTACACTAATAGTTTTGGCATGCTCAGTGGGAGAAAGAGATATTCACTTTCATTGCAACAAGATAGATGTGTATTTGTTAAAAATTTCCAGCTTGTATGAAGATTTAATCACACATCTAACGACTCCAAATAGGGAAGAATATTTGGTTGCAACAGTTTAAGTTTGGCAGATTCATGAGAAGAATCTAGACTAGATAAAGAACTAGAGAAGAGGGATTATTCTTTTATCTACATCTATCCTAGAAAGAACAAAAAGAGGAAGAAGAGTTCAAAGATCTCCATCTCCACCAAATAGAACTCTTTCAATCCTCCACTTGGAAGGCCCTTCATCCAATTAACAAGGGTCCTTAGACCAATCATAATGGCACAACCAAATCCTTATGTCAAATTTACTGGCAATAGCCCACTTGCCATCAATGCAAAAAACCTAGTTCTAGTTGCAGCATTAAAGAGCATTCTAATTTTTACTAGAGAAAATAAGACCACTCCTGGTGACCACATCCAAGACATAGCTAATGTTTGTACGATCCATGAAATTTTGGAAATGGATATTATTGTCAAGTTGTTCACGTCCTCCTTCAAAGGAAAAACCTTGCAATGGTTTAGAAGTCTGATTGTATGTTATATCACGAGTTAGGATAATCTATATACAACCCTTCATAACCAATTTGGGGAAAAAGGGGATAATTTATATCTACTGGAATAACTGACAACCATCAAGAGAGCTCCAAATGAGCAACTAACCAACTTCAACTACAGATTTCAAAGAACATGGGATAGAATCCCATTGGCCATGAGACCAACAGCTGAAGGTGATTTTCTATACTTTCTCAAATCTTTAACATCTGATATTGCAATGTTGATTCAATCCATTAGAGGTATAACCTTACCTGCTGCGTAATGTTTTTATTAGAGCTAAAAATTGTTTAATTTAGGTTGGTAAATTGGCACCTAGGCCACTCATTCCCCTATATCCAGAATTAGGGAATCCAAGTACTATCCAAGCACCTACTTTAGCTCTCATTCCCACTCTAAGAAATCAAATTTCAGCTGAAGCTTCTACTTCATCTTCCAATGCCTCAAATGAGCTCCAAGAGGTTATGAAATAATTACAAAACTTGGGTAATGAGTTGGTAACACTTCAGAGGAAACAAGCTCATAATTTTAGACCTTATCAACCTCAAACTCAGCCCAATAGACAACCATATCAGGCCAATAGGCCACCCAACCCAACTACAAATCAAAATCAAGTAAGGAATCCTGCCAATAGACCCTTCCAGCCTTATAATCCTAATGTTACATCTATATTTAGAGCCTTGGTGCCAGTGTAAAATAACATCGAGCAAGAATATGATTGGTGTTTCCCATGTAATCAACCTCATAACCAATCAATGTGCTTCAATGGTCATTTGAATCAAGCCTTGATGGTGAAAACAACTGGTGTAGAGCAAGAGAAAATTCAAGAATAAAATCAGCCACAAGGAACATCTAAACAAGAGGAAAATCCAAACGAGACCAAACTTGTCAATTGGAAGGCTAAATATTTTTGTGGAATGAACCAAAAACCTTCTCAAAGTGTAGTAACTAATACAGGGTCAATGAAGAGGAACATTAGAGAAGGTAATTCATCAAATTCAAGTGATTCACAACCCTCCATTGCTCTAGAAGTTGTTGGAAAGCAAGTTATAACTCCGAATATGCAAGGCCAGCCCAAGCCACCTTCTAGACCAAATCAAATGCCAGCTGTAATAGTCCATGTGTAAGAAAAGAATATACAGAACAAAGGGTAGAAAAGATACAACTCTTTCCCTTTCAACATCATTAAGAAGATGAAGAAGACAAATGTGATTATATCAATGTGGGAATCATTGGCTATCCCAGGAAAAAGGGTTCTATTGCAAGCTGCCATGGCAAATTGGTCAACATCAAATAAAAAAACCAATCATCAAGAAAAAGTACTCACCAATGAAACTCATCCTTAAGGGAATCATGGAGGACAACTAGGTAAAATTTTTATGCCCCCTCCATTCTATGTCTCATTGATCATTGGAGATAAATTGGTACATAATTGTATGATTGATTCCTGAGCAAGTAGTTATGTGATGCTAAAGCAAATAGTTGATTAGCTAGGCCTTCAGTATGAATCCATGTCCAAGGGTGTGGTGAAATTACATGGGATAACAGTAACAACAATTGTGGTGATCAAAGATTTTATCATTACCTTGCATGCATGCCATAATGTGTCCATCTTGTAGGATGTAATAGTGACAGATTTACCACCACTCTTTGCCTTCTGTTTGTTAAGAGACTTCACTACTGAAATTGGGGACTATTTTTCTATTGATTGGTCACACATGTTGTTTAGGATAAGATATGGAGCTAAGGCTACAATCAAAACTGGGCCAATTGAAAATTTTCATATTGAACCTCACACGCCAAGCCCAATCAATGCACAATTTTATGCTTTTGATCAAGAGGATTATCCAAGCACTCATGAAGCTTATACCAAATTTTGATGCATTCCAGACATGAATCTTGATGAATGGTCAAGAAAGGTACACACTTTTGACCCCTAAAAGGAAATAGAAGAATCTGAGCTAGGGGTCTATTGCATGCATGAAGAAATGTATCTTCTCCCTATAATCACCAATCCGAACCATAAATATGACAATGAGGTATGGAAATTTTTCTTTGATGGATCAAGAAGTATACAAGGTGCAGGAGAAGGGGCTATTTGTATTTCACCTCAAGGCATTAAGTATTATTCAACTTTTAGATTTCATTTTGCATGCTCAAATAATATTGTTGAATATGAGGCTTTGATCAATGGGCTTCATTGGGCAAGGAGGAGAAGCATTAGAAACTTGCAAGTCTTTGGTGATAGTGAGATGATTGTTAATCAATTAAAAGGACATCATGTTACAAAGAATGACCTGCTCAAGAGCTATAAAAAAAGAGTATGGGATCTCATTGAGGATTTCAAAGCTTTTAGCATCAATTTTATCCCTAGGAACGAGAATTAAGCTACTGATAGGCTTGCAACAGTTGGAGAAACTTTTGATGTTGTGAAGATTATCAAAAGAAACCAAATGAAACCACACATCTATGTGATTGTGAGGCCAGCTATCACAGAAAATAAAAAAATTTGGTAAGTGTTTGAAAGTGATCAGTAAGTTGTTAATTTCTTGCAAGAAGAAGTTGAGTTCTCTGCCAAAAATCAAGAAAAAATAGAGCAGCAGTATGGTTATCAAATAGTGCAGCTCTTAACAAACAAATTGCCAAAAGTTCTTGTGACTTTGGAATCTATCTTCAATCCTAATGATCAATTTAGGAAGGAAAAATATAACATCCAAGTCAAAGGAGAAGTTTCAGAATTCATCCCCGTGGGAGAGAACAAAACACCTCAAAGTGGAAAAGTGGCAACCGAGCAAGAAAGGTATGAGTTGTAATGCCTTGATTTTTGTAAGTTATCATGGTAATTACTTTCTTGATTATGTAACTGTTGAAATGAAGGAAAACATGTTAAGATATATATTTTGATCTTAAGGGAATGTGTTGCTAATCTAAATTCCTGCATACTATAATTTGTTTATATGGGACAGCAGTTATTATTTCTTGTATGTTTACTGATGTGACGACAAACTTGTCGTATGATTGCTGAACTCTATTTGCTATGGCCTTCTTGTGATCACTTTGACAATTTACTCTTGAACCAAACTGAAGGTTGATATAAATGTGCAGCACCTGATTTCAGGTATAAACAGTTGGCACGTAGATGCCAACGGAAAAGGTTTGATTCACGAACCATACACTTTTGTAACGTGAGACCTCGTAAGGCGGGAAATGCCTGGATATGGGTGGTAAGGTATGTTAACGAAGGACGAAATGTCCTGTACAGTGTTGAAATTGGAAGTCAGTCAGGAAGACTTGACTGTAAGTTGATTTATTAGTGTTAGGTGTTAGAGGGAATTAGATCCTAATCTAATCCTAAGTTCTACCTTACATCCTAAACTACTATCGTAAGTGGATTTTTTAAATTCTAAATGATAAACATAGACCTAAGTTCTATTAACCTAAAGACTAGGCGGTGACCTAAGTTTTAACACTATTATGAATCCTAAACTAACCCTAACCTAGAAGGGGGTATACAGACCCATGGGAAAGGATAAGGATGAAAGGGGATTAAATTTCAATTAATGTGACTCCTTGCGTGGACAGCGCCAAGTTTGGCGGGAATAGGAAAAGCTCGAGGTATCTAGTTAGCTATGCACTAAACTTGGTTTTCCATGCGAAATTTTAAATTGGGAGTTTGCCAACCCAAGTTACCGGTGGCATGAGGAAATAGAAAAAGGCAAAGCCTTTAATGTAATTAATTTCTCGGTCTTCGCGACCAGCTTGCCTTGGAAAGAGTATGGAGGAATTTTGATTGTTTATTGTGTTGTTCGTATTTTTTGAGAAGTTACTCTACATTTGGTTTTTGCTTGGTTCAGTCGAACCAGTTGTGTTGGGTTTTTGTCTCTGTTCTTTGGAAATTGAAGGCCGTTTACTGAGCTTGAAGAGGAAAGGATTGTTTGGAAGGTCGTTTTGTCACCGTGGAAGGAAACACCTTCTGTAGACGCGGTTTTCTTCCAGTTTCGAGGAAGAATACCAGGCATGTTAAGCCCTTCTCTTTAAAAAACTTGCTTTACTTAAGCATCTCATTAAAACAACCCTGCTCTTGGGTTTTGTGTTTATTCGATTTTGTTGTCATTATTTGAAATGATATGGGTAGAATCGTTTTCTTGTTATTGTGATTCGAACTGTCAATGCATTTTTAATTGAGTGGAAACACCTCCATGCCGTGCTGGTTTGTTTGACAGTAATGGGGAATTCGTCATGTGTGTTATGAAACTGTACATGTTGTATGAGTTTGTTTTAATTATTGAAACAATCGTTCCTTTGCTAATATGAACTGGAATGATGGAAAGTATTAGCTGTGCGAGTTGTTGAAGTTGTTTCTTTACTGAAATCTTTAAAAAAGGAAAAAAGACCCTTTTTCCTTCTGCTGTTTTGGGTTTAGAAGGTAATAGCATTTTTGGATTTTAAAGGAACTGGAATTTGAGTTTTATTCGAGCATTACGGCTCGATTAGAAGGAAATGATAGTAATATAATTATAGTTGCTTTTCAATGTTGAACGATTGTTCTGTTATCATTATGAGTTAAGCTGTCATGCTAAGATGAACATGATTTGGGTGTTTTTATTTCATTCCGAACAAAATCATTGTTTCTTACTGAAATTATAGGGAAGGAATTCTTCTTCTTTCTGTTGTTTTTTGATTTGATAGAAACAGTAGTCGGGTTTATTGAAATTTATAAGTTCGGTTTGATAGAGATGACAGTGGCATCTACATGGTTTTCTGAGTGCTGTTATCTTTTTGTACAAATGGAAATTTTGAATGTTTCGTGTGGTCTTCTGATCTTTGCACTGTCATTCAAAGAAAAATGAATCTGACTTGATTGGTTCTTTATGTATTTGAAGAAAATGTTTGTTTTCTTATTGAAAGGTTAAAGGAATGAATTCTTCTCTTCTTGTTGTTTGAATTCTGGAAATAGCAATAGAGCCTTCTATGCATTATAAATTGGTCTTGTTGTAGGTAACAACAATGTGCAACTGTTATTATGAACTGTATGCGTTCATGGATATAAAAGGTCATGCGAATAATTGTTTACGTGATTTTATAACTGTTTATTTGGTTAAAATATACAGTGAATGAAGTATGGAATCTTCTAGTACAGCAAGTACATAGTATGCATCTTGATACTGCTTGTTCTATGATAATAAGATGTTTTACTAACCTGTTTATGGCATTCGTATGAGCCTGAATTAAATGAAATATTGATAAGGATGATAAGTTCTTCCTTGTTTTCATTTAAAGCTAATTATGAATGAAATTATTCTTGCTGCTGGAAAGTGAATTCCGAATGGATTTTGTAAGTTTCACTCTGAACTATTATCTTGATTTGTGTCTCGTTTGGAATCAATTTTTAGGACAGTTATGAGGAAAGAAGTAGGAATGTGAATGGAAAACTTGGAAAAATTATCTTTTCTTCTCTCATACAGTTGGAAATCTATAATTGTTTAGAAACAAATTTTTTAATTGCTTGGGTATAAGTAACTATATTTATTCTTGTTTTCTTTCTCGTCTGTACTTGATTGCTTGGAATCAAATGAGATGCATGAACTGAAAGGAAAGTAATTGGGTTACATTTCAGTTAGATTTTATCCTTTGCATTTAGTACTAATGAAACGAAATGGAACTGAAAGCCGTTATGTTATAACAACAGTATGATTACTGGTATTCCTAATCTTTACAAATGTTGTAATCTGGAAATTTTGAAGGAAACTGTTTCTTGTAACGGTTATGTGGAAATAGGACAACAATTATTTGGCTAATTGGAATGGTATTTAGATGGTTCAGTTGTCATACTGTTCATTCTTTTGATACTCAATTCTTGATTGATGTTCATACTGTCATTTCATAAAAGCAGGGTTCTTTTATTGAGACAGTTAATTGAAGCACCTCATTTTAATGACAAGTGCTTAATATGTTGAGTTCATTGAACTGACCTGTGTAAGTAATTTTGCAGATGGAACTTGATTAAAATGAAGACATGGCTGTTTTCTGATGCTTCTTTTGATTGTCTGAAGATGAATTGTATTTGTTAGTTATTATTCCTCTATGAGGAATTGTGAAAATAAGAAAGTAGATTCTTGTATCTATGAGTTGTAATGATGTTTTATATAAACAAAGTCCAGTCAGTTGGATTGGCAGATGTATGGATTATGAAATGAATTGATGAATACAAATACAAGTGTGATATTTTAATAACTATATCAGTTGATATTGTTGATTAAATTGGAAATTTAATGTTATTTCTTGATTTGGAATTATTTAATTGTCCTTGGATGGATTTAAAAGGAACTGATATCTATTCTTACATAAATGCAACTTTTAAGTTGAAATGTGCAATTAGTTCATACTTTGGGTTAAGATGAATTTTTAATTGACATTAAAGGGATTAGGAAGAATATGATTCCACAACTGATAGGTATTCAGGATTAGCTTGGAAGCTAAGGAATATCAATTAACTTAGGAGTATCCGAACTTTTTTCACGAACTCCATTAATAGCCTCGTATGTTAAATTCAGAAAGAAAGGATATGGGATAAATATATCCAAGGCTAATGGACCTTAACTATGTAAGGTTAAGGAGAATAAATGAATACATTTATTGGGAACTAGACCTCATTTAAATGACGTCTAATAAGATGGAATTCTTAATTTAGTTACAGTTGTGAAAAAACTTGGTTAAGTTTAATAGGTTAAACTTATCACGTCCATTGGTGACGGGCTGCTTAATCCAATGATTAAGAAGATAACCAAGTAGAGAAAATGCAACCCTTCAGTACGAAGGAGAAGATTCATAGCAAGCTAGAAGATGGATTTAGTCTCTCTTAGCTATATACAACTATAACGGGAACGAGGATAAAGGATCAGCATGGTTGCTGAAAGTTGATCTTAAATATTAAGATCATATCCAAATCACTTGAGCAGGATGTGTACTCTCGATGGAGGGATTCCATAGGACATTGACATACGCCAGCTACAACATGGTGTCTTCATGAAGGCGGGGTCTTCATGACAACACAATGTTATAGCTGACATATTACAATGCTCTCCCAAATTAAATCATCAAGAATACATAGGCTGAATGTTAAGTTCTTAACCGGGGATAGGATTATGATCACGTATACGAAGTGACTCAGCAAGAATAAAGATAACTAGACACACGGAGTCGTGGGGAACGACACCGTATGTTTGTGTATCTTTAGTCACCATGAGTGCCTTCCTATATTTGTTCATATTGCTAGTGGAAATTGGAAGTTAGAATTTGACCTTAAATTGAAAGGACTTGTAGGAACCAGTAAAGACCATTCTAGATAACAGGTGAAGTGAGGTGAAGGACGTATTCCATTGGTGTGTATCACATCCAAGAATATGATCATGCAAAGCATGTGAAAATCTTTGGCCAAAGTATCACAAGTGCTGGTTGCGTTGTCCTAATCACTTAATTTAAGATGCAGGATGTCAGATGAATATCAGTAACAGATATTTAGATAGGCTTCTTAAATGGATCACTTCGATTACCAGAAATGGTAAGAGAACTTGTATATATAATATACTATGCATGAATGAACATGAAGGATCGGTTGTTGCCGAGTCATGAAATGAGAGATCGTTGAAACTCTGAGCCATGAAAATGGGAGATCGGCAGTTCTTCGAGTCATTTATAGCAGCATATAGAATCTGTTATAAGATTGAATGGCACTGAATGTGTGTTCCATATTGAAAATATGTGAACATGGAACATTAGTTTTAAAAGGAAATTGTGTGTTCCAAACTGTATTGTTTGGGCAGAGAACAATTGTTAAAACTTGAACGTGTGTTTGAATTATATAATTCATAACAGAGAACGTTTTATAAAAAAAAATAAAAAATTCCCTTGTTCTAGTATCTTAAAATGGGGATGTTACATTTTGGTATCAGAGCTGAAGGTTGCAGCTCTTGGACCTAATGAGTCCAAGATATTAATAAGGTTTACATTTTCTTATTGAACAGAAAATGGTCAGAACAAGAGGGAATGCTGCGAATAACCCGTTACAGGGTGGAGAAGCAGCTACTTCTCAAAAGCTGGATGAAATCCTTGCTGCCCTACTTGATACGAGGGATCGTTTGACTGTTCTAGAACAGCAGTCAATGGGCAATGAAGAGGAGGAAGATGAAGCTGAAATAAATGATCATCCACCTCCTGTGGACAACATCAATGGAGGGAATCCAGGTGTTGATAATAATAATGTAATTGCTCCTAATCCCCCTTAAAATAAAAGGGCAAGATTAGCAGCTGAACTTATAAATGATATAAAGAGAATAAGTCTTCCAAAGTTTGATGGAACAACCCTTGGGGATGGAGATGAGAATTGGCTTAGTGAAATGGAGAAATAATTTGCAATAAGAAACTTCTCCGAAGAGACCAAAGCGATATGGGGAGCATATCAGCTTTCTCATGAAGCATCATCATGGTGGGACAACCGTAAGGTTGAGTTGAATATTGTCAAATCAGACATAACTTGGGATAAATTTAAGGGTTATTTTAGGCAACGATGTCTGCCTCAACTCTATTTTGATAGGAAAATGACTGAATTTCAGAACTGGTCGCAAGGAAGGCTGTCGGTGATGGAATACTGGGAAGGGTTTACTAAACTCCTTAAGTATGTGCCGCAGGTACCAAGCTGACGAGAAGTTCAGAATACGGAAATTCATAATGGGACTGAATCCCATCATTGGTGGCGAAGTGGATGTCCACGGCCCAACCACCATGGATGGAGTTGTCGAAAAGGCAATCAGACAGGAACAAAAATTGAGAGCAATATCTACTCACAGGGAAGAGATAAGGAAGAAGATTCCCAATTCTTCTTCATCTCTTGCACCAAAAAGGGGACCTTGGAAAAGTTTTGGTGTGAAAATTTTTTTTGTTGTGGATAACAACAAGAAATCTATGATGAACATACCTGTAAATAACATGTGGAACAGCTTCACAAAAGTTAATGGCATTGGACAGAAGTCCTATGGAAGCCAGAATGATAACTTCAAAGCTGGTAACAAATTTGAGCCTAGAAAAGGGCCAGTTGGAGGATGCTTCAACTGTGGAAAGGACCACTATTCGAGTCACTATTCTCTGAAGAAGGATGATCATGGTTAGTAGCATAGGATACATGTTGCAGTGGCTAACAGACAAGCTGAAAAGCAAGTTACGCCTATAGAAGTTTCGGGTAAGTTATTCGGTACACCTGTAGTCATACTTTTTGATATTGGAGCTATTGAATGTTTTATTTCTGCTAAACTTGCTATGAAATTAAAAATAAGGGCTGAACGAATGGATAAAACATAGACAGTGCACTATGGGAATAATGTTGTCCATACAGTGGAAATGTGCCTTTTTGGGGCAATTCTTGACTTGCTTAGTTTCTCCACCGAAGTTGACTTGTATGTCACTCCTCTAGGATCATATGATATCATTATTGGAGTTAACTGGTTGGCTAAACATAAGGAAAAGGTCGACTGTTATGAAATTTTTTTTTGTTGTTTTGATGACCTGCAGAAAGCAGCAGTCATTCAAGGTGTAAAACGTGAAGTTGCAGTTAGGAAACTGACAACTATGCAACTAAAAAGGGATAAAAATAGAGGTTGCACCTTGTATGCAGTAAAAATGATAGAAAATTCTGAGGAAGATAATTATTTCATGGAAATATATCCATTGTTAAGGGGTTTTTGTGATGTGTTTCCGGAGGAATTACTAGATCGTCCACCCAAACATGAGTTTGAATTTGCAATAGAAATCAAACCGGGAACTAAACCCATATCTAAGGCACCTTATAGGATGACCACCATTGAGTTGGTAGAGCTAAAGGCTCAGTTACAAGAACTTTTGACTAAGGGGCTGATAAGACCGAGTGTCTCACCTTAGGGAGCACCGGTAATTTTTGTAAAGAAAAAGGATGGCACTTTGAGGCTGTGCATTGATTAAAGAATGCTGAACAAAGAAAATATTAAAAATTGGTACCCACTCCCTAGGATTGATGATCTATTCAATCAGATGCAAGGAGCATTAGTCTATTCAAAAATAGATCTTCGATCTGGGTATCATCAGCTTAGAATAAAGGAAGAAGATATTCATAAAACAACTTTTAGAACAAGGTACGGGCATTATGAGTTCACAGTGTTACCTTTTGGGTTGACTAATGCACCTACCGCCTTCATGAATCTGATGAACAATATTTTTCAAGAATACTTAGACAATTTTGTGCTTGTATTCTTAGACGACATTCTTATATACTCTAAAAATGTCAAAGAGCACCAAGAACATCTCAGGATAGTGTTGGAAATTTTAAGAAAGAGGAAGTTGTATGGAAAACTATCTAAATGTTCCTTTTATGATGCAGAGGTGCATTATTTGGGACACGTGATAAGAAAGAATGGAATAGCTATCGACCCTTCAAAGATCACAACTATAGCTGAATGACTTGCGCCTAAGAACGTGCACGAAGTGAGAAGCTATATGGGCTTGGCAAGATACTATCGAAAGTTCATTAAGGACTTTTCAAAAATTGCTGCCCCAATCACTTCGTTGCAAAAGAAGGATAAGAAATTTGTCTGGATGGACAAGTGTGAATTTTCCTTTTAAAATTTAAAGGAACAGTTAACTATAGCACCTATTTTGATTGTACTTGATCCAAATGGAAATTTTATGGTTGTAACGGATGCCTCAGGAGAAGGCCTAGGAGGTATTCTGTTACAGAATAACCATGTCATAAGTTATGAAAGCAGAAAGCTTAAGTTACATGAACAGAATTATGCTCCACACGACCTAGAACTCGCTGCCATTGTTCATGCGCTTCAAATGTGGAGGCATTACCTTTTAGGCAAGCCTTTTGAGTTAAAAACAGACCATCTGGGGCTGAAGTATATTTTTACTCAGCCAAATTTGAATGCAAGGCAGCGAATATGGTTAGAATTTTTTTCTCAGTATGATTTTGATATAAGCTATATCAAAGGCAAGGAAAATAGAGTAGCAGATGCTCTGAGTAGAAGGAAGCATATCTCTGCTCTTATAACGTTAAGAAGTTATTTTAAGGATGAGGTGAAAGATGCCTTAGAATCAGATCCTTATTTCTAGCAAGTCAAAACAGTGTTTGCTGCAGATCCAAAGGATGTCAGGTATAAAGGATTTCGTTATGACGATGAAGGAATTCTGAGGTTCGAAAACAGGGTATATATACATTTGACAAATGACTTAAGAGGGAAATTTTTAACTGAATTTCATAATTCACCTTTTTCTAGACACCTTGGCATTACGAAAATGCGTGCTAATATTAAGCAGCAATACTTCTAGAAGGGAATGAAAAAGGATGTGGTGGAATTTGTAACACACTGCTTGGAATGTCAGCGTGTTAAGGTGGAACATATGCATCCCGCTGGATTATTGTATCCCCACAGCATTCTGCAGTACGAATGGCAAGTGATAACGATGGATTTCGTTCAAGGATTGCCTATGTCAAGAAATAAACATGACATTATCTTGGTTGTAGTCGACAAATTGACCAAAGTGGCACACTTCATTGCTGGTAATTTGAAAGATGATGCACCAGTGTTAGCGAGAAGATTTGTACATGAAATCTTCATATTGCATGGAATACCGGAATTAATCATATCGGACAGAGATCCGAGGATGACATCAAGGTTTTGGCAAACGCTTAATGCAGCCTTGGGAACTAAATTAAACTTTAGTTATGTATATCATCTAGAGACAGATGGACAGACTGAGAGAGTTAATCAGGTTTTAGAGGACATGTTAAGGATGTATTGCATGGACTAGCAGTATAAATGGGAGGAATACCTTCCACTGGTAGAATTTTCTTACAATAACAACTATCATGCCTCTCTAAAAATGGCGCCCTTTGAAGCATTGTATAGAAGAAAATGCAGAATCCCTATCAGCTGGGACAGCGTTGAGGACAGAGAGGTAATTGGGCCAAAAATCCTTACAGAAATGGAATAGCAAATCAAAATGATTCGGGAACATCTAAAGGAGGCTGCCAATAGGTAAAAGAGTTATGCATACTTAAAGCGGGTTGATAGGAACTATAAACTGGGAGAGAAGGTCTTTCTTCGGGTGAAGCCAAAAAAGAGCTCAATAAATTTTTGCAAGGCTGCCAAGTTGTCGCCACGATACGTGGGACCTTTTGAAATTGTTGAAATAATCAACCCTATAGCTTATCATCTAGCATTACCTCCTACTTTATCTCAAATGCATGATGTTTTTCATATTTCTTTGCTTAAGAAATACGTGACAGATTTATCACATGTGCTGAATTGGAATTCCTTGCAGGTCCAAGACCCAGGAATAATTGTGGTTAAGCCCATTCGAGTGGTGGGAACTCGCTAGTTGTACTTAACAAATCGCGAAGTGAATCAATGTAAGGTCCAGTGGGACCAGTTCAGCGAAGAAAGTGCAACTTGGGAAAATCTTGAAGAAATGAGATCTACTTTTCCACATTTTTTTGATCGAATTTGAAATTTGAAAAACTGATAATTCTACCAAACTTAGACAATTATTATTCTATTGTACAGTTGTCTTAAAAGACTGTTTTTAAGAGTGAATATTTTTTTGGTATGAACTTATGAATGGAAGGACAATAACTTAACTTTTTCCTAGGAACTCCTTGATTTGGTTAATTTGATCATCGAGATGATGATTATTTAAGGAGGGAGGAATGTAACACCCTGATTTTTGTAAGTTATCATGGTAATTACTTTCTTGATGTTGTAACTGTTGAAATGAAGGCAAACATGTTAATATATATATTTTGATCTTAATGGAATGTGTTGCTAATCTGGATTCCTGCATAATGTAATTTGTTTATATGGGATAGCAGTTATTATTGCTTGTATGTTTACTGATGTGACGACAAATTTGTCGTATGCTTGCTGAACTCTATTTGATGTGGCCTTCTTGTGATCACTTTGACGATTTACTCTTGAACCGAACTGAAGGTTGATATAAATGTGCAACACCTGATTTCAAGTATAAACAGTTGGCATGTAGATGCCAATGGAAAAGGTTTGATTCACGAACCATACACTGTCGTAACGTGAGACCTCGTAAGGTGGGAAATGCCTGGATACGGGTGGCTCAGGTATGTTAATGAAGGACGAAATGTCCTGTACGGTGTTGAAATTGGAAGTCAGTCGAGAAGAATTGACTGGAAGTTGATTTATTAGTATTAGGTGTTAGAGGGAATTAGATCCTAATCTAATCCTAAGTTCTACCTTACATCCTAAACTACTATCCTAAGTGGATTTTTTAAATTCTAAATGATAAACATAGACCTAAGTTCTATTAACCTAAAGACTAGGCGGTGACCTAAGTTTTAACACTATTATGAATCCTAAACTAACCCTAACCTAGAAGGGGGCGCATAGACCCATGGGAAAGGATAAGGATGAAAGGGGATTAAATGGCAATTAATGTGAGTCTTTGCATGGACAGCGCCAAGTTTAGTGGGAACAGGAAAATCTACAGGTATCTAGTTAGTTATGCACTAAACTTGGTTTTGCATGCAAAATTTTAAATTGGGAGTTTGCCAACCTAAGTCGGTGGTGGTATGAGGAAATAGAAAAAGGCAGAGCCTTGAATGTAATTAATTTCTCGTTCTTCGTGACCAGCTTGCCTTGGAAAGAGTATGGAGGAATTTTGATTGTTTATTGTGTTGTTCGGATTTTTTGAGAAGTTGCTCTGCATTTGGTTTTTGCTTGGTTCAGTCGAACCAGTTGTGTTGGGTTTCTGTCTCTGTTCTTTTGAAATTGAAGGCCGTTTGCTCAGCCTGAAGAGGAAAGGATTGTTTGAAAGCTCATGCTGTCACCGTGGAAGGAAACACCTTCTGTAGACGTGGTTTTTTTCGAGTTTCGAGGAAGAATACCAGGCATGTTAAGACCTTCTCTTTAAAAAAATTTCTTTACTTAAGCGTTTCATTAAAATAACCCTACTCTTGGGTTTTGGGTTTATTCAATTTTGTTGTCATTGTTTGAAATGATATGGGTAGAATCATTTTCTTGTTATTGTGATTCCAACTGTCCTTGCATTTTTAATTGTGTGGAAACACCTCCATGTTGTGCTGGTTTGTTTAACAGTAATGCGGAATTCCTCATGTGTGTTATGAAACTGTACATGTTGTATGAGTTTGTTTTCATTATTGAAATAATCATTCTTTTGCTAATACTGGAATGATGGAAAGTATTAGCTATGCAAGTTGTTGAAGTTTTTTCTTTACTTAAATCTTTAAAAAAGGAAATAAGACCCTTTTTCCTTCTGTTGTTTTGGGTTTAGAAGGTAATAGCATTTTTGGATTTTAAAGGAACTGGCATTTGAGTTTTATTCGAGCATTACAAGCTCGGTTAGAAGGAAATGATAGTAATATAATTATTTTTTTGCTTCTTCCTTTGTATAAATGGATGAATATGACTTGAGTATTCGTTGGAGTTGGAAAAAGAAATTATTTTTCTTCTGAACTTATAAATGATTACATTCTTTTCTTGCTGTGATGGAAGGTTGATTTTGTTGTGTTTTATGGAAGCAATTTGATCTTCCAGTTCAGACTGTAGTCGTGAGGATGAGCTTAGCTTGTAATTCTGTGCAATAAATGATTATAGTCTTTCCTTGCTGTGATGGAAAGTTGAGTTTATAGTGTTCTATGGATGTGGTTGATCTTCTAACTCAACTATTTTTGTGAATACGACTTGGCTTGGGATTTATGTGCAATTAAATGGAAAAACATGGAAATTTGGTTTGTTGTTTGAGTCTGTCCTGAATGTACCAAGCTTATGTATCTAGTACCCTTATGCGGGTTTGCCTTGATAGAGGTATTGATATATGAATATTGCATTTTGAGTTCTGTACCTCATTAGGAAAAAGGAAAATGTTGTTTTGGATTTAATGATTTATCGAGGTAGAACTCGAACTGGGCATTCATTGCTTACGGTATATTGAATGGAATTTGTATAGGTTATGTGAGTTGATTTTCAATGTTGAACAATTGTTCTGTTATCATTATGAGTTGAGCTGTCATGCTAAGATGAACACGATTTGGGTGTTTTTATTTTTAGGAAATTAATTATTAATGTTTACGTTATAAATATTAGCTTTGAAATAATATATTGTTTCAACAATATATTATTCATAGAGTATTGTTTTACTCGTAAATCTATTAACGGGTTATTTGTTTGTATCGGTTCCTATTTTATAGGATAATGGTTTGTCTATTATATTCGCTATATATTAGCCTAGTGTATTGCACAAGATATTGGTGACAGAAAATATAATACAGAGAGTGATTTTGCTATGTAAATCTGTAGCTGCATTTATATTTGGTATCAAAGTGATCAGAGGTCTGAGGTTGTTTCCAAATGAGAGTCTTTTCCCATTAAAAGATGTCGTCCATCAGTTGGCCGCAAACCTAGTGATTGGAAACATGCATTGATTTGCATGGTCTTTTCTTGTCTTGTTTTTCGAATCCAGTGCAGTCCAATTCACACAGCAGATGCTGGAGGTTTGCGTTTGCTATTAAAAACGTGAATTCTAAAGTTTACGTGGCTGTTTCTGATTATTCTAAATAAAGCATATATATTTTGACTCCCTGTGAAGGCGTCTCTTTATTATTTTGGCATAGTTGTGGCATTTTATGCTCTGCGTGGTGTATGACAGAAGCGTGTTCTTGGAGATTTAAAATCCCATGGTCTTATAAAGATCTTCTCACTAGACGTTTTCTTTTTTTTGGATTTTCCATCTTTTTGGAATCAAGAATTAATGTGAGTTGCACCTATATCAGTCTCAACACCATTTGGAAGATCTGTAACTTGGTAGAGTATCATAATTTATTAAGATGTGCAGTGTCTTGAAACTCTAAGCATCTATGATATTTAGGCAAAATTTGATAATGACATAGTGGTTGATGATCAGAATTTCGCAGCAGAAGCGTCTTTACCAGATCTAGCTAAATAGGTTTAATCTCTGTGCATATTTGATAGAACCAAATTGTATTGTGGTGAACAAGGGCGTTCAATATATGTCTTCGCAGTCAATACAACCAATATCGATTCCCAAAAATTTACGTTGAATCATTGCAATGGCAGATTTGATCTCGGGCCTCTACATGATTATTGTGAACTCCTTCAACACGATTTGTTATAGGATTAAAGCTTCAATTCACCGTGAACAATTCAGTGAGAAGTTAGAAAGCATTAAATTTGAGATTATCTTCTACACCTCTTCGAGGCAATTAGAAGGCATTGGAAGGAGCAACTAGATTGGAGGCATGTTTAAATGCATGTATGCACTTACCATATGTTCGCATCCAAACTGTACACGTTTTCGTATATAGAGCTATTAACGGATAGAGACATAAGTATGAATGCTGACTATCATAACTTAGAAGGTATTTGTGTTTTTTTTGGGACATTCCGTCTCCTTTACATAACTGTAGTGTGTTATCCATTATTTTTTATATTGTTTATGTCATCCTTTTTAAAGTTGAGTCAAAAATACTTTCTAGTATTTAATTGGTTTTTGTAATCTAAAATTTGAGTCGTGAAAATCCAATCTTCAATTGGATTATGTATCGTTAATTAAAAATTGTAGTGTTTGTGTCAAAAATAACGGGTCATTTTCAAAATTTGTCATTGGATGTCGATTGTATATCGTCAAAGTCATTTGGTATTGTCAAAAGTCAAATTCAAGAGTCGTATTTTGGAAGGTGAAGAGGTCATTATAAATTTTGAGTCATTGTGTCAATTTAGTGATATTTTCCTTCAATGTCATATAGGTGATTTTAGGATTTTTTAGTTGTTATCAAGAGTTAGAGTCGTCTAATTGTAAAAGTCTGAAAATTAAAAAAAAACTGCCTTACGGACGCATTTTCGGTGTTACCCGACGTCCCGAAAAATAAAGTGTTTCACATTGCGGGAGAGAAGAAAAGAATAAGATCAATGTGGAAACAAATGTGCTTCATGTTCACATCTTGCTGAGTTAGCAGCATGAAACTGGAGGATGGAGGCACAGGAGGCTGGAGGTCAGACAGCGACCTCTCGTCAGTCACCAATGACGGGGCCGCACAGAATGATTTGGTGGCACAGGTGTGCAGTGTGAGTACTTGTTTTTTGAGTTTTTCAGTGTTCCAGATTCAGTTGTGTGGTGTGAATTTCAGCTTGGTGTGATTCTTTTTCAGAGTTCCTATTGTGTGTTGAATAAGTGAAATGTTCACATTGAGGGGGGAACATGATCAACATGATCCAATGTTCCATTTTTAGTTTTTCAGTTGAGTATGTGGCTTTTCCTATTTCCCCAAATGCAAAAAACATAGTACAGAACAAATAACACAGTGAAACGCAGCATCATGAGGCTTGATGAGGTAGAACAGTCAGATGTGTTCTTGTTCGTACCTAGGTTTGTGGTTAGCCTCTTGAAAACCATTGAAGGATGTTCAGATGTGTTCCTGCTTGAGTTCCCACACTGCTAGGTCAGATGTGTTCCCTAGAGTGATTGGTTGATAAGCAGATGATTCCTGAGCGTGTTCCCATCCTCTTCGGTCAGATGTGTTCCCGACAGTGCTTGGTCGATAATAAGTTGATGTGTTCCTTCTTCTACCTTCAATTCGAGTGTGTACCAATATCATGAGCGTGCAGAGGCGGCAGGCTGCAAAGGAAGTGTGAAAGTTCTTTTATTACCATGTAAACATTAAGGGGGGGAATGTTAGGAAATTAATTATTAATGTTTACATTATAAATATTAGGTTTGAAAGAATATATTGTTTCAACAATATATTATTCATAGAGTATTGTTGTACCCATAAATCTATTAACGGGTTATTTGTTTGTATGGGTTCCTATTTTATAGGATACTGGTTTGCCTATTAAATTCGCTATATATTAGCCTAGTGTATTGCACAAGATATTGGTGATAGAAAATATAATACAGAGAGTGATTTTGCTATGTAAATCTGTAGCTGCATTTATATTTATTTCATTCCGAACAAAATGATTGTTTCTTACTGAAATTATAAGGAACAAATTCTTCTTCTTTCTGCTGTTTTTTGATTTGATAGAAACAGTAGTCGAGTTTATTGAACTTTATAAGTTTGGTTTGATAGAGATGATAGTGGCATCTAGATGGTTTCCTGAGTGCTGTTATCTTTCTGTACAAATGGAAATTTTGAATGTTTCGTGTGGTCTTCTGATCTTTGCACTGTCATTCAAAGAAAAATGAATTCGACTTGACTGGTTCTTTATGTATTTGAAGAAAATGGTTGTTTTCTTATTGAAAGGTTAAAGGAATGAATTCTTCTCTTCTTGCTATTTGAATTCTGGAAATAGCAATAGAGCCTTCTATGCATTATAAATTCGTCTTGTAGGTAACAACAATGTGCAACTATTATTATGAACTGTATGCGTTCATGGATATAGAAGGTCATGCGAATAATTGTTTACGTGATTTTATAACTGTTTATTTGGTTAAAATATACAGTGAATGAAGTATGGAATCTTCTAGTATAACAAGTACATAGTATGCATCTTGATACTGCTTGTTTTATGATAATAAGATGTTTTAATAACCTGTTTATGGCATTCGTATGAGCCTGAATTAAATGAAATATTGATAAGGACGATAAGTTCTTCCTTGTTTTCATTTAAATCTGATTATGAATGAAATTATTCTTGCTGCTGGAAAGTGAATTCCGAATGGATTTTGTAAGTTTCACTCTGAACTGTTATCTTGATTTGTGTCTCATTTGGAATCAATTTTTAGGACAGTTATAAGGAAAGAAGTAGGAAAGTGAATGGAAAACTTGGAAAAATTATCTTTTCTTCTCTCATACAGTTGGAAATCTGTAATCATTTAGAAATGAATTTTGTAATTGGGGTATAAGCAACTATATTTTTTGTTGTTTGCTTTCTCGTCCATACTTGAGCTTGGAATCAAATGAGATGCATGAACTGAAAGGAAAGTAATTGGGTTACATTTCAGTTAGATTTTATCCTTTGCATTTATTACTAATGAAACGAAATGGAATTGATAGCCGTTATGTTATAACAACAGTATGATTACTAGTATTCCTAATCTTTACAAATGTTGTAATCTGGAACTTTTGAAGGAAATTGTTTCTTGTAACGGTTATGTGGGAAATAGGACAACAATTCTTTGGCTGATTGGAAAGGTATTTAGATGGTTCAGTTGTCATACTGTTCATTCTTTTGATACTCAATTCTTGATTGATGTTCTTACTGTCGTTTCATAAAAGCAGGGTTCTTTTATTAAGACAGTTAATTGAAGCACCTCATTTTAATGACAAGTGCTTAATATGCTCAGTTCATTGAACTGACCCATGCAAGTAATTTTGCAGATGGAACTTGATTAAAACGAAGACATGGCTATTTTCTGATGCTTCTTTTGATTGTCTGAAGATGAATTGTATTTGTTAGTTATTATTCCTCTACGAGGAATTGTGAAAAGAAGAAAGTACATTCTTCTATCTATGAGTTGTAATGATGTTTTATATAAACAAAGTCCAATCAGTTCGATTAGCAGATGTATGGATTATGAAATGAATTGATGAATACAAATACAAGTGTGATATTTTAATAACTATATTAGTTGATATTGTTGATTAAATTGGAAATTTAATGTTATTTCTTGATTTGGAATTATTTAATTGTACTTGGATGGATTTAAAAGGAACTGATATCTATTCTTACCTAAATGCAACTTTTAAGTTGAAATGTGCAATTAGTTCATACTTTGGGTTGAGATGAATTTTTAATTGACATTAAAGGTATTAGGAAGAATATGATTCCACAATAGATAGGTATTCAGGATTATCTTGGAAGCTAAGGAATATCAATTAACTTAGGAGTAGCCGAACTTCCTTTTCGAACTCCATTAATAGCCTCGTATGTTAAATTCAGAAAGAAAGGATATGTGATAAATATATCCAGGGCTAATGGACCTTAACTATGTAAGGTTAAGGAGAATAAATGAATACATTTATTGGGAACTAGACCTCGTTTAAATGACGTCTAATAAGTTGGAATTCTGAATTTAGTTACAGTTGTGAAAAAACTTGGTTAAGTTTAATAGGTTAAACTTATCATGTCCATTGGTGACGGGCTGCTTAATCCAATGATTAAGAAGAGAACCAAGTAGAGAAAATGAAACCCTTCGGTACGAAGGAGAAGATGCATAGCCAGCTAGAAGATGGATTTAGTCTCTCTTAGCTATATACAACTATAACGGGAACGAGGATAAAGGATCAGCATGGTTGCTGAAAGTTGATCTTAAATATTAAGATCATATCCAAATCACTTGAGCAGGATGTGTACTCTCGATGGAGGGATTCCATAGGACATTGACATACGCCAGCTACAGCACAGTGTCTTCATAAAGGTGGGGTCTTCATGACGACACAATGTTATAGCTGACATATTACAATGCTCTCCCAAATTAAATCATCAAGAATACATAGGGTGAATGTTATGTTCTTAACTGGGGATAGGAGTATGATCACGTATATGAAGTGACTCAGCAGGACTAAAGATAACTAGACACATGGAGTCGTGGGGAAGGACACCATATGTCTGCGTATCTTTAGTCACCATGAGTGCCTTCCTATATTTGTTCATATTGCTAGTGGAAATTGGAAGTTAGAATCTGACCTTAAATTGAAAGGACTTGTAGGAACCAGTAAAGACCTTTCTAGATAATAGGTGAAGTGAGGTGAAGGACGTATTCCATTGGTGTGTATCACATCCAAGAATATGATCATGCAAAGCATGTGAAAATCTTTGGCCAAAGTATCACAAGTGCTGGTTGCGTTGTCCTAATCACTTAATTTAAGATGCAGGATGTCAGATGAATATCAGTTACAGATATTCAGATAGGCTTCTTAAATGGATCACTTCGATTACCGGAAATGGTAAGAGAAATTGTATATATAATATACTATGCATGAATGAACATGACGGATCGGTTGTTTCCGAGTCATGAAAATGGGAGATCGGTAGTTCTTCGAGTCATTTATAACAGCATATAGAATCTGTTATAAGATTGAATAGCACTGAATGTGTGTTCCATATTGCAAATATGTGAACAAGGAACATTAGTTTTAAAAGGAAATTGTGTGTTCCAAACTGTATTGTTTGGGCAGAGAACAATTATTAAAACTTGAACGTGTGTTTGAATTATATAATTCATAACAGAGAACGTTGTTTAAAAAAAATAAAAAATTCCTTGTTCTAGTATCTTAAAATGGGGATGTTACATGAGTTCATATAACTTTTCCAAGAGTTCCCTGATGTATTTTCTTGGAGTTGTGAAGACCTGAGGCGTTTCAATCCAAAGCTAGAACAAACACATGATTGACTAAATCTAGATGCTAAGCCCGCCAGGGAAAAGCATAGACCAGTCAATGTACATATTTAGCCTCTTACGAGGAAGGAGCTGAACATGTTAATAAAGGCAAGTATCATATTCCCAATCAAGCATTCAAGATGGGTTACAAACTTGGTCCCAATCAAGAAGAAGAGTGGATAAATTATATTTTGTGTGGATTTTTGAGATTTGAACAGAGCATCCCTCAAATACCGCTACCCACTCCCTTCAATGGAGAATATATTACAAGTTATAGTTGGCTCTGAGAGGTTTTCATTGCTAGATGGTTATCAGGGTATAATAGGATAATGGTGAAGGAAGATGATTAGTTCAAAACAACTTTTCACCACCAAATGGGTAACCTATGCCTACAAGAAATTCCATTTGGATTGTCCAATGCTGGAGCCACTTTCTAAGGAAAATGGATATGGCATTCAAGGGATTGATCAATAAAATAGTTCTGATTTACCTTGATGATATCACTGTATTCTATAAAAATGCACCAGATCATCTCATTCATTTGAGACAAGTGTTTCAAAGGTGTAGAAGATTTGGAGTATCTTTGAATCCCACAAAATGTATTTTCCTGGCCCATGAAGGTAAAATTCTAGGCCATATTGTTTCCAAGGAAGGGTTAGCAATTGACCGAGAATGAGTTGAAACCTATCAGAGCATTCCCATTGCCAAGACATAAGAAGGGTATACAAAGATTCTTAGGAAGAATCAAGTTTTTCCAAAGGTTTGTTCTAAACTTTGTTTGCCCTTGTCAGGCCAATAACATTGATGCTGAAGAAGAGTATGGAATTCAAATGGATAGTTGAAGGCAAGGTAAGTTTTTAAGCAATCAAAGAGGCTATTCATGGGCTCTAAATCTCATAAAGCCA
>CM034148.1:299187003-299216631 GCA_019776745.2 Taxus chinensis | reverse complement strand
AGTTCCACGAAAACACAACCATTTCTTCCTGATGCGACGCTTGAAACCAGGACAAGCGTCCCTTAAAAGGAATACAACGGAATCTGATCTGCCCAGACCAAAATGAACCAACACAAACCCATTAGCCCCGCACCACAGACACGGCAACAACAACCGCCGAAACGCACTAGCATGGACAGAGACAGAAAATTGAAGAGGAAAAACCTCCCCACGGTTGCACCTTAACGGAAGAAGGAACCATCAGACAAAAATGGAATCCCCAAATGAGATTCGTTCCAAGTAGCCTCGACCAGAGAAGAACGAAGGATGCGGGCAGGTGCAGAGTGGGTTAAACGGATCAACACACAAAAAACCGGCGACAGCACCTCAAAGAAAGCCCCAGAAACTTGCCGAAAGAGGATGGGCTGGAACCGACAGGCAGGCCCAAACAGGCATACGATGGAAAAGAATGAAGCTGACAAAAAGTAGACACCAGACCTTCGACAGGAAAATAAGCAAAAGAACCAGGACCGATGTCACATACTAATAAACGCAGAAAAGAATCACGTCCCGAGTGAGGAGGAAGGGAAACAGCAAAATCGGACGATTCGTCCAACAACTCTTCTTCAGCCAAACATCCTCAAGCGGACCAGAGCACAACTCCAACCCCTTCCTGCAGCGCTCGTCAGGGACAGAATAGGAGTCCAACTGTACCACCACGCTAAGCACCTCACCCTCTCCCACGCGTAATCAATTACTACCCACAGGCTCTCGAGGTTGTTCAATCCAAAGCTCCGAGCGCCTTCTGCTCCTAGGGATCATCGCTCCCACGATCGGAAGCGTAATGGGAGAGGGGTGTTTAAATAGGGTGTATCTTTTCATATTTTGTTTGGGAATATTTAATGGAGGAAAGAGAGGGTGACACATGTCACCCCTCATGGGAGGATTTTTTATTTCTTTCTTCAAATCTCCTCATTGGAAAAAAGGACGATTTTTTTTTACTTTAGCTTGTGCTGGATGCTTTTGTGAGTTGGATGTTCTTGGACAAGGAAATTGGGAAAGACTTAGATATTTGAGATCTTGTGGAGGTAGGATCTTTGATATTTCTTTATGTATTGGTATGTAGATATTAGAATTGCTGTTGTTGTTGAAATTTGTCTTTTACCAGTGTTGTGGTTGTTTGGTGGTTGTTACTTGTGGTTGTCTCCATCCATAAATGGTTTTTTGATGTACTTTGGAGTTTGTTTGGGAAAGAGGGAAGGATTTGACCTCTTAAACCTCCTGGATTGATGGGCAAACATGTTGGTTTCATTTATCCACTCGTATGTTGAGGTGGGGAAGGTGGGTTAATATGGTTTTTTTTAACCCTTCCCCATCCAAAATAGGAAACCCAATAGGTTTAAGAATTCTCCCAAAAATGGAAATTCTAGGTGAATAGGATGAGTAAGAAGGAGGGATGATTGTTTGAAGGGATAAGGAAGGGTTCTTTTTTGAAGATGGGTCAGGTACATCTATAGTTGGACCACACTCGTTTTAATTAGTGGATGTCTCCTATACTCGACCCTTTTTGATGATGATATGTTTGATTCCTCCTTTTATTATTGGTAATTGTTTTGTGTGTTATGTGTATGATCTAATATGTAAGCGATATGCTTGTTTTATATCTCCATTATTACTTTGTAAAAGTTTGGAAGCTATCTCTCTCTACCTGGAATTGAGGAGGCTCTATTATCTTCCCAACCTTTGAAAGCATGTAATGATGCCTATAGGTTGGGTGATAAAAAATAATTTTCTCCTTGTGTTTGATGTATGAGAGCACAAAGTTGGAGCTCAAGTTTGGAAGATGGTTGAAGTATTTCCTTGATATAATGGCACCATGGTATTCCTAAAAATGTAAGGAAGGGTTATTTATGTAATCATTGTTGCCATGTGAGAGTGGCATTCTTTGTAAAACTAGTGGTTATACTATTGTGTATATCCTTAATTCATGAAATGGAGCTTGTAAAGTATTATCATGTGCATTTGGGAATCTGGCACTGGTTTCATAGTGTTGTAATAATTAAGGTTTAAGTTTCCTTGGTATATATATATATCATCCTTTTCGGTGGTTAAAGTTTGAGAAAAAGAAGCAGTGTATTTTAAGGAAATGAGTGAACTCCTGGTTTGTCTGAATAGCCTTGAAAATATTTGTTATCAGGAGGTTGGAAGTCTGTTTGCACTCATTGAAAGAAATGATTAAAGAAATAGTCTATGGGGAAGAATTTGAGAAGACCTTTAAAAATGTGGCATTTAAGCTTTGAGTTGCATTGGAAAATTAGTTTGAGATATTATTTGTTCCTTGATAAAATGATTAAGTTGGTTTAAACTTGTTAGATTACCTTTCCAATTAAAAATGTATGAATTTATGTTACCTGGAGTAATCCTTTTCCAAACCTTGAAACTCACAAACCAACAAAAAGCCCTCTTTAATTTGAAAAATTATGTATGCATTGTTATATTCTGAATTGGTTTTTGTTAGGGAAAAATATATGTAATCTGAAATTATACAGGGAATGCAAATTTGAGCTAATGCACATCACAGGGTGAATGTTTCATCTATTATTTATTTTATTATTGCAAAAACTAAAATTTGTGAAAACAATAGGCGTCATATCCTGAGCTATAGCATCTTTACAACTCTATATGGATCTGTCAATTACTGTAGTTGCCACTTCCCTTTGACACTGTTAGATACTGATTTTGATATGGGTTGATCTTATTATGGACATTATTTGTTTTGATTTATTATGATGGGTAGAGTCTAGACATGAGATATTAGGATCTGATTCAGTTATTGCATGATGATTATTAGAGACGGCTTATATGTGGCTAATTATATACTGGTTAACATGGACATATTATTAGATGGTGTTAGGAATTGGGACATTAGACATTGTGAATAGATCCGGTTGTATAGAAATTATTGGATGATGACATAGTTGCAAATTAATTGAAATGATCATGAGAATTATTGATATTGTTGTGATTGCGGCTATCTAAGATGATTTGATTTTGTATTACATATTTTGATGTTTGATAGGCACGAGGCAAAAGAGGATTTTATTTTGACAAGCTTAAAATCTCACAAAACAATGTCAGGGGAATGGAGGGACCAAGCATTTAGAATTTGATGAAACTCAACGGGGTCACCATGGCAACTGTTATTGTTTGAGTATTGTGTTGTTTAGGGACTCCCATGGGGGGAAATACTGTAAAAGTGACCAAGGGATTTTGATGTATTGCTTATTTGTTTATTTATTTATATTAATGTTACATGTGGTATTTGGGAGTGTTACCCTTTCATGTTATTAAATTGATTGTGTTCATGATTTGAAATAAAAATGGTGGTAATTAAATAAATAAATCATAGGGCATAGGCCATGTATTAATGAGTGTGATCTTAAGCTTATGTGAAGAGTGGTAAGAAACATGTAAGAGATTGTTAAGGATGCGTAAGGTTGTGGAGTCATATTTTGAGTGTTAAGACACTTCGCCTCTAGGAATTCAAATTTTCTTTGAGGCTATTTTAGATGCTTGTGAGGACAAGGTTAAAACTTGTCCCAACCTCTTAAAATTACTTAACCAAACATACTAGGGTTTGGAGGTAAAAATTATATTTTTATGTATTTTGATTTTGGACTATTTGTAAAAGTCTTAATTGCAATGTCTTACATGATTTAAATTTTGTCCTTTTCGAAGGTATGGTTAATTGGGAGTGTGTGTAAGTGATGCATTTGTATTTATTGGGATTGATTTAATGGTGTTGAATTTTATTTTGGGATTGAGGAAGAATGATGTGGCATCCCACATGGAATCCACATGACCCTCTTCTCTTTCCTCTCGTTGAAAAGTAGAACTCTTTGCTTGTTGTTGGTTTTTGAAACTTTGCGCATTGACTCTTTAGCAAATTTCTTGATGTTGGGAGCTCCTAGTTGTGCAAGGCGATTGCAGAGCCATTGCATGTGTGTTGTTGCTGATTTTTGGATGCCTCTTGTGGCATCGATTATCAATTTATCATTGGAACGAACTCCATTATGGAGAGGTAGGAACTTGAGCTTCTTAATATGCTTCTTTCTCCACTATGTATGCATGAAATGGTGATTGTTTTATGTGTTTGTTGACTAGTTGGGTAGACTTCTTAGGGTATCGTGTAGGAGAAGGCTATGGGGATTTCATATTGGGGGCATAAGGAAACAATGGCATGAGTTATATTGTGGGAAGGGAGTTTGGGATTGGGATTCACCATGGAAAATAAAAATAACTTGCATTTTTACTTTGGGGGGGCATAAGGGAGAAACTGTGGGGGCATAAGGAGGAATGTTGGGGGGGAATTAAGGGTATGGAAGTGATTATTTTTGGGGTTTCTAAGTGGATTCCGCATTACCATGGGAGGCAAAGTGGTCCCCATAGATCCTTGCATTTTTGTCTTGCTTGATGAAGCCTCAATCTTGTTTGTATTGTTTATGTAGTTGGGAACTACATCTTCCTTGAAATATGTTTTTGAAATGTGCGAATGTTGCATGTGTAATTGTTGAAGTCTTATTGACATGAGTTGTTCTTCATCTTTTATTTCACTGTGGTTGGGGCTCGGGGGCCAATTAGGACGGATGAATTCTCCCTTATCATTGGATAATTGGTTGGGTGGAGAGCGTTTCCTTTCCCCCTATTTTGATGTGATCATTGGAAGATAGATTGAAGAAATAAAGCACATGTTGCTTGCTTGTTGGAAAAAAGAACCAGACCAAGACACAGTTTGGACAATCCCTTATTTGAAGCAAGTTCATTGTAAACCCTTCCCACTTTAAAGTGGCATGATGTATTGATATTTGTAATGAGAAGGAACTTGTATTGATAGTCAGAGGAAATTGAAATATGTGAACTATAAAAGTTATAATTTTTTTTTGTTTTGGACGAATGTGAAAAAATGTCTTACATTGGTACTTGATTTGCACCAGCCTGAAAGAAAAGAAGAGATGTAACGGTGTACTCGGAAATATACCCGTACCAAGAAGAATTGATTTTCTATTCTCAAATTATATTATTGTGTGGAATTTGAGTTGCTGTTGTCAAATGAAATCTCTGTGTGAAAGGAAAACATATATGAGGAAAAAGACCATGTTTTACTCTTTTGAATTAAATTGAAAAATTTGAAATCAGACTTTTTATAGAACGTGAGATGTTTTTGGTTTGAATTAATGAAAGGTATTAGATAGGAATGGAAAAATGGATTCCCTTGCTGGATTGATAGATAATGTCTAAAAACTTTAAAGTTTGATTATACTTTATTATTTTTTAAATTTGGAAATCAATTCATCAAGAAATGATATAGTTGATATCTATCTCATGAGATAAGTAATAAAATAACATTACAATTTAGATTTCGTATACCCTTAATGAACTCAATTTGACTTAACACTGACTAAAGACCTTCAAAACCCTTTTTTACAATAATTTTGAAACTTACAAAGCCTTTTGTTCTGTTCTTAACTATTGGAAAAATATCAATTACACCTAATCAAACAAATTTGCACCGTGGAAACTCCCTTTACACCTATCCAAGAACAAGTTTCCATGTCTATTTGAAATGTTGAGTAGGAAGAGAATAAAAACTAAAAAAATAATTATAAGTGGAAAAATTGCTAATCTAACTTTTTAAAGCCTGCAGAAAGGTTTACTTAAAATTGGCCATTTAAAAAAATATAATAATCTAACTATTAAAATTAAAAATTTCCCTCCAAATATGTTCCCATGTTTCTCTACCTCCCCACCGACACACACCCAATCATGTGTTGAAACGTGGCGTGCATGGGTTCCTTGTGGCATAAAACTTTCCTTGGGTAGAGGCATGCGCAACAAGAGAAGTTATTGACACGTGTCAAGGGAAGGTCTTGACAAGCGACAAGAGATTTTTTTGACGTGCGTCAAGGGAAGGTGTTCGTGCGCAACAAGAGAAGTCATTAATGCATGTCAAGAGAAGGTTTTGACGCATTGTTGACACACGTCAAGGGAAGGTATTGACACATTGTTGATGCGCGTCAACCTAAGGTGTTGCCGCGATTTTGACATGCGTCAAGTGAAGGTGCTGACGCACGAAAATAGGCTTGTTGATGCACGTCAAGGGAAGGTGTTGACGAATGACAATAGGGTTTTTGACATGCATCAAGTGAAGGTTTTGACGCACGACAAGAGGGTTCTTGACACACGTCAAGTGAAGATGTTGACGCAGGACAATAGGGTTATTGCCGTGCGTCAAGAGGATGCATGACAACAGGGTTTTTGATGCGTGACAAGGGAGAGTTATTAGAGGATTATTAAAATGAACCCTGGTGTTGATAGTTAGTCTTAAACTTAGTTTTGCTAATTGTTTCCTTGTAACCTTGATTGATAGTATCCTTAACAAAAAATAAATAAATTTATTCCATAATTTTCTTAACCAATCCTAGTTTGTTTCTTAGGTCTCAAGTGGTTGTTTGAAGTGGGCATTACACTTGGTATCAGAGTAGTGGTTCAAAAGCTTGGACCATTGGGCACACTAGAAAACTTTAGACATAAAATTTAAAAACTAGCACACCCTTTTGATCTAGAAGACCAAACTATTTGAAAATTGTACATGATAGTAAACTTAGAAACCAAGAAAGACTTAAAGTAATGAACTAACTCTCGTTTTGTTCTATGCAGGAGGTGCAGACAAGATGAGAAGTCTTTCCACATAGACCTAGAATTACCACCTCCGGATCATGCTGTGGCAGCCATTCTGCAACACATCTTGCAAACCCTTTAGGATGTTTATGCCACATTACGCAGAGGATTAGTAGGAGGGCATGTAGGTAGACATGACAGAGTCACTTCCATTAACGGACATGCACCTCCTCCACTTAGTGAGGAGCATGCAGGAGAGATTTTCCATGGAAAGTTAGCTAGATCAGAGTCACATTTGAGGGAACATGGTGACCGAGTTTCGGGACACAGAGAGAGGTCTAGGAGCCCTAGGCTCAGGGATGGGCATGCAAAGAGGCCTAAAGGATATCAGACAATAGTTGTAGATCACATCATTGAGATCTTGAAGCTTCAGCCATCACATTATTCAGATGACACGGGGGGATTTCAGGCAGAGGCCTGGCTAGTGAGGATGAGTGGTTGCTTCAAGCTTTTTCCTTGTTCTAGCAACACAAAAACTCATGTTGTGATCCATTTACTAAGGGATGGAGCTGGAGTATGGTGGAGGACTAAGGAGCAGAAGCTCCATGTTGATTTTGAGACAGTCACCTGGAAGCTAGTTGAGGAGAGATTCAAGAGCATATATTTGTCGCGTAGGTTCATATAGTAGAGGATCGATGAGTTCCATGACCTTCAACAGGCATCCCTTACAGTGGAAGATTATGAGAGTAAGTTTTTGGATTTACTCCAGTATGTTGAGTACATGCAGGATGAGAAGGTACGAATCCAAAGGTTCATCGAGGGCCTAAATCTAAACATTAGAGGTGAGGTTCAGATCCACTACCTAGAGACTTTAGAAGTGGCCGTAGAGAAGGCCTACATAGAAGAGGACACTCAGGGGAAGACCCAGTTGGGTAGAGACTGAGTCAGGATCCGTATACAGTAGATGAAAAATAGTAGATTGAGGGGGTCAGCTCCTCCTCCTCAATAGTAGCAGCAGTAGTAGTAGTACTGCCCACCGTATAGGCCTCTACAGAGAGCTAATGCACAGAGAGGTCGGAGTATGGGGTGTCCTCCTATGGGTCCCATCAAGACACAGGGTGGACCTAGAGCTCAATCAGTAGGATCTCGATAGAAGAGGCCGCAACAGACCATAACTAGATCATCAGGATCCATAGCACCCACTTCTAGATAACCTTCTGGTGTTGCCGCTCCTTGGAGAGGATCAGGTGGTTTCTTTGGATGTCGCGTTCTAGGACATTTTTGGAGAGACTTCCCTCAGAACCCTAACAAGGGTAAGGCACCGATCTCAAAGCTGACAGTCGGTGATATGGGACGTAGCCACAATATTTATGCAGCAGTTGAGCATAGTCAGGTGGAGCATCAAAGCATGGTTATTGAGACTATAGGTAGCATTAGGGGTGTTCCTAAATCCATATTGTTTGAATTTGGTTCTTCCAATTCATTTATTGCATCATCTTTAGTAGAGGGATACAAGATGGTGGTAGTTAGACAGGGTCTTTTTTGGGACGTTGAGATGGCTTCGGGAGCCAAGGTCTCTGTTGACTCCTTGGTTAAGGAGTGTGTTGTGGATTTAGGACCTTTCACCACTTATTCAGATCTTCACATCCTTCCTTTGGGGTCGTATGGAGTCATCTTAGCTATGGATTGGTTATCTACACATAGGGCTAGGATGCATTGTTATCACAAGACTATATCTTGTGTAGATGATCTTGGAGTTTAGTCGGTGATTTCAGGGGTCAGGACACCCGTTTCTATTCACATCATCTCTACTATGCAGCTCAAGTGGTGTGTGTGATGGGGTTATCAGATGTATGCCATTACAGTCAGTGACAGGTCATAGGATGGGTCTATTAGACCATCGCTAGATGATCATCCCTTTATAATAAAGTTTGTTGATGTCTTCCTAGGGGAGCTACCGGGGATACCACCCCCACCTGAGATTGATTTTCGAATAGATCTGGTTCCGGGAGCATAACCTATCTCATGAACACCTTATCGGATGGCAACCCTGGAGCTCTATGAGCTCAAGTTATCGCCAGAGGGAATTCTAGAGAAAGGCCTTATCCATCCTAGTGTATCCCCTTGGGGTGCACTGGTGATTTTCATGAAAATAAGGATGGATCCTTATGGTTTTGTATCAATCACCATAAGTTGAATAAAGTAACGATCAAGAATCGTTATCCTCTTCCATGTATTAATGACTTGTTTGATCAAATGAAGGGAGCCACGGTGTTCTCTAAGATTGATCTCAAGTCAGGCTACCATCATTTGATGTTTATGGAGGCAAGCACTCATAAGACTACCTTTCGTATGAGATATAGGCACTATGAGTTCACTGTGGTGTGTTTTGGTATGACAAATGCCCCTGAAGTTTTCATAAGTTTGAAGAATGGGGTATTTGGGACCTTCTTAGATCTCTTCGTGCTCATCTTCCTTGATGACATTCTGATTTACTCACGTATGCGTGAGGAGCATGAGGGACACCTCCACAAGGTTTTTCAGTGTCTTTGTGAGCAACATATTTATGGGAACTTGGAGAAGTGTTTTTTTCTTTCAGTCAGAGGTACAGTACTTGGGTCATATCATCTCTGGGGAAGGTATCACAGTCAATCATTCCAAAATTAGAGCCATTATGGATTGACCAGCACCCACTACTATGACAGAGGTGCACAGCTTAATGGTGTTAGCAGGTTACTAAAGGAGATTTATTAATGACTTCTCTCAAATTGTGCACCCCATCACTTCCCTTCAGTGGAAAGGGAAGAATTTTGTTTGGTCATACAAATGTGAGAAGGCCTTGAGGACACTGAAGGAATGTCTCACTACAACACCTATTCTTATAGTACCAGATCCACGTGGTGAATTCTTTGTATGCACGGATGCTTTGTTGGTAGGCCTTGGAGGTGTACTGATGCAGAAAGGTAGAGTAGTGGCCTTTGAGTCTCGTAAACTCAAGGATTATCATATTAATTATCCTACTGATGATCTTGAGATTGTGGTAGTTGTGCATGCTTTTGCTCGATGGAGGAACTTTCTTCTTGGTCGAAGATTCACACTCAGGACAGATCACTTGAGTCTTCGCCACCTCTTCACATAGCCCAATCTAAGCGCTTGTCAACAACATTGGATGGAGTTGTTTTGTGATTATGACAAGGAGATAGAGCATGTGAAGGGGAAGGATAATGTGGTTGTTGACACTCTCAATAGATAGAGACATGTGAGTATCGCCACTTTGGCACGAGTACAGATTTACAGAGCACGATTTTTCAGCAACTTCCTCTTGATAGCTTCTACATTACAGTTCGAGCAGAGATTGAGTCCTAGAGACCCCTTGAGGGAAATTTTGATGGTTTCACTCTGTAGGTAGATGGCCTTCTTAGGAACATAGGTCAGATTTATGTTCCAAGAGACGGAGGCTTGAGGCAAGACATCTTGATGGAGGCACATCTTGCACCCTTTTCAGGCCATCCTGGGCTGAAGAAGATGCACGCTACCTTGAGACAGTTGTACCACAGAAGTGGAATTCACAAAGATGTGGCCTGGTTTGTGTCACACTTCTTAGAGTTCCAAAAAGTGAAGGCCAAGCATCAACATCCAACTAGCCTTCTCTTTCCTCCTGCTATACTGGAGCGGAAATGGGACATCATTTCCATGGATTTCATTGTTGGGCTACCGATGTTGAGATATCACCACAACGCCATCATGGTCATGGTTGATAAATTGAAAAAAGTGGCTCAATTTTCTCCATTGAATACCACTTATAAAGCTAGTGCGGTGGCATGTGTCTATTCGGATGAGATTGTCAGTTTGCATGGGATCCTGCGGAAGATCATTTGTGACCGTGATCCTTTGTACACTTCCCATTTTTGGACTACCATGCCGCATGCCCTTAGGAAAAGGATTAATTTCATCACATTGTATCACCCTAAGACTGATGGATAGACCGAGAGGGTGAATCAGATTTGGAAGACATGCTCAGGATGTATGTGATGGATCATCAAGTGAGATGGGAGGAATATTTGTACCTAGGGGATTTTTCCTGTAATAATAGTTTTCAGAGTTTTATAGGCATGACTCCTTTTCAGGCCTTGTATGGTAGGGAGTGTAGGACACCCCTTAACTAGGACATGTTGGAAGAAAGAGTATCTCTTGGAATAGCCCTTTTGCAGGACATGGAGCAGTAGGTAGTGATGATCAGGCAGAGACTGCAGTAGGCATAGGATAGGTATAAGAAGTACGTTGATCAGCATCAGAGCCCTATCAATTATGGAAAAGGTTCTAATTTAGCTCCTCAGTTAGTTGGTGCTTTTGAGATGTTGGAGCGTATCGGCCCTTTGGCTTACCGTCTAGCATTGCCACCCAGCTTATCTTGCATATATGATGTGTTTCTTGTTTCTGTTCTTAGGAGGTAGATTATAGATCCTTCTCATGTGCTACATTGGACCTCTTTACAGGTACAGGATTAGGGGCAAGTGATGGTGGAGCTTGTTTGTATCATAGACGACAATACTGCAGCCACTTGGGAGGATGCCACCATGTGACAAGTCCAGTTTCCACATTTGTTCTGGTCACTTCCAGGAGGAATTCGAGTCTAAGGGGAGGGGGATGTAGTACCCACTTCCCTTTGACAATGTTAGATACTGATCTTAATACTGTTGATATTATTATGGGCATTATTTTGTTTTGATTTATTATGATGTGTAGATGTTAGACAATGGATTATTATGGATCTTGATTTAGTTATTATGAATGATGATTATTAGAGACATGCGTATATGTGGATAATGATATATTGGTTGACATGGTCATATTATAGATGTTTTTCGGACTTGTGACATTAGACATTATGAATAGATCTAATATGGAATTTATTGGATGATGACATAGTTGCAAATTAAATTGAAAATGATAATGTTGAATTCTTGATATTGTTGTGATTTAGGATATCTAGATGATTTGAGTTCGTGTTATATCATTTTGGATGTTCTGATATGACCATGAGTTTGAAAGAGGTATTTTTATTTTTCAGGTGAAAATATCACAACAATATCGGGGGACTGGAGACCAACCATATTAGAATTCTAGATGAACTCAACAGGGTCACCATCGCAACTGTTATTGTTTGAGTGTTGCTTTTATTAGGGATTCCTATGACATATTGATTTATTTATTAGGGATTCCCATGGGGGGAAATCACCTTTAAAAGTGACTAAGGGATTTTAGGTATTGATTTATTTGTTTATTTTTTATTAATTTTTGCATGTGTTTATTTGGGATGTGTTACCCCTTTCATTAGTTATTAATTGATTGTGTTAATTTTGTAAATAACCATGTGTTAAAATAAATAAATCAATATGTCATAGGAATGTAATTAATCACCTTGTTGATCTTTAATGCTATGTTCTAAGAGTTTGTAAGAAACATATAATAATATGTAAGAGATTGTGTAAGGATGTGTAAGGTTGTGTAAGTCATATTTTGGAGTGTACGACACTTCATCCTCTTAGGAATTCGAATTTTCCTTTGAGGGCTATTTTTGGAGGCTTGTGGGACAAGTTAAACTTGTCCCACACCTCTTAAAATTAATTACCAACCATACCTATGGTTTGGAGGTCAAAATTAGACTTTTTTAATGTATTTTTATTTGACTATTTGTAATTCTTAATTGCTCTTCTCTTACATGCTTTAAATTATGTCCTTTTTTGGGTATGGTTAATTTGGAGTGTGTAAGTTGATTGTCATTGTATTTATTGTAATTGAGTTAATGATGTTGACTTTTATTTTGGGGTTGAGGAAGAATGATGTGGCATCCTGCATGGAATCCACATCACCCTATTCTCTTTCCTCTCATTGAAAAGTCGAACTCTTTGCTTGTTGTTCGTTTTTGAAACTTTGCGCATTTCCTCTTGGGCGAATTTCTTGTTGTTGGGAGATCTTCCTTGTGGAAGTCGATTGGAGAGCCATTGCATTTGTGTTGCTGCTGATTTTTTGGCGCCTCTTGGGGCATCAATTAGCTTGTTGTCATTTGAACGAACTCCATTATGGAGAGGTAGGTACTTAAGCTTCTTCATATGCTTCTTTCTCCTCTATATATGCATGAAATGGTGATTTTTTTATGTTTTTATTGGTTGGTTGGGTAGACTTAGTGTATTGTGTAGGAGAAGGCTACGGGGATTTCATATGGGGAGCATAAGGGAGAAACTTTGGGGGGGCATAAGGAGGAAGTTTTGGGGGGGCATAAGGGTATGGAAGATGATTATTTTGGTGGGTTGCTTAGGTGGATTCCCATTTCCCATTGGGAGGCATAAGTAGTTCCCCATAGATCCTTACGCTTTTTGGCTTGATTGATGAAGTGTTGGTCTTGTTTGTATCATTATGTAGTTGGAAACTACATCTTCCTTGAAATGTGTTATTGAAATGTGAGAATGCCTGCATGTGGGTTTGTGGAAGTCTTGTTGCCATGAGTTATTCTTCATCTTTTATTTCACTCTGGTTGGGGCTCGGGGGCCAATGAGGAAGGACGTATTCTCCCTTTGCATTGGAGATCCTGGTTGGGTGGAGAGTGTTTCCTTTCCTCCTATTTTGTTGTGATCCATTGGAATATTGAAGAAAATCAGCATACTTTTGTTTTGGAACAAAAGAAATACACAGTTTGATAGTCCCTTCTTTTGAGAAAGTTCATTGTAACCCTTCCCAATTTAAAGTGGATGAATTGTTTTATTATTTGTAATGAGAAGGAACTCGTATTGATAATGTAAGATGAAAGTGAAATATGTGAAATGTAAAATTTATAATCTTTTTTCTTTTTAGAAGAATGTGAAAGAATGTGTTATATCGATATATTGTATTTGAAATTGAAAGAAAAGAAGAGTTGTAAAGTTGTTTATCAGAAATCAATAAAGAATTGATTTTCAGTTCTCAAATTATATTATTTTGTGGAATTTGAGTTGTTGTTGTGAAATGAAATCTTTGTGTGAAAGGAAAACGCGTATGAGGAAAAAGATCAGGTTTTACTCTTTTGAATTAAATTGAAAAATTTGAAATTAGACTTTTTATATTGACTGTTAGATGTTTGTTTGAATTAATTAAATGTATTAAAGATAGGAATGGGAAACGAATTCCCATGCTTGAATGATAGAAAATGTCTTAAGAACCTTTAAAGTTTGATCTTGGTTTTGTTTATTTTAAATCTGAAAATCAATTCATCAAAGAAATGAATAGTTCGAATCTACCTCTTGAGCTAAGTAATGAAACATTACAATTTAGATTTAGTATACCCTAATGAACTAAATTTGACTTCAACACATAATAAAGACCCTTCAAAACCTTTTTACAATCATTTTGAAACTTACACAACCGTTTTGCTGTCTAATGTTGGAAAAAAATTCAATTACACCTAAATCAACAAATTGCACCTTGGAAACTCCCTTAAACCTATCCAAGAACAAGTCTCCATGTCTATTTGAAATGTTGAATAGGAAGAGAATAAAAACTAAACAAAATTTTATAAGTGGAAAAATTGCCAGTCTTGTTTTTTAAAGCAAAAGAATTTTTTACTTGAAATCGACCATTCAAAAAAATATAATAATCTAACTGTTAAAATTAAAAATTACCTTGGGAAGATGTTCCCATGTTTCTTCGTCTCCCCTCTGACCCACGTCCAATCATGTGTTGACACATGGCATGCATGGGTGCCACGTGGTATAAAAATTTCCTTGGGTAGAGGCCCGCACGATAAGATAAGTTGTTGACGTGCGTCAAGGGAAGGTGTTAACGCATGACAATAGAAGTTGTCGACGTGTGTCAAGGGAAGGTGTTGACTTGCGACAAGAGAAGTCATTAATGCGCATCAAGAGAAGGTGTTGATGCGCGATAACAGTTTTGTTGACACGCGCCAAGGGAAGGTGTTGATGCATTGTTGACACGCGTACAGGGAAGGTGTTGACTCATTGTTGACGGGTGTTAAGTGAAGGTGTTGAAGCATGACAAAGGGTTGTTGACACACGTCAAGGGAAGGTGTTGACACGTGACAATAGGATTGTTGATGCGCGTCAAGTGAAGGTGTTGATGTGTGACAAGAGGGTTGTTGATGTGCGATAAGAGGGTTGTTGACTCACATCAAGTGAAGGTGTTGACGCGTGAATATAGGGTTTTTGACTCACATCAAGAGGAAGCATTGACACACAACCAGAGGGTTTTTGACGCACGACAAGAGAGAGTTACCAGAGGCTTCTTAAAATGAACCCCGGTCTTGATAATTAGTCTTAAACTTGGTTATGCTAATTGTTTCCCTGTAACCCTAATTAATGGTATCCTTAACCAAAAAAAATAATAGATTCCATAATTTTCCTAACCAATCCTAGTTTGTTTCTTAGGTCTCAAGTGGTTGTTTGAAGTGGCCATTACAATACTAGAAAGTATATTTAATTACAAATATATATGCTTATATCATTAAAATTCTCTTTTGTACTTTGAGTATGACTTTATTTTTAAAAAATAAAGATCTATACATATACCAATAATAAATGGAAAATCCTTCATATTTAATCATATTTATATCTAAGAATAATTTTTCCATTTTATAAATGACAAGTTCCATCTTAATAATAAAATCATATACATTAACTCTAACAGTAAGATATTATGTATAAATCAAGGAAAATCTTATTTACCCAACATTATGGAAGACTATGACTGTGCTATATCAAACCAAAAAAAAAGTAAAAAATATATCAAGGTGGTTGTAATACTTTAAAGTAAATTAAAAAAAACAAAATGTTTTTATAAATGATTTGGGGCTAACCACCTGCGTAAACTATGCACCCAGTCGTGCCCCTTAAGTGGATTCACAAACCCATGTGTGTGTGTGTGTGTGTGTGTGTGTGTCTAAAATCTGAACTGTTATGTTTAAACATACACTTTTTTTGTTTGATAGATTTATATATCTGAACTAGATATCTCTTTGGAAACAATTTTTTTTTCCATGGTCTGGATATGCCTTCAAAAATTCTCTCCTGCAAACCTGCAAAACAAAATGAGGAAAAATAAAGAGACGGAAAACATCAGGAAAGATTAAAGTGAGTATTAGGGCTTTTTGTAAATCCCTAAAATCTAAGGCCACTATTAAAACAATGTAAAGACTCATTTTTGACCATACATATCTTTATGTTTTAGGGAATTAGTGGGAAGGGGTGAATAAATAATTAATGTGGAGAGAATTAAATGGGTATGGGTAAGGTTATTACATGGGGATAAATATTTAAATGCCCGTCAATTTAATTAAGTGTATATAAATATATTTAAATGTTGATGAATTTAATTAAGTATAGGTAAATATATTTAAATGTGGGTGAATTTAATTAAGTGTGGGTAAATTTATTTAAATACGGGTGAATTTAATTTAGTGTGGTTAAATTATTTAAATATAGATGAATTTATTTTAGTATGGATAAATGTATTTAAATTTGGGTGAATTTATTTAAGTGGGGTGAATAATAAAATAATGTTATAATTTTAAAAATCGGTGATCTCAAATGTGTAAGGGTTCTAGTTAATTAAAATACCCCTTCTAAATTTAATAAATACTATATTTGCAATGGTTTTTTTAATTTCGGGATGGATTATCATTATATGGACTTATTACAATAAAACAGCTATGGTCCGACGTAAATAAAACTATTATGGAGCGAAGGGTACATCTAACCCGATAACATTAGCGGAAGTTAAATAGCCATGTTTGTATTATGTATTAGAAAAATAAAAAAAAATTATCCCATATTTGTAGTAGTTTACATTGTTTTCTAGTGGGTTAAAAATAGGGTATATTGTAGTCTCCATCAACAAATACATAAACTTGTATATGTCTGAATCTATTCTTTTACCCACCATGCCTTCTCTAAAAAAAATTCACCAGAGTAGGATGATGCCATCACTAATCACAAAAACATATGCATGAGCAACGAGTTGCAGACACTATTAGGGTTTCAAGTCTCGTGTATGGTTTTCTTCACTTGTGCAAGAAAGAACCCCATCATTACAAGCACGTAAGGATTTTCTTCCCTATGCAAGAAACAACACCTTCGCTGCAATCTCATAATGATTTTCCCTGTTTATAGGGCTTCGATAAAACCTAAATTATATGCACGAGCAGCGAGTTGCAGTTGCTATAGTAGGGTGTTACAGGACAAAAAAGTCTTCCAAGGCTAGTTTTCCAAGGAATAGAGATGAAAAAACTATGAAACGCTTATGACTATGCATGTGCACAGGGCCAAATTAAGGGTTATGAGCACCCTAAGCAATACTAGAGCTAATGCCTTCTATAAATGAATAAAATTTAGAGTAGAAAAAATAATTAACCGTGACCAAATATCATATTACTTAATATGTTATGCTTGCTCGAGAAAAACATCTTGATAATTTTTTTGTATCTACTAATACCTAAAATCCCCAGTTACTTCTCTAACTTATAGTACATCATAATCTTCCTTTTCTCATATATTTCCTAACTATTCTTTCCCACGTTCTTTACATATTCACCTTTCTTGATATGTCCTGCAAAAACACTTCTACAACTTCAAAACAATACAAGGTATGATAAATACATGAGTATGAATTAATTTTAAGAGTCCTAGAATAAAGTCATTTTCATAAATATTTCAATCCTACTAAAATATCATATTCTTAATACAATTATGTAATTTTAGTTTTATTTTGAATGAAGTGAATTGTATTGGTATGTAAGGTTGCACACTAACAGCGCTATCATATATGAAACTAATAAATTGATCTCCTCTTCATAAAAACCATAGTTAAATAAAATAAATTAACGCCCCCTAAATGTGAGCACCATAGACAATTGCCTAAATTGTCTAAGCCTTAAACGCCATCTGCATGTCCACAGCGTTGTCATGAAACAAACGACACAAAACTTTGTAGAGTCTTTTCCCTTCCTATGGTAGCATGTTCCAAGGTTTCTTCTCGTCTCTTAGCCAAAACATCACCTCAAAAGTACTATCCCCATTTGCAAAAGGCATCAAAGCCACACGAACGATCGTCAAGAAGACGTACATCAACATCGTCTCGACTCATCGTCGCCGTCCGTTTACATATCATTTATGAGACGAAGGAGGCGTCGTACACATTCGGCGTAATAAGGAACAAAATCTTTAAAAACGAATGGTGATTATTTCCGGTTAGATCAAGCGATAAGGTTAAATCTCCACCGGTCACGTGTCCTTCTTATTTGTGGATCCTTCAAGCGATAAGGTCGTATCTCCTTTATTTTTTCTCCCATCTCTCTCCTCTGCTCTGCAATTGAAGCAATTTAAGGGCTACGAGTAATGAACATTCTTTCAATACATAGCTGGGTTTGCCCATTCCTTTCTTCATCGTAGTTCATAGTTCAGAGAAAAAACCATGTCTTCCCCAGATCTCCCTGTCATCGATCTTTCTATCCTTCCATCGAACTTCACACCACAAGATGTGCCCAAAAACTTACTCGCTACTTTCAGAGAAACCTGCGAAAGCGTGGGATTTTTCCGATTAATCAATCATGGAATCCCGCAAACGCTTATCGAGAAAGCAGAGTCCACTGCTCGTAATTTCTTTGCTATGCCGACCGAAATGAAAGAGCGAGCACTTTACCCGACATTCTACCGTGGTTTTATTCGATCCCAAATTCATCCTTATAACGGCGAACCGACCCCTGAAAGTGTGCTATTTCCCAACGTATTGCGTTCCGAAATAATTCCTGAAATCACTTCCAAGATATGGCCAGAAGGAAATCCAGAATTTCTGTACTGTCAAACCCTGTTTTTTAGATTGAGAAATTTAATATACGTTGACGTTGTTTTCGAAGCATATAATCATCTTTTTATAATTTGATGGCAGTGAAACAATTGAATCATACGCCCGCAAAGCGTTGGAGCTTTCAAATCGGATTATAAAGCTGTGCATTATCAGTCTCGGGGTGGATTCTGCTGATTACCTCAACTTCCCATTTGATGAGTGTGAAGGTTGGCTGGGATTGAATAATTACTCTCCAAAAGGGAAACAAATGGCTTACCGGGCACATACTGATATAACTTGTGTAACTGTTCTACACCAAGATAACGTTGGCGGACTCGAGGTTTTGAAGGATGGACAATGGTGTCCGGTAGCACCTCAAAAGGATTCACTGGTTATAAATATCGGAGATATTCTTCAGGTGATGCTCTCTTTGTCTCTTCTTTTTTCTATTTAAACACCATGCCGGGAGAGGATTGATATTGATACTGATATTGTGAACTGCATGACCATGGCAGATGTGGAGCAATTATCGATGTCGCAGTTCTGAACATCGTGTGATATATGGACAAGAGAAGAGTAGAATTTCCATTGGTTTCTTTTATGTTTTTCGACGTGATATGGAGTTACGTGCACCTAAGGAGCTCATCGACATTGATCATCCACAAAAATACAGGCCAATAATTTTCGGGGAATTTGAGAGATACGAGCGGGACTATGGACCAAGCTTGGGTCCTCCCGGCGATTTCTTGATGCAGCATATTTGATCATGTATTGTAAAGGGAAAGCAGATAACAAACTCCTCCCCCCATAATATGAATGTTTCCAGCTTCACCCGATGACCAGCACATATTATTGTGTCACTAATGATCACATCTCCTGGCTTCCCTATGCTTATGTGACAAGTTAATAATGCATGGATATGGTTATTTCGAGCATGAGGATATTATTTGTTGAATTTTCGTTTGCAAATTGTATCAAATCATTAAAATGGTATATGCAGGTGATACGAAATAAAATATTGCCTTAGAATTGCTATCTTGTTGATATGGACCTTTCAGTCACTAATTTTGTTGTGCAACAATTTTCCTCCATTTGGAATTTGATAATGAACACAATGGGCATCATGACTTTTCGGGTACTTATGAATGGTTATTTCGAAATTCTCGTTAACTTGTTGCTCAACGTACAAATGTTTTCTAAAATTGTTATTTTCCTTATCCATTTATTATTGCATATGGGCATATTATTCTTCCAACATTTTTGTCAATTCTTTATCGTTTTAATTCTCCTCGTTCATTTTTACAACTTATTTGATTGTGAATGGAAAATGAGTTGGAGTAAAAGGAATATGATTCGGACTATTTTAACACTTACTACAGCTAAGCAAGTAGCTTATGAACCCTTGTGAAGAGTTTGTTTCCTATACTATGGGCTTGTGTATTTTCTTATTATGATTTTTTTAAAAGTATGATCGAATTTAATTATTCTCATGAATGGATTTAGAAAGGTTTTTCATAAATTAGGATTGTTTGGAATTAAATTTACTTCCATTTGTTCTCTATTTCAATCACATATTCAATAAAATAAATAATATCAAAAAAAATTTGAACATTAATCTCTTTAACAAATAGTTTGTATTATTTATTTTTACTCTTAGAGTTGTGAGAGTTTAATATAAGTTTTTTGTGTTATACCATATTCATTTTACATAATGTAATACAATGAAATTTCTATCTTAAATTTTTTTAAATAGTTGTGTGAGCTTAAGTACAAGTGATATTATATTGTTGATATTATTATTCAATAAAAAAAAAAATAGAATTATATTATGTGAAATCTAACTAAAAATTTCACTTAAATAGATTAATTTGAAAAAAATTAACACTATATTCTCGTAACCATTTTGTGTGGGTTTGAATTTTACAATTTTTAATAAGAAATTGTGTTAATCTATTTTAAATACTCTGATTGAAAACAATATTTATAAAAATTACTCATATGAAAAAATTGGATAACAATAATCACTATATCCTTGTTTATAACATTGTACTAAAAGCATTTATTATAGCCTATGCCTCTTCTTTCATGAATTATAGGAGCTTTTCATTGTGTTTTTCAATCCATGGTAAGTTTCTATCAAACATTATTTGAGCATAGCATTAATGCATGTGCATGGAAAAATATAATTTGATCAACCTTGATGATATAGTAAGCTCAGAGCATTCTCTATTTTTTCTACAATATCAATAAGCCTCAAAGTACTAAGGCTATGGATACAATGTCATTGTCAATTTTAGTGTCTTCAAAGAAAAATAAATAAAATAATATTACTTGTGTAACGTCAACAATTTTCTACTCTCAAATCAAAATAAAACCTAATAATTTAATTGTCAAAATTATGGTAATTTTTTTTTGTTTAAAAGGGTTTGCAAGGTTAGAGATTATCCAAAAATTAATAAATTATCCGATTAAAGTTTCTACATGACCTTGCGGGAGTTGGAATTAAATTAATAAAAAAATATCATTAATTTACTTCCTAAAATATTTGCGTTTTGAAAAAAAATACATTTACCAAGTTTTATAAGTTTAATTAATTATCATGCAACAAGTTATATTTAGTTTCTAACAAAAAATATTATTTACTTTGTCTAGACACTAAGTGGACCCATTCACCCAATTACCCATGCAATGTTAATTAAGTTTACATTCCCATGAAATACCTCCCACTTAAGTGATGTAGGGTTTAATCTAGGCCACTAGATTAAATCTATCCTAGCACTTAGATTTGGGCTGCAGTAAATATCCTTATGAGTGACTTGTATTTCCCTTTTCCCTAATTTATCATTCATTTGTTCATTCTTATTTTACAGGTTTGGAGGATAAGAAAGAGGAGAAGCCATGGAGATCATTAGAGTGGGTTTGCAAGCTCCATTTTGCTGAAGTTTTTGTGTTGGAATGATAATAATATATAAAATTATATTATATATTCAATAATCTAAATTTATATAATTATATATCATTATAATTGTTTATATTATAGTCTATTTTTCTTTTTAAAAATTCCAATGTAAGCAACAAGGAAAAGTATTTCTATGTTTTAAAAAAAACACTAAATATAAAATTTTGCCTTTTACAACTTTGTCTAAAATTTTACTAATACTTCAAGTCACATAGTTCCTTTCACTATTTAGTTGGGAGAGAAATAAGGAAGAATAAACTTAAATAGACTCATTTCTCTATTCTCTCTTTTGCAAAAAAATGTAATATTTTAGTATAAAATCGACCCAATATTCCTTCTTATATTATCATTTGAATAGGAGAAATAAAACACTCTTGCATGAAATTTATATACTTTCCATTTAAAACCAACTTTCCAATAATGCAAAAGGACTAACATTCACTTTTCCATTCAAACACGCAACTTTAAACAAGATGAAATATAAGTTATTTTTATTAAATATAATTCGAAATTTATTTTTCCAACTATACAATACAAATATGATAAGTAAAAGTGACAGTAAAATTATTTTTTAATACAAGAATTTATAATCCCTTTATTACAATAAAATAGTCCTTTCCAACAAGGTATACAACAAAATTTCTTTCTCCACTCAACTAAGTCACTATAACTTGGAATAAATGAAATATACAAGATTTTTTTTCAAACATACAAAAGTTACAATATTTCACTCTAAGTGGGAGAAATAATAAATTTTACAACATCCAGAATTCTTCCAACAATGTCAAAACACAAGTATTATTTCCAAGGTCATCTCCCGACTTTTATCTTTCAAACTTACATTTTTCATCTTTTCTAAACTTTAATCACCATACAAAGAAAAAGGGGTATAGGTGACACTCTCACCTCAAACTAAAATCCAATAAGGGAAGAAGACATTCCCTTATTGTCCGCCTCCCCCGAGCCCCAACCAAAGAACAATATGGGGTATTATACAATATTTGAAAATTTTACAAGAGGTATCAACAACAAGCATTCCAAAATATAACACATTCAAACAATACACTCAAATAACATAATAGTTTTCTAAACGAGCACAAAGGCTTGAAAAAAACAAGCCAACAAGGAGTAACATAATATGGGAACCACCTTCATTTGTCTCCCAAGTGATGTAGGATTTAAACGCAAAATTCTTTATGTGCATAACACAAAACATAATCAAATCCTTATTTCTACACTTGCAAGTATGAAAAATCTATCTATGTTATCCTTTTCACTCCCCATAGGTGGAACTCAAACTCACTCCCTCCAAAATGCATGCCTCACATATCCTTTTCTTCTCCCCAATGGTCCCTTAAATCCATCTCCCACACCTAAGTTAAGGCAAACTACCCATTTACAATTAAAAAAAAACCACAACACTCATACAATATTAAAAAAAGAAAAATTTCTCTATAAAAATACATTAATAAAAAAATGCAAAAAAAAAGGAGAGCCTACCTCTCCATCAAGCTTCCAATTTCTTTTCTCAACAAGATTTATAATCCTTCACATCAAGCTAAATCTAAGATGCAACTTGAAAGAAAACTCCAACTATGAAAACCAAGGCCAATTTTCAAAATTGCAAGAGAAGCAAATAAGAAAAGTAACCAAAAATCCATCAAAATCATCCAATAAATAGAAAAGGGATGTGAGTATGATGAGGTGGATTTGTTGATGTGTAATCACAACAACCATGAATGTCTGCAACTCGATGGGTTGAAACTATCAGTTTGATTACATAACATGAAGCTTTTCCCAAAGTGTGGGACTTTGTAATCGGGAAAGTTCTCCAGATGAAGGTTGTTTTTTATTCTTCTGTTCAGATGAGCACATTCAAATTGTAGAGGATCTACTTTGAAAACTACTCCAACTTTCAAAGGAGACATGGTTAAGAGGGTTACAAGAAATTAAACCTAAACTAACAAAGGTGATCCACCAAAGGAATGTTGAACACCTTCTTTGCCATTAAACTCAAACCATTAAAAATGTAATACAACCATAATGCATAGATTAAAAAAACTGTAATGAGAGATCAGATGGAGGAAATGAACAAGAGAGAGGGTTTAAATCATCCATAGACTTATTTTATTTCTCCACAAATTTGATACAATGCATTACAATGGAATAGAGGCAAAAAACTTACATTACAGCTTGAATGGGAGGTTTGAACTCTACAATTCCACTTGCAAACAAGAGAATGAGGGAGGGTGCAAAGAAAAAAATCCAACATTATAAAAATTCCCCTACTTACAATATATAGGAAAAATGACAGAAGAAAGAGAGAGGAATTTGAAATTTGTTCCAACTACACTAAAAAATGCATTGAATTCACCTACAACAGTGCTTTAAACCCCTGCAAAACCCATGCCTCATTTAGTATTCCTTGTTGGGTAAGAAAGGAATCCCATCCCTCATCATTGTGGTAGGTGAGGAACCTTGAACACCCTAAAAAAATAGCGGACTGAATTTTTCATTTTTAAGAACTTAGTCTCACTTAATTTAAGATATCTAGTTGAATTTTAGTAGAAGACCCTATGAGATTTCCAAAAATTACTTTCTTGTGTAAATCCATGCTCACAGTCAAAAGTTATGGCCATCTAAAGGTCAAGGTATCATTCTACAAAAATGGTGGGTTGTTGGCTTTGTCCTTTTTAGAGTTTGGAAAACATGCAACCTCCAAAATCCTGAAATTTGGACTTTCAAATATTTCCATTTCAGATATTAGGTTACTGTTCATCCACCAAATTTTCTTGAGAGTTCCGAAACTTTGAAACCTAAAAGTCTGAAATTTCAGACTTTCAGAATTCGGAATTTCAAATTTTTTAAAAAAATTTCATGTTTTGGGGCTCCAAACTCTTGAAACACCAAACCCCAAAACTCCAAAACAAAAAAGTCCAAAATTTTGGGCACTCATAGTTTCTGGTTTGGGAAATCTTGTCACTGTTCATCACCTAAATCACCTCGAGAGTTTCGAAACTCCGAAACCTAAAAGTCAAAAAATTTGGACTTTCAAAATATCATATTTAAGAACTGTTTTCCCTGCTGAGATCTCCAAAACCCCAAAATCCAAAATTCCAAAATTTCAAACTTTTGAGTTTTGGGATTTCATGGTTTTCATTCATTTTTAACCTTCGTGCTCCAAGAGCTCCAAAACCCCGAAAGCTCAAAGTCCAATTTTTTTGACTTTCAGACTTCGGGATTTCTGATATTTTCTCAACTTTTTCTTATTTTCTTAGAGAGAAGTCAAAACCCTGAAACCATTCAGGTCTCAGCCTCCATTCCTTTTCCTGAGCCTCAGCCTCAATTCAGGCCTTGGCCTCCATTGCTTTTCCTGAGCTATGATATCCTTTGACGTTCCCTTGACAATTCCTTCATTGACATTTTCCAACGTTTCATTTGCAATTAGCGAGCCCGCTTCCAACTTGACTGTCTAATACCAAAACCCAAGCTCCCATGGCCAAATGAATCCGTCCATTTTCTTTTGTGTAAGGTCATGTTTGATAAATTTTACATGAGGGGAAAAATTGGATAACAATTTCATGACTCACGGGATCACCTTCCTGCTTGGTGGGAAGATCAGTTGCCTTTTAAGTATCCATTGGGCATAGAGTCAGGAATGATATCCTGATAATGATATTTTACTTGAAACCTAAACCCGACTACTTACACTTACTGAACCTAAACCTATTCCATTGCTTGCACTCTTGATTTTCATAACAAAATATTGAAGATGAGATTTCTAAGAGTAGAAAATTTTCTTGACCTGGATCTTTCACCTATCCTTGAAATGGATTGTTACAACACACACCTTTGGAGGCATACCGTACTGGAAAATGATACACCCTAGGAGAAACAAAACATGTTCCAAAGAACATAGGGAAATTGAAACCTACACTACAACAAGATAATGTACATACGCACTTAGAGGGATTTAAATATTAGGCTAATATTTACAAGGCTAATCCTTATTTTGATTAGAAATTTTTAAGATAGATCTCATTAACCGGAATTATAATTTCTTCCCCATCTAATGTAAAAAATTAGAAGGTATTTTTTCTCTTGCATCCTGTGACCATATAGGGTCCACTCCAAATCGCATCAAACTTAGAATCCCTTCCTCATTTTTACCGATATGCATCCCACTTTAGAAATAAGCCCCCTTCCTGAAAGGTCCTTGCTCTTGTTTTCTTTTCAAACCATATTTTGACTGAGGCTGATCTTTATCCCTTGTTTGAACTACATGTTCTCTAATTTCTTCTAATTCTATCAGATTTGTATACCTAGGCTCCATTGTTTGAATCATTGCTTCTAATGATTCTTAGCAGATTCTTGTTTGTGGACTCTGCATGTCCATTACCCTGTGGGTAATAGTTTGAAGAGGTTATCAAGTAGATCCCATTCTTGACATCCCATTCTATGATTTTGGAACCTAGGAATGCTAATACATTGTCTAATATGATAGTGGCTAGTACACCGAATCTGGTCGCTATTCCTTCATAGAAGTCCAGTATACTAGACTAATTTTATCCTTTAAGTTCTAACGCCTTGGTCAACTTGGTGAAATAGGCTGTTGCCATGAGAATCCACTTGTTGCCTTGGCTTGAGTTTCGATTGATGACCATAATGAAGTCCAATCCCCATTGCATGAATGTCTACTGAACTAAAATTGGGTGTAATGGAAGTGGTGCTAGCCTTTCTTTTCTTGTGAAGAATACACATTTTTTACACTTTTTGATCCATGTATACCAGTCATTGAACACTATTGGTCAATAGTATCTTGCCTTCATTATTTTGAGAGTTGTTTCCCACACAGAAAAATGACCTCTAGCTTCTCCATTTGGATCTCATGTAAAAATATCTCAATTTGTTTTTTTCTGATACACCTCAATAAAAAACCATTGATGTCCTTCTTGAATAATACACAATCAACAAGAACATATGGGATGTATTGTAATATAAAGTATCTCCTCTTATCTTTGCTCATTTCTGGAGGACATAGTCCTTTTTATAGGAAGTGTATCATGTTTTGAGTCTAAGAAGGGTAGGCACATTATCATATAATGATTTCTCTTTATCATCTTGTAGTACCAAGACAACTTCATTTCTATTTCTTTCTTTAACATGTTGACTCAAGGCTATCTTTTCAAATAATCCATTTCCATGAACTAACTTACTGCCTTTAATTTCAATGTCATATTCCGTGACATGAGTGATCCATACTACACATTTCTCATTAAGATATTTGTTCAAAAGGAAGTCAGTGACACCTGTATGGGAAACTAGCAGTTGGATCTTGTTGTTTAAGACTAGGTGATTGAATTTATTTAAGCTCCTAATTACTGCCAAGACATGCTTCTTGATGGAGGAGTATCTCACTTCATATTCCTCCAAAAAATGACTAAAGAAGGTAACTCATGATTCAGATCCCTCCTTGGTCTTCTACATTAGGATTATAGAAATAATGTCCTCACCACCGAAGGCATAGAGCATGAATTCCTAGAGAACTCTTGATTGACAAGAATTAGAGATTGAGATATATCTTTTTTTATTGCTTCAAAACTTTCTTTCCATCAACTGTGCACTTAAATTACATGCTCTCTTTAACATTAGTGTTATTGGCTTCACAAGAGCAGGAAAATTTGGCACAAATATACAGACATAATTGATCTTTCCTAAGAATCTCCAAGAGCCTTCTTATGACTTGGAAATGGAAAATATTGAATCGTTCAACTACTTTCCAGTTCATTCCTCAATCCTTTCTTTGATACAATAGTCCTAAGAGCTTTCCCTTATGAGCCAAGATATGTAGTTTTCAGGTTTAAAGAAACTTCAAATATATGACATCTTTGAAATACCTATCTCAGATGAAAGAGATGATCAAATGTGTATTTGGAGAACATAGTGATATCATTAAGATATATTAGTACTATTCTTTTGATCAAACCCTTGAATTCCATGTCCATCTCCCTCTGGAAGTTACCCAAACATTTGATAGCCCAAATGGCATATTCCTATATGCATCTTCCTATAGGTATAGTGTGCCCCACTTGGTGGTGAAAGACATGTTTAACTATTGTCTTCTTTTAGCATTATCTAATTATACCCTAAGTAGCCATCTAGGAGAGAAAATATTCTGAACTAGCTACTACATGTAAGATTTGATCCATTGAAGGAAGTGGTAATGGTATTTGAAAGATGCCCTATTTAGATCACGAAGTCCACACACGAACCTGACTTTCTCTGTTTCTTCTTCCTAACTAGTACTAACTTGCAACCTAGCTTGAATGCTTGATTGGAAACCTAATACTTTCCTCTACTAGCTTGTTTCTCTCTTCTTTATAAGAGGTTCAATGTGAGGTTGACAATATTTACTTCTACCTAATGGGCTTAGCATCTAGATCCATATCTATTGTATGTTGTGCCAGCTTTGGATTTAATCCTCACAGGTCTTCATAGCTCCGGAGAAGAACTCCAGAAACTCTTGGGAACATTTGTATGAACTAATATCTCTCTGTTCAGTGGCCACTTTCTAATTTGGAGTGTTTTACCATTCTCTAACTGATATTTGCTCCGAATCGTCTCCTTTGACCTGTATGTTGGATTATCTTTATGAAACTGTGCATTAAGATGAATAAGAGACTTCCAATGTCACTAAAAACCTTGGGAGCTTATTTGTCCACAGAAACACTACTTGATCCTCATACTACTTCTTTCATCTATCTTGATTCGTAGTTGAGAATTAAGCCCTCGTCTTGTAAGAATTAACGACTATTGATGCATTTCTCAAACACCTACCAGCTTGTGTCATTTTCCTGGGACTACTACCTTACATCCATGGATATGTGGTTTTTGTTTGTCTCTTTTATTCTATCCACCACAATCAAAATTTTCTCCAACTCTTGTGAGTCTGTCTTGCAGCTTCATTTTTCTTCCTGGTATGTACACTGTTGAAAGCTTTGAACATCCTTAATTAGATCCCATCCCTATTTTATAGTCTTCATACGTCATTCTTCACATCATTTTATTCCCTTGACTTGGTTTGATTATTAGCTTTCGCTATCCCCTGAAATACTTACAATTCCTTATGTCTCTTTTCCTAGTTCCTATCCTCATTAATTCCATGAATCAAGCCTCATGTCAGTTGTGTTGTTTGAAACATGACAGTGAAATTTTAAAGCTCATATACTTGATGTTCTGGTGAAACAAACATTTGCAACCCCCTCTAACAACCACTTTTCTTTTCTTCTTGAACCTCGAAAAATATCTTCCATACTTCATTTTCTCCTTATTTTCAAGGCTTGGTGATATTAGGAATGGGCGAATTTCTTTCTTGTACCATATACCCCAGTTCGATTCTTCCATTGTATTGTATTGGTCAAATGCATGCATTTTTGTTTGCCCACTCTCTAGATTCAAATATGAATTCCTTCAACCTTAATACATGTTTCTAAATCATTTGAACACTCTTCATGATCAAATGCGAGACTTTTATTGATGGGCTTGGCACATGAGGCTTAATATGTGAAATTTGCAATTGGATCCGAATTTGATTGTCACCTTGGCTCCATACCTCACTTGAAAACATGTGTGACCAATTTGTGTGTAAGTATCCATAAAAATTTTTTTCCAGTTGAAGTCTCGTGATAGACATAATGCAAGAGTGGTGGGATGTCAATTAACGACAAATCGGTGCAGACTGGTGACATTATACAAAAAATGCAGGTTAGGCTTAACCACCCTTTGGTGATCTAAATGATCATACTCCTGTCCCATTTCTTTTCACTACTTATTTTGGTATGGATTATATTTAGACCCAATTGATCTGTTATTTGCTTCTTGCATCACTGAACTACTTTTCCTCGAATCGTCATGTATTGTGTACCAATGGTTCTCGATAATCATGAAACATAAATGATGGATCATTACAATTATTTCTTCTTGGTTGACCCCCATCTTGTTGCACTAAATTAGTGAGAAAATTTTTCTCATATCTTTATTTTGATCCATTCAAGGCAGACTAATGTGGCCATTGCAGCTTACAACAATCTTGTTGTTCTCATATTTCTAGTGACTTCCCACATGGAAATGTTCAAAATGTTTTTTGTCCATTTGATCAAGTGATGTTAAAAGGAAGATTGGAA